>RJLU01000009.1:1200000-1565690 GCA_005356885.1 Cercospora cf. flagellaris | reverse complement strand
TATCCTACGAGAAACGTAGAGTCTAAAGAGTATTCGAATTTATATAGAGTATAGAGATTATAGAAGTAGTCTCGTTCTATATAGAGATTAATAGCTTCTAATAAGTCGTCTACGCCTACTTAGTTCCTAGCTTATAGTTCTCTATTATTCTAGAGAATCTATAGAAAGAGTATAATAATATATAGACTATACCTAAGGAATATAAGTATTACTATAGAAGAGCCTAGAAGTAGATAAAGGAAGGAAAATACTATTAAGAATATATAGATTATAGGAATTTTATAACGATATCTATATATACTATTATAATAGCTAATACGACTATAGAGGATATTAAGAAGGCTCTTTAAGATAAGAAGTATTCTATAATAGAAGAACTATAGAAGAGACTACTACTAGAAGTTCGTAATCTAGCTCTACTATTTTATAGATATAAAGTAAAGAAACTCGCGCCTTACTATAAGAGTATTAATTACTATATCGAACTCTATAAGTAACTAGATAAGTTCTAACTAGAATTACTATAGAGCCTACTCTATAGTATATCGAAAGTAGAACTACTTATTCTATAGAAGTTCTTAGATAAACTCCTCTAGAAAGAGTATATTTAGCTAATAAACTTAGAGGTAGTAGCTCCGGTCCTTTTTATATAGAAACTAGATAGAGGATTATAGTTTTACTATAATTATCGAGCGCTAAACGTAATTACGAAGTACGATAGATATCCTTTATCTCTAGTACTAGAAACTTTACGAAATCTTATAAGTACTAAGTAGCTTACTAAGATAGACGTCGTTTTAGTCTTCTATTAAATATAGATAGCTAAGAAGTACGAGTATAAGACTACTTTCTATATAAGGTTTAGATTATTCGAGTAGCTCGTATATCTATTCGGACTCTCTAGTACTCTAGCGACTTTTTAGTAGTATATTAATACTTTACTATAAGATTACTTAGACGATTTCGCCTCTATATATATAGATAATATTATTATTTACTTAAGTAGCTCGAGAGAAGACTACTTCTAGAAAGTTAGAATAGTTCTTTAGAAGCTATAAAAGAGAGGCCTATTCTTAGATATTAGAAAGAGCGAATTTGCTTAGAAAACTATTAAATATCTCGAGTTTATCGTATATATAAATAGGAAAGATATAAGTACTAACTTAGAAAAAGTAGAAGCTATAAAGAACTAGGTTATACTTAAGATATAGAAGGAAATATAATAGTTCTTAAGCTTCGCGAATTACTACTAGATATTAATTCTAAACTACTCGAAACTCGTAGCGCTCTTAATATTACTTACTAGTAAAGGAGTTATATTCTTCTAAAGAAAGAACTAGGAGTATACTTTTAAAGTACTAAAGAAGAAATTCTATAGAGCTCTAATTCTTTCTTATTAGAATCTAACTCTTTTTATATTCTTAGAGACGAATAGTAGTAAGTTTACTATTAGAAGCGCTCTTCTATAGAAAAAAGATAGAATCTATCGTCTAGTAGGCTTCTTCTTATAGAAGCTTAATAAAGTAGAGATTAACTATAATATTTATAATAAGGAGATACTAGTAGTAGTAAATATAGTAAAATTCTAGGCTTCTAAGCTAAAGTCCTATAAGTTCTTTACGATCTAGATAGACTATAAGAATCTCGAGTACTTTAGAGTAAAGAGATAACTCTCGGAATAATAAATCTATTAGTATAAGAGCTTATTAAACTTCTAGTTTACTCTAGTATATTAGCTAGGAGCTAAGGTAATTATTCTAAATATATTATTTTATAAAGAGTAGAATATATTTAGTAAAGATAATAAGCTATTATAATTTAGATAGTTCTTAGACCTAGACTAAGTTTTCTATTAGCTAGACGCTATATAAAAAGAGGAGGTAACTAAGAGCTCTATAATCCTATCTTTTATAGAGAACTATATAGTATATTAGCTAGAGCTAGTATAAATAATACTAATCTCTACCGAAGCTAACTATATACTAGAAGATATAGAGAATACTAATCTCTTCTAGAACGACGAACTAAATAAACTCTAGTACTAGATATAGAAGGAGAATAGTATCTACGACCTTATATTCTAAGTAGTTTAAAAGAGAGCCTATAGTATCTCTAGTAAAGTTAAAGTAAAAATATAAGTAGAGAACTATAGTATTAATAATAAAAGATATTTTAGATATTATAGTAAGTTATAAATACTAGGCGTATCGATCTTATTAGAGTCTAAGTACTAATAGGTAGAAGTAGAAGAGCTATAAAAGGATATACTTAGAACTAAGCTAATATAGTCTATATATAATTCGCTAGCCTATAGATACTCTAGATAGAATTCTATAGTTATAATTCTAGTACGCGATTTTTACTAGCTACTTTAGTCGCGATACGTTCGCTAGTTCCTTTATAACTATAACTACTATAGAAGAAATAAAATCTAAAGAGAATATAAATATAGACTACTACGACTATTACTACTTCCTAACTATTTCTTCTAGGAAATCTTAATAGACTTTATAACTAACCTACCTAATTCGAATAGTAAGTACTACTTTTAGGTAATTAAGAACTAGCTAAGTAAGTAGGTAAGGCTAGAAGTAATACCTAGTATAAAAGCTAAGGAATATATAGTAAAGTTTATAGACTACTAAGTAAAGTACTATAGACTACTTAGAGTAATTACTAGTAACTAAGGTACTAATTAGACGAGTATATTTTAGTAGACTCTTTACTAACTTCTAGGTATAGAGTANAGAGTAATTACTAGTAACTAAGGTACTAATTAGACGAGTATATTTTAGTAGACTCTTTACTAACTTCTAGGTATAGAGTAATATCTTAGTTCTACCTACTATCTATAAACGGATAGAAGCTCTAAATAGCTAAACTAAAATATATAAGTATATCTATAAAACTATATTAGGTACGACTAATCTAACTAGATTAAGTAGCTTCTATATATAGAACTCGTATTAAATAGTAGAAACTACTCGGAGCTTAGTATAAGCCTCTTCTTTACTACTTATAGTTATAAAGCTCTATTATCTATAGCTTTATATATAGAACCTATAAGCGTAAGATCGCTTACTATAGAACGTAGAGTAGAATAGTTTATAAAGAAGCTAAAGGAAATTAGTAAACTCTATTAGAGTAGTATAGTAGTTAGTATATAAGAATAGGAGCGTAGTACTAATTAATAATAGACCTTAGTATCTATTTACTAAGTTAGTAATAAGGTATAGCTTAACCTATAGAACTATAATATAGATTATCCGAAGAAGAGCCTCGATTTAAAGTATACTAAGTATATAGTAGAAGAAGTATTATTACTAGTATCTATACGATTATCGAGGATTTCTAGTAATATTTATCCTATTTTCTATACCGACCTTCTAAGGTTAGCCTATTAAGATCTACTACTAGAGTAATTCTTAGATAATAGTTAACTAGACTTTATACTAATCGAGATATATAAAGAGTAGGAAGTCGAGGAGATTCTATATACTAGAAATTATACTAGGAATAGAAGTAGAGAGTAAGAAGTCCTAGTAAAATAGTATAGATAGTAGGACTCTATATAGGAACTCTTAGTCGTAATAATAGATACTATAGTACTCGACGAATTCGAGGAACGCTATAGCGAAGCTAGTATAAATAATAGACTACTTAACTAGTAGACTAGAACGAGAATATACTATAGTTATTAATATATAGAGAATATAAAGATTATATAGGAATTATAGAGTTTAAGATTAGAGTTTAGAGAGATAGCCGACTAGTAGTATTTTATTTATCTATAAAAAAAAAAAATTCCTCTATCTAAAAAGTAATAGACTAAGAAGAAGTACTAGACTCTACCTAAAAACTACTAGAGAGTATATAAAATTATAGAGAGTAGTAGTAAGAGCTAAGAATAAGAATAGTAGGTATACTATCTAGGCTAAAATATATAGTTAGTATATAAAAAGAATCGAAGAATAGGAAAACTTATATCTAACTTTACTAGGCTATAGCCTCTAGTATAGTACTAGTAACTTTATAAGTAATTTTACTAAAAGATATTAGTCTATATAAAAATAATTAGAGACTAGAGAAATATATATAGAGAGGAGGCTAGCCTTCTATAAAGATACTAAGGCTTTATAAATCTTAAGAACCTACTTTAGGTTCTTAAGAGTAGCGTCTCTAAATATATATAAGCTATATAAAAATAAGTAGAGAAGAAGGAGGAATATACTCTTACTAGTCTATAGACTAAGTCTATATAGCGTAGGCTAAATAGGCTAATTTTAGGCTAAATCGTTTAGTAAGTATAGGTTTTCGTATAGAGTTAGAAAGACTATATAGAGAAGTATAGGTTTTATACCTCTCGGCGTAGTCGTAGTAGGCGTAGGCTTAGTTAGACTATATAAAAGTTAGTAGAGACTATACGAAAACGAGTAGAGTAGACTTATAGCCTAGGTAATATAATTATCGCCTATATTAGTATAGTCGTAGTAGTAGAAGACGTTAGTAGCTATCTAAGTCTAGTTAGTTTTATATAGAAAGCGGCTAAAATTATATAGATATATAATAGATTAGTACGATAGTTTAGTTTTAAAAATAGATTATACTAGACTCTAGTTAGTTTTACTTAGATTCTAAAAGAAAGAGCTAGATAACTTATAGTATAGTAGTAATAGTAATAGTAATAAAGGAAAAAAGAAAGTAAAATAGAAAGTAAAGATAGTAAATATATTACTATAGATAATAATAGTACGATTCGATAATAGGAGTACGACGCTATAGATAATAATACTAGCGATAATATCGCTAGAACTATAATAGGAACGATAATAATAATAAAAAAATATAGGCTATAGTATAGAATTAAGCGATTATTAAGTAGATTCGACTAGAGAATACTATAGCTACTATTATCGCTAGCTATTATCGCTATCTATTATTAGAGTACTATTATCTAGATACTATTATCTATAGCTATATCTCTCTATAGTAAACGTAGTAGAGAATAGCTATAACGACTAGAGGCTATAGTAGAAGTAATAGAAACTACGAGAGACTTATTACTACTTTCTATTAACGTAATAGTAAGGCGTTAGAGTTAGATCGTTTAGAGAGAAAGGCTATAGAAAGTAGTACCTAGCGCTAGTATCTATAGTAGAAGCGCTAGTAGCCGAGAATAATTTATTACTACTTTCTATTAGCGTAATAGTAAGGTACTAGGCTTATAGAATCCTATAAACGAGTAACTAGAAACCGAGATAGATAGGTAGCGTCTATAATAGAAACGATAGTAGTAAGGCTCGATTTATTACTATTTTCTATTACCTTAATAGTAAGGCGTCTAAAGAAAAGTTTCTTTAATATAATATAGATATTTAGGATATACTCTAGATAGACTACGACGAGTACTATATAGAAGCCTATATATTAGATATAGATAGCGACGTTATTAAAGAGAAGAAGGGAGGTAATATAAAGAGCGAAGCTCTATTTTACTAAGTACTAGCTAGGCTAGTACTATAAGCTTAGAGGCTAGAGGATTCTTTATAGAGGCTATATAATAGATCTCTCTCTTCTTATCGAACTTATTAAATACTACTATAAACCTTAGCGTACGCGTCGTTCGCCTATAATAGCTAGCTTAGTTATAGAAGATTTTCTTATATCTTAGGAAAGCTTATATCTATAGTAAGGCTTTAGTTAATTAATATAACTTACGCGTAGATATTAAGTATTACTATAATATTATAGTAAACTTCTAGTAGAGTTATAGTAATTAATCTATTAGTAGTAATTACTATCTTAGATTCTATAAGAAAGTTATTTCCTCGATTCTTTTAAGAGTAAATAAGACCTACTAATCTTCTCTTATTATCTACTAGCTACTTATTAGAATTTTAAAACTTCTTATTTTTCTAAGATTTTAGATAGTTAGAATAAATATAACTAACTTTATTATAGTTATAGTAGCGTACTTCTATAGACGACTTTAATAAAGTCGTCTAAGTATTACTATAAGTATACTCTTTTAAAAAAGTATTATATTATATAGAGTTAGATATTTTAGGCTTCTTCTACTACTTATTTAAGTAGTTCTACTAGATATTTAATATCGATATAGTATAGTAAGACCTACTAGACTTCCTTACTAAGTTCTTTTCTAACTATATAGTAAGTCTATATAGTAACTCTCTATTAATAGATACTATATTATAGTTAGTAATCGTAATTCTAGTTTTATACTTTAATTAAAAGAAGTAATAGTATATTAACTACTTTAGAGTATATAGGTCTATTTAAGATTCTAATATTTCTATATATATAAGAAATACTCTTATAGACTATCTATTCTACTACTTATATACTATATACTTCTTATAAGCGTTAAGAAAGTAGATTAGAAAGTTATTTAGCTAGTTAAGAAGGAAGTTATAAAACTCTTTCTAGATCTTCTTTTCTTAGAGAATTAGTAGGAGTTTCTTATTAGTAAGATACTAGTTCTACTAGGTCTTCTTTAGTAGTCTATTAAGGTACTATATTACTTATAGGACCTTAGATTTATTTATAGTATAGGTATCTAGAGCCTATATAAATATAATTAGGTATACCTAGACCTATTTATAGTACTTCTTTAGACTAGTTCTCTTATATAATAGTAGCTCCTTTATAGGACGCTTTACTATAAGACTATAGTCTATAAGAGAGTTATATTACTTATAGCTTATAACTACTAGTACTCTACTACTAGTCTATAGTAATAGTCTTATTAGTAGTATTACTATAGCTAGAGCTTCTATACTTTTAAGCTAAGTCTATAATATATAATTCGTTTCTTTCTAGATATAGATCTATATATTAAGAAAGTCGT
Organism: Cercospora cf. flagellaris; assembly: GCA_005356885.1. NCBI lineage: Eukaryota > Fungi > Ascomycota > Dothideomycetes > Mycosphaerellales > Mycosphaerellaceae > Cercospora > Cercospora cf. flagellaris. The sequence continues at coordinate 1,558,822 of RJLU01000009.1, read as the reverse complement.
ATTATTATAAGTAGATACGAGTATACTTATATATAAGAAACTAATCTCTCTTAGCTATATCTAGGTCTCTATTACTATAACTAATATCTTTTTCTTTCTCTTTAAGATTACTTTTATTATTACTATCTAATTCTTCTATATAATTAATACTATTATCTAGTTCTTTCTTATAGCTAATATTAGAGCTACTAGTATCTTTACTAAATTATTCTACTAGGACTTTACTATTAGTTACTATATATAAGTTTTCTTTATTAAGGCCTACTAGAGTAGTTCTATTTTAGCTTAAATAATTAGATCTAGCTATAGATCTAGTTACTTTTAGAGTAGAGTCTATTCTAGTAGATTCTTTTAGAAGTATATTAGACTACTACTTTTATATTAAGATAGAAAGATTATTATATTAATATTAGATAATAGGTATAGATATATAAGTACTCTAGTAGATATATAGTAGTATAATAGCCTCTAAGTAGATATAGAATAATCTTATTCTTCTCGAGTTCCTTTCTACTTTTCTTTTATTTCTTTATAGACTACTTTTAGTCTACTAAGTAATCTAGACCTTAGCTCTTAGAACTATAAGTTAGAGGTCCTCGATCTTACTACTAGTAGTCTACTAGTACTCTACTAGAAGTCTACTATAAGTATCTTTAAATTATAGCTATACTATATTCTATAGATAATATTAACGATATAATCTAGTATTTCTTCTAATAGAGTTACTAATAATCTAAGCTAAACTATATCTTTATAAAGAATCTAATATATTTTATTAATCTCGATATATTCTAGCTAGAACTACCTCTTTAGATTACTCTACTACTATACTAGATATACTTTATTAATAGCTACTATACTAACTAAGTCGTAGAATTAAGACTTATATAGTAGTATCTATATATATAGTAATACTACTTTCTCTAGGCCTATTACTATAACTCTATAAGCTCTATTTTCTATATATTTTAGAAAGTTTAGATTAGCCTATTTAGTTTTAGTAGTAATATAGTATATATATATTAGCTTATTTATTTAGTTAGTAAGATAGTTAAAGTTAGTAGCCTATTCTTAATCTAAGTAAAATAGTAGTATAATCTAGATAACTATTAAGCCTATTAGTATATAGAAGGCTTAGATTAGTAGACTCTTACTAGCTCTAGTCTTAATAATATTAATTATATTAGATTAACTAAAAATTAAAATATATACTATATCTAGCTACTATTAAGTTAGTTTAAAGTTAGCGCTAGAGTATATAATATCTAGATACTTTAATATACTTTATTCGATAATATCTAGAAAAACCTTTACTACTTTAGTATATATACTAGTATTATAAATAAGTATCTATACTTACTACTATAATATTCTATTATAAATCTATTTTATATAATAATAGAAATACTCTTTATACTAAAATAGATCTACTAGAATTAATACTATTATATACTAGAAGTCTAGCTATATATAATTAATAGTAGCGCGGCCTAGTAAATAACTAGCTATATAAGTATTCTTTACTATCTACTTAATAGTAGTCTTTTTATACTTCTAGACTTTATACTTATACTACTATATCTTATTACTAGCTATTATTAATTTCGAGTTAATAGATTAGATTAGTAGATTCGAGTTAGATAGGATAATAGATTCTAAAGAAACTCTATATTAGACTAGTCTAAAAACTTAAGAATAATAGATCTAAGTTATCTAAATAAGAATATACTAACTAGCTTATTATAAAAAACTTAGGTTATTAACTTCGAATTTTAAAGTTAGTAAAATAAATAGATTACTTAAGTAAATAGAAGTAGGTACTTCTAGTACTCTAGTAAATAGACTAATAACTAGAAGCTATTTACTATCTCTTAAAAAAAGTTTCTATAAAGTCTAGTAGTTTAGTAGTAAGTAGTTAATATTTATTTAAATTTATTCGAAGAATAAATAGAATTATAAGAGCCGTTTAGCGCCTTATCCTATAAGCCTACCTTTAGATTTCTAGATAAACTATATAGATTATATATTAATTAGTATATTATATATATTACTAGGTTCTCTACGAATTAGATTTTAACTATATATACTAGTTATTATATAGTAACTAAAATTAATTCTAGCGGAGGTGGCAGCTAGTGCCGATTTCAGTGAAACAGCGCGAAGTGTCCTTAGGCGAACACTGGAGCCGCCTACCGACCTTGCCCTAACCCCCAATGACGTAACTATCGGCACGGAAGTCGGCGTTCATAGTCATAGTCACAGTTATAGCAGTCACGTTCGCCTGAGGAAGGAGGTAGCGCAGGTCTGTTGGACCATGAACGATACCGAACAATATGCTTTCGTTCCGCTTCCACGACTTGCGGCCGTTCCAGGGTAAAGCAGCGGCCATCAAACGTCCTCGCGAAGTGACTGAGTTCTCCTTCGACGACCGACACGTTTGCTTTCCTCTAGATGGCAGAAGCTTGCGCTACTACTACCCTCCATTTTTCGACGTCCCATATGTGCCTGAACAGCGCCGCATAGATCTATCGAAAGGCTTTGAAACGTTCCAGAAATACAATGACGCCACGGACTTGCATCTCAACCCATTGCTCGACACGATTCGGCTTCATGAGCAGCAGACCAGTACAAAATTGGATGCAGACTTCCTCACATGGCGGGGCATGATGACCAAAGTAGGCCAGCTCACTCCTGAATATCGGCTTGCCTACATCTAAGTCCCCGAAGTTGACAATCTGAACAAGTTATTGGCGGCCCCTTTTGACGGTTTTGGTGAATTCGAGATGAATGCGACATATTTTCAGGTGAGTCCTCGACCCTGGAAACCTGAAGCATTTGTTGACAACTACGTGCCACTAGGGAACTGTGTACATCGAGGAGAATCAGTCAGCGAAAGCAGCCCAGCAGCGAGTCGAAGGAAATCAACAAAGACAACGCCAAGGACGTTTTGATCCGGACCAAATGGCCTTTTGGGGTACGTGAAGCAGCGAATGTAACGTAAAGAAACCCACTAAAACGGGACACCAGGATACAAGTTCGAGACACTTGCCACGTTGCCGCGACCACTCGCCGAATGTTCTCGTGATGAGGTAGAAAAACGCGAGGATGAGATCGTGAACAACCATGCCCAATACTGCTCCGTGGTACGAACTGGGATCGGCAATCACAGTATCATAATCGGTGGCGAGGTGGATGCTGTGGAAGGCAGCAAACCGGACGATCCAGCTGATCCGATTCCCTATGTGGAGCTGAAAACAAGCGAGAGTTTCAACCGCGGCGACCAGAAAGCTGCAACCAAGTTTGAACGCAAGATGTGCCGTTTCTGGGCGCAGTCTTTTCTTCTTGGCGTTCCAAAGATCATTATCGGCTTTCGAAGTGCGAATGGACATCTGGAGCGCCTTGAGGAGTGGAAGACGCTTGAGATTCCGAATTTCGTGAAGCGACAGGGGTTCCAGACTTGGGACGGCAACACATGCATCAACTTCGCAGCTGCCTTCCTTGATTTCCTCAAGTCAAACATCAACAATGAAGGGACATGGACGATCGAGAGACGCAAAGGCGCCAAGGAAATCACGCTGCATAAGATCAGTGAGGAATATTCTATGGACATCGTCCTGCAGTCGTTCCGCGAGCACCGGGCTCAATTGAACAGAGAGCAAGCGCGCGCAGGTCAGCAGCCCTCAGATTGATACCCAACACCAGAGCTCAACGTAAAAGCAGCAATAGCTCTTGGATGGTTCGTTCCTGCAGATGCTCCACTACGCTCAGGATAGCATCTGCGCGCGCCTCCCCGAAGACTGGCCGCACCAAAGAAACGAACTTCTCATCCACATTTGCCTTACGAAACGGGTGCTGTTCTTCTCCGAGGGGATACTGTTGTTCCATGTCCTCGACACCGCCGTGGCTCCATTGCACTCGCATCCTACCAGGAAATCCAGTCATACTGGGGTCGCCGGATACAGTGATTCTACTGCAGAGTGCATTGACTTCAGGATCATCGATATTGTCGTAGGCTTTCATGCCTGTAGCGGAACCATGCAGCAGCGCGTGTGCAACTTGAAAGAAGACCGAAAATTGCGCATCAATGTTGTTGCTCGGATGTATCTTGTTCGGTGTTGGATCTCCAACCAGCAGTATGTTCGTTGGTGGCATTTGTAATTGAATGGCGGTAATGTCCGAAAGCTTGCAGGCGTGGGTGCTATGCAAGTTGCCGGCCATCTCGATAAAGGTATGTGTCATACGACAAGCAGGATACGGCTTCAGACTTGATTGTAACCACACCCAGACCTTTCCGAGCCCTGCAGTCAGGCGTTGCAAATCCTGATCGGATTTGGGACTGTAAGCTTGCAGAAACCCATACTTCCCTTCAATGCTTCGACTTGCGCCAACAACGCCTGCTTCCGCCAGAGCAACGCAGATGAAGGCATCATGTGCAGCAAACCCAGGATGAAGACGCTTATTCCACGATCCGTTATCCAAGTACTGCATGGACCCCGCAGCTTTACTGGCAGCAAGACCAAAAGCGGACTCGACCAGATCTGGTGGGAGATGTTTCAGGACCGCAATGGCCGCCACTGCCCCGAAAATGCCGGCGGTTCCTGTGTTGTGAAACCTATGACTCGTCAGTGCCCGTGGGCTCTCCATACAGCTCAAAGTCTCACCCGCGATGATACGACTCCGTCCCAAGCTCACGACCCAAACGACAAGTCACTTCATAGCCCACTGCGATCGCCATCATGGCCTCCTCAATCGACGTCGATTCTCCAAGAACTTCAGCTTGTGTCATCACTGCTGAAATTGTGGTCACGCCTGCGTGCAGTGACTATTGATGTTCACAGATGAGCATCACGCCAGACTTTAATATCACACTTTACTTACGCCTTCAGCATAAGTATCATCAAAGTCCAGCGAATGCGCAAAGGCTGAGTTCAACAATGCTGCATATTGCGGAAGCATCTTTTCAGAGCTCCCGATAACAGTGCAGCTTCCATTTGCTGCAGTGCCTTGCAACGCAGCGACCGCGTTGTATATTGGAATTGATGAGTCTGCACTGGCATAGCCACCTATTGCCACACCAATGTAGTCTATCAAGACTTCTTTGATTTTCGTCCGGAGCTTATCGTCCAGCTGCTCGACTGAAGCAGATGCGACAAAGGCAGCCAGAATCTTTGTAACTGGCAAGACTGACTCTCCATTTGGCGCTTCCATATTGGTATCTGTAGGATCAATGTCTACTACACCATGCGATAGCCAGTATGCTTCGAAGACTACTTGAGGGCTCCGATAACGGTCTCAGCCCCGCATTGCTCGGGAACGCACATGTCAGTTGTGCGCGAACACCATTTCTTGAACATGAACACTGTAACACGCACAAACAGCCCAAGGAAAAGAAGATCAGGTTGCCGTTGCCATCTCACATGTTTCCAAGAATGTTCGAAGGAATCAGCGAGGTGAACTTGTGGCTTCGTATGCGGCTTGCCCAGCGTCTTAGTTCCTGCTTCTTCTGGCGAGCGCCCCGAAGGAGCGGCTTTGCCACGCCATTGAAAGCTCTCCGCCACACCGGCTTGACATTCTTTTCTCAAGCCTCCAACAACGAACAAGCTGCCAAGTATGGGTCAGCAGAGCCCATCTGGCGTCGGAACACGTGTAAGCGCGTAGTAGTCACATGCAGAGATGACTGCGCGCTCAGCCGGAGCACAAACGTCCGACCCACTGCTCTGCTCGAGCAAACATGCAGGAATTCGTCTCAAGGTATACGCGGATGAACGAGCAAGCGTTGTTGCCAAACCCTGGCAAGGCGCGGATAACTTTTCACAGGAGAGATGGAACATGGTCTCAGTGAAGCCTTCCATGCTCTTGGTTGATTTCTGCATGCCATTCCATGACTGTAGGTAGCCGCGTAGCAACGCCAAGGACAGCCGAACGTTGCGCCAGCCATCGGCTGCGAATACCACAGTAGAACTCGATGGATGTCGCATACAATTGCGGAACTGCTTTGGAATCATTCTGCTCCCACGACCCCTACTCGCATCCGCGGCGATGGTTTCGAGCAGTGTCGCCACTTCTCAGCCACAAAATTGAGCACCGACGCCTGTCATCTGCATACAGCAGGTCGTCGCGTGCCGCATCTTTCTGCTGAAGTCAAAAGAGCCTTGCCTCGGCGACCGGCTCAGCCACATGGAGTCAGTGCTCTGTGTCGAGCTCGCCACTAGTGAGTGAAACAGCTTCCAGAATCCAGACCATTGACAAGCTCGAGCCAACCGCGGGAGTAATCATTTGGCGCAACCAAGAAAGACTTCTTTCATTTGAGCTTGTAAAGATTGCGTGCCAATCGATCCGCCACTCCGTATTCTTGGCCGTGTCGAAACACAAAGATGGGCATGACCATGTTCAGCGAATGTCCTGCCAGGAAGCTCACGGCCTGTCGAAGTCACTGTGACCAGGTACAAAACGAAACGACGCCTGTAACTCTGGGGCAATCTGCAGATCTGATTGAGATCCTGCAACATGTCTGTCAGCCGCTCAAGGTGTCGTATCATTGCCTGACAAAGCGAACAAGGCGAATGCCGTATCACGAGATCCCGAACATACCAAACCGCAATTGGGAGGAGACAAGGGCGTCAAGAATTGCCAAGTGCCCAGTGGACTTGGCGAGATCAATCCGAAGCAGCACCACACCACAACCCGAGCAGTTGGCACTGGAATGCGCAGGGGCTGTTATCTTCAGCGCTGACTGTGAGGCTGACAATAAGAAAAGATTGCGTGGAGCCATCAGATAAGTGCTGTACAGCTGTAGTAGACAATGTTCACTCAGGGCTGAGATTGGCGAAGATGGGCAGCTTCGATCCTCTGTGTCAAACATAGGGCGTAGGGCGTCAAGCCACCGACAGTGATAGATTTGCAGTCAAGTTGAACAGAAATGTTCGTGAGACAACCGTTTTGGAACTTCTGACTGGTTTCATGTATGGGTATCAAGCATAACATCGTCCAGCTCATTATCAAACACTACCTCCCAACTATCATATGACCACCTCTAGACGAACTTGTCGAGGATTCTTCTCCATGCTGGCCATGCAGCACGCTTCGCCTTGAGGGCCTGGAACGCCTCATAATCAAGCTCACGACGACCAGAGTCGACATCGATCTCAGCGAGGCTCAACCAGCTCTTGCGCTTCCACAGGTAGCCACCAATGTAGAAGGCTACAACGACGAAGACGGCGAGGTAGTTGAGGAAGAACGGCTCGACGCTAGCATCGGCGATGGATCCGGCGATGGCGACATAAAGCTGAGATGATGTTAGCTGAGAACCATATCAAGAATAGCCATAGCAAGACTTACGGTAGCGGCCAAGACGATCACAACAAGGCCCACGCCAATCCATGATCCAACAACTCCGAAAGCAGCTTGGAATGGAATCTCATCGAGGGTGTGGCCGTGATACTTCCATGCAGCTCGGAATCGGATGTGTGCAAGACAGATGCTGCCCCACGTGAACAGAGCGGCGAGACCAGACAAGGAAAGGAGCCAGTTGAAGACAGTGACACCAGAGCTTGCAAGAGAAATGTAAGCGATACCACCGAAAGCGATGATCGTGATGGTAGCGGGGAGCGGACGTCCGGCACGGTCAACGTAGGCGAAGATCTTTGGAGCGTAGCCCTGCTCTGCGAGGGCAGTGAGGGTACGAGAACCACCATAGACACCGGAGAGACCAATAGACAGAACTGACAACATGATGACCACGTTGACGAACGTTCCGAAAGCTGGAATACCGGCATTGATGGCGACCAGGACGAATGGCGAGGCGGAAACATCGATCAGGCCACCGGCACCAAGGAGACGTGGGTCATCGTATGGAACCAGGAGACCGACGAAGAACAAGCCGAGAATGTAGAAGAGGGTGATACGCCAGAAAACCTGCTTGATAGCGCTAGGCAGAGCCTTCTGTGGGTTCTCGGACTCAGCTGCAGCCAGACCAACGAGTTCGGTACCAGAGAAAGAGAAAGCAGCAGTGACGAAGACACTGCAGAATCCTCTGAATCCGTTGGCGAAGGCACCTGGGTTATACCATAGCCTCGCGCCCCAGTACTCGCCGTACTGGCCGCTGCTTGGGCCTCCACCGCAGGCGAAGATGACACCCATAATCATGAAGACGATGACGGTTGTGAGTTTCAACAGCGAGACCCAGAACTCCTCTTCAGCGTATCCGAGGACACCGAAAACCGAAATGATGATGATGAATGCCCAGAAGACGGTGATCCAGATGGCGTTATTGACCTCGAGTCCGAAGAAAGCCACGGTGAGACCAGCTACGACCAATTCTAGCGGTAGGACGACAGCCCATTGGAGGACGTAATTCCAACCCATGGCAAACCCCCAAGAAGGATCGATGAAGCGGACCGAGAAAGTGTAGAAACCACCAGAAATTGGGTAGATGTAGGCGAGTTCTCCGAGGGCGTGGACGACGTTGAAGATCATCTATTGCGGTCTGGTCAGGATCCTGCTAACTTGCAAACCGAATATGATATACTTACAATACCGATGAGACCGAAGCAGATGAGGAGAGACGCTGGACCACCACGGTTCAGGGCGCTACCAGATCCGACGAAAAGACCAGCACCGATGGAGCCACCAATGGCAATCATGTTCAGGTGGCGAGCCTTCATGGTCTTGTTGAGCTGATTGTGCTTGTCTGAAGCATTGCGGCGCTTGAAAGACTCGGCAGTCAGACCCAGACGGGTCATCAGGCGAGGCTCTCTGTAGTCACCGAAGACCTCGCCGTCCTGGCTGGAGCCGGAGGTCTTGATCTCAGGCGCATGGCCCTTCTCGACCTCCATTCGGATTGGGTCCGGCATGGCGGTGGTATTCATGACGGGCAAGGACGCTGACTTGGACAAAAGCGCGGTGCACGCGACAGCGATGGGGAGAAGAAAGGCGCGCTTCGAAGGGACGCGCTCAGGATACTTATACCGCGCTTTGTCGAGCTCGTCGCGCGCGAACCACACGCATGCGGTTTGCTCTAGTGCAAGCTAACCACGAGCCAGACCCTTGAGAGCTCGTGGCACGGCGGCCAAGTGATAAAGTTTCCGCTTGATTCTTGGTGCCAATGCTGGACGCTGGGCACGGCGAACCAATGTTGTGGCTTTTCGTCTTTGTCTCTACCAGTACAGCTTATCTCCTGCCGGTTCGGGCGTACACTTTGGGTTGGATGTCCGCGCCGTTCATTCGAAGGATCATGTTGTCGCGGTCTCTGCGGGAATTTGGACTTCGCATATGCGTGGAAGGCCTTCTAGTGGCGTTGCTGCTCGGCCTTGGTCTTCTGGCGTCGTATTTGCCCGCCGACAACCGAGTGCAACGTCAAGCCATTGTCGTGTGCAGGAGAAGTCATTGTGTAAAATGGCGTTGCGATTTCTAAAGGGCGTATTGTTGTGGGCAGTATGGGGCGTGTTACCTAATAGCACGCGGAGGTGGATGTGAAGATTTTGCGGAGACTGGAGAAGAAGCTGGAGAGATGGGCGATCGCAGCCGAGGAACACTTGGTGCTGCGTGTCTGATGCTTTCCATCTGCTAAGATCGTCTGCTGAGACCGCTGCTCGTTCTGCACGCAGGTGGTGGTAGCGTGTACACCTGCGGTCTTAGCCATGTCTTCTCGCTAACGCTTCTCACCTATCACGTCCGTTCGCTGAGCGGGAGGCCTGCATGCCGCAGATCTCGCATGCTCACGTGTCCACTGCACTTCACCATTGTAGCCAGTACAACTCTGACCTGCGTTTGGCAGCCTCCGCGCGTCGTGAGCTTCGAAGCCAGTTGGACAGTTGGACAGTCGGCAAGTCGAGCAAGTTGAGTCGCTTGGCAGGAAACAGGGTGATCAGATACGTATCGGCATCGGCGAAGCGTAATTGTCGTTCGGCAGTGCGGTATTTGGCGGATTGGTGTTGGTGAAGTGGTGTCCGTGATGAGGTGAGGTCGGGATGCCTGCCTGCAATCAAGTGGAAGGTACTGCACAGACGGCCAGACGGCCTGGGAAGGAGGCAGCTTTGACCAACGATCATGAAACACAGTCTCTTGCAAAGTCAATCCTTCGTACCGAAAGCGACCGTATGTCTTCCAACTACAGGCCAGAGACGGCTGGAATGGGGGCTGCTACGGGAACAGCCATGCACGCCTCCCAGAACATGATATTGATGCACCAGGGACGAGACGGCATGCAGTAACATGCTCAAATTGTAGGAGAGGGATACAGCGGTACAGAGACCAGCATACACGCCGGAGACGTGACAGATCACATTGTGCCGGAGCAAACTTATGCCAGGCATCTAGACGCTGCAAAGGAGTCGCAGTCCAAATCGATATGTATCTTGAGCGAAACTTGTCAAAATAGTAGGTATTCCGAGTATGGTCGCATTGGTGAAAGCTTTCGCAGTTGGGGCGTGTAGGTTCGCATAGGCAGCGGCACCAGAGGACAGCGAGAGAACTCTCAGCGACTTCGCATAACTTACATATATACATAGCATCTGCCGCTGTATGCAGCAATGTGTGCAAACATTCTCGCTGTGCCACCTTTTGAGGCCGGAGCTGGTATATCGTGACACTATCAAAACAGGAAAGTCTTCTCAGCAATATCTGCAAATGCTTCCCACCAGGTGGCCTCCAAGTTCCGCTTCTCCCACGTCGTCTTCAAAAACTGCTCCATTAAAGGTAAACAACCGAATGCCAGGTACGAAATCGTTGGGGACAAGGCACGAAGGATCATCTCTTGTTCAGCTGGTAGCAGACAGTGTATTCCGATGATGACTAGCGGCAACACGATGCAATGCTGCAGCATGCCCGAGAACAAATTTTGACTGAGCATCACCGCGGCCTTCTTCGTGTACTGTTGCACGGCCGGATCATCGACTGGTTTCAACCTTATCGCCCGTTCGTAGAATATGCGTGCCGAGATATCCCAAATGGTGACAAAAGCAGTCCACTCATCCATCTCTGCGGTATGGCCCTCGCGAGCATTTTCTCGCCGGGAAAAGTGAGCACGAAGCGGCGCGCTCAGCATGATTTCGAAGTGGGGAAAGCGTTTGCGTACAACGTCCAAGCCATGCGTCTTGATGCTGTCGTGGACTATACTGGCAAGTGCTGCAACCCTGCTCAGGTTCTCAGCAGCCCGTATGATGGCATTGTTCGGATCGAGTCGTCCCCACCAGGCTTCCGTATTGGCGAATTTTCGGTAGATGCTTGGGTCGAAATGTGGTCTGCGGCCACTGAGGACAGCATGCACAAGATCCAGGGTAGCAAATACAGAAAGAAGATGTGATCTGATGCCACCCTCCGCAATCATCTCTGGAACAATGTTCTCCCAGCGGTCCAGAATAGCAAAGCCGCCTCTCAAGTGCAGTGTCGATGCACTCGTCTCTTCTGTAGGCTCGATCATCCCATCCAGTAAGCAGAAAAGGACGTTTGTCGAGAAGAGGTCTTTGGCAGCAGCGTCTTCACATGCGCTCGACGCTAGCTGTTTGCGGAAGGTTGCGATGGCACTCTGGCGCGTGCGGTTCCTCGTCGTTACGGACCCGTGCTTCGACTGCATGTCAAAATGTGCTCGCGCCATCGCCAGCATGGCTTCGTGGAGGGCCTCATTCTGGAGCAGGACATTGTGATCCAGTGAAAGGACAAAGTCTCCCATGCAGTAGCGAGGCAGCACTACGTTAGTGAAGTAAGGCACGAGCGAGGCCCGATCCACTGGTGAAGCCAGAGCCGCAAGCAACACGGCAGTAGTGGAGAGGTCAGATCGGCGGCGCTCGATGACTGGGGATTTGGAGGACCTGTCAGAAGCTGTGGAAGCTGCAGAAGTAGAATGACGGTCGTCCTCGTCAGGGCCCACAGTCTGCAGCTTTGCAGAGCCAAGATCGTCAGGTCGCGACGCAGAAGGCGGTGCGTGACGGCCTCGTAGAGCCATCCCGCCGACCCATTTGAACGGCATGCCGCCATACGAACATTCTCGCTCGTCCCTCTGACATCTCCCACACGCCGGCTTAGCCAGGTCGCACTTTACGCGGCGGGTTTTGCAATGCCAGCATGATCCTTCGACGACGCGAGCGCGCCGAGCTGTCGTGGGCATATTGCTGAGGAGTCGTGATCGGTGTCTTCCACTTCCCACGCGACGGCATTGCGATACGGCTTATCTTCGTTCACTGCCATTGAGAGCGTTTGCGGGCAAGCATAGAATGGAAGGGATTCGACGTCTGCATGATGCCTCTGGATCCTGGCCCTGGCAAAAAGTAAAAGGAAGTTTGCTCGGTTTTCGGGTGGAAGTTCAACCGCTTCCGCTGCCCTTGTGTCTTGGAATTCTTGGTCGTGTTGTTGCACTCGTCCTTGCCACTCTCGCGCAGATGATGCTCCATTTCTGCCGACGGACAGTTGTATGTTTGCATGGGAGTGCAGACGAGATGCGCTGCAACGTTCGACACAAGAGACCCTTCTTCGCCTTCATGAGTCAAGATGCTGTGTAACGACTGCCACCTGGGCATTCTTGGCTGCCATGGTCAGCAACGTCCAAGACGCTTCCTTCCGTCTAGCATGGCGAGGGCCTATCTTCGGTACGTCGAGGCACAACTAATCCTGCGTTGCTTGGTAATCGCCAGAGAAGGATGAAAGTGGTTTGCAATGCGAGCTCGAAAGGACTGAGAATGCTGACAGATGGCTCCTGTTCGTGGAAGTGATCTTCTCAAGATCGAAGGCCAAGACCCCGATGACATACTTCACCTCTGTCGTGCTCCATAGGCGATTTCGTTGAGGACCTCCTGCAAGTCGACTGAAGGATGTTGAAGTACATAAGAAGCAGCAGAGGATTTCCTCCGGCACCTCCTGTCACTGATGCACTAGAGTTAAGCACCAAACGCCACAAGTCAAGAAGCTCCACAGATCACAATGACCATCCTCATCACTGGCTCTAATGGCAAGACTGCAAGCGAGTTGACTTCCATGTTGACGCCAAAGTATCCAGTTCTCATCGCCACACGTTCGCCACATACAGCAACAAATCATCCAAGTGTAAAGTTCGACTGGACAGACGGCACCACATACAACAATCCATTCGAGCACGAGCAGGCCAAGGACTCACCCATAACTGCTGTCTACCTTGTGGGTCTCGAAAGCGACAACCGCTCCGAGCTCATCATCTCCTTCATCCACCTGGCAGTCTCAAAAGGCGTTCGCCGCTTCGTCCTTTTATCGTCAGCAGAAATTGAAGAAGGTGGCCCACTATTTGGACAAGCTCATGGGGAACTACACAAACTCGGCGATGAGGCAAAGCTCGAATGGACTGTCCTTCGCCCACATTTCTTCATGGAGAATTTCATCGAGCGAGGCTATGGTGGATACCATTGGCAGACCATAATGGAGCAAGGCAAGATATACAGTGCTGCCGGGAAAGGGAAGAAGCCATATATCAGTGCGAGAGATATCGCTGCCACGGCGTATAGAGCACTGGTCGATGAGAAGCCACATAATGCCGATTTGTATATCACCGGACCAGAGAGTCTTACATATGATGATGTAAGTTTTCCGTCCACATTAGACCTCCGGCGATGTACTGATTCTACTAGATTGCTGCAATATTCAGTGAAGTCCTCGCAAGAAAGATCGAACACGTTAGCCTCACTGGTCATGAACTGGCCCAGACTCTGGTCAAAGTCGGCGGTGTGCCCGAGGACTTTGCCGCAATGCTGGGCGAAATCGATGAGAAAGTTGCAAAAGGCCATCATTGGGAGACGACAGATGTGGTAGAGCGGGTCACCGGTCGACCACCGCGAACGTTCAAGGACTTCGTGATCGAGAACAAGAACGTATTCGCCAGATTAGCCTGACGACAGAACCGATGCAGCAGGGGCTAGAGGCCGTCGAGTGAAAGATCAGACGTAGTCAGTCACCACGACAAAAAGTGTTCCGAAAAAAGTCGAAAAGGTCAGTACTAGAATCCAACTGGTATCTCCGGAAGGAACTGAAGCATTAGAATCCGATGTGATGGCCATTACACTAATCAGCAGCCTTACAAAGATGCGTGTGTCTCTATAAGATATATTCTATAGCATATATTAGTCGCATTACTGCGGTACCAGTGAGCCGTCGGCTTTGTTCAAATTGTTATCATAGCTGTTTCGTGAAGTTTAGTCAGAGTGGATTTGTGGGGCAACTGAACGGCATCATTCACTTGAAGTCTTGGCCGACCAGCACGTCAAAAATCCACTAACATCTTATTTCGGCCCAGAACACCTACGGAACCTTCCAGACATCAAAAAAAGCGGTCTATCTCGGCGACTCGACCAACAAAATGGCGCTGAACAAAGACAACAACATTGCAGAACTCCAGCAGCAACGCCTGAGCCTCAACGCAAAAACCAAGACCGAACACTTCCCATTACTCGAGCTACCTGACGAGCTGGTACTTCGTGTCCTCTACTTCGCCGTCGTAACCAGTTCCAAGGACAATCCGATCTCCATGTACGACAAAAAGGATGACCGAGCTACACCACCTACTCAACCGGCCATCACCAAAACCTGCCAAATGCTTCGCAAAGAAGGACTCAAAATGTTCTACAAGCACAATGTCTTCTATACCGAAAGCACACACGAGGGCACAGTCGGCCTTTACCGCTGGCTTCTGGACATTGGGCCAACGAAGCGCGCTTCTCTCGGACCAGTTTGGGTCAAGTGGTTTACGACGGAAGATGATGATGTTGAAGCAATGCCTTGGGAGTGGGCTGATTGGGTGGCTGAGATGAAGTACCTCGTCGACCGGAGCCATGTAAGGGGCCCAAGTGGGCCACGCGTTGAACTAGAGAAGGTTTTGGTGCGGTTCCGGCGAGGCAAGCTCGTGGTGGGCAGCGGAGGTCTGGCTGATTGCTATCAGCTAAAGCTAGGCGATGCTGAGAGCTCGGTGGGCGATAATTGGAAGTCATGCATGCAAATGCTCAAGGCGCGGTACAAGCAGCCGCCATCGAAGCGGCGCTCAAATCGCGACAGGGACTTCTGGGTTTGCGACGAAGAAGAGTGTCAGAAGCAGGATGAGGAGACGGAGCATTGAAGTGGTCTATCAGCAGTAGCCACTGTGTCCTCGGGGTGCGAGGCACTGCCAGCTACTATCCAGATCTCGAGTTACTTTTCCGTGGGAGCGGAACTCAAGAGCAAAGCAAACGAGAGCAGGGCTTTAGCACGCTTTACACGAATTCAGTACCGAATGATGAAGGTCCCTAGCCTCCAATAGATTGGCCATTTTAAGTAATGCTCGAGAACGGTCAACCCCTTTCCTGTAAATTTTCACATCTTGAAGGCCGTCACAATATCGAAAGCAGTCTCGATTCAGCTCCTTTGGTTGCGCACGTGAAAGATGAAGCAATAACATTGCTTGGCGTCATCGTTGGGTGAACGTTCCGCTTGGACTCGCGCCCAACTTCTGTTCCTTCACCCACACATAATTTGACCACCCAGTGAAGCGAAAATGAAGCCCGATCTCCGGCCTCAAAGCACGAATGACGACGATCTCTTGCAAGCAACAATGACGAGCCAGAGTGCTTCTGCAGACACCGGCGCCGAAGCTGAGTCACTCGAGGACAAGCCGTTTCCGCTGCTCGAGCTGCCAGTCGAGTTGGTGCTTCGCATTTTCCGTTTTGCGATCCTCGGAAGTTCAGGAAGGAAAGCACTCCGTGCGGTCCACCCAGAGCGAGGACCGCGACCAACGCCATCCCACCCCCTATAACAAGAACTTGCCGCCTCCTGTGCAGGGAGGGCCTCGCGATTTTCTGCAAAGAGTGCACCTTCTACTGCACTGGCAGAATTTTTGATTTATACGCTTTGTGCGAGTGGCTGAAAGCGATTGGGCCGAAGCATTGCTCACTGATCAGTTCAATCCCGGTATTCCTGACATCCCGAAAGGGAAGTCCGAGCAGAGTATCCAAAGTGCGCTGGGGAGAAGTGGTCAAACAGATCATGACTATTGCAGACTGTGCTAGGTGCTTGTGGCTTGATACCGGTCGGATGTGTGTACTTTTCGCCCAGGGAAAGCTAGAGCTGAGAGCTGAAAAGCTCGTGGAAGCGAAAGAGGCCTCCAAGTCTGTGGTCTCCCCGGACTCATTCCAGATCTCGGTACGAGAGCCCACAGGTTCATTCAAAGATGGATGGACTTCGTGCAAGGATCTTCTGTAGTCATACGCACGGTTGGACGACTCCAGGGCGATGGAGGCACGCGTGGTTGGGTGGGACAGCAAAGATTTCTGGGTGCGAGGTGGACAATGAGGAAGGCGCGCAACGTAGAAGACGCAGAACTTGGAGGCGATGAGTGAGGGCCACCAGCGCAGCTCAATATGCGTGGGACTTATGGTCGAGGACCGGTTTCTGCGTGTTTAGTGGGCGTCAATGCACGGCATTCCTACGCGGCATTCTCGATGTGCTGGTAATAGGGAGGCGAGAGACCCGATCGCGATGTACACTTGAGTGTTAGCGCTGGAACATGTTAGCGAACAGGAAGTCCCCCTG
Organism: Cercospora cf. flagellaris; assembly: GCA_005356885.1. NCBI lineage: Eukaryota > Fungi > Ascomycota > Dothideomycetes > Mycosphaerellales > Mycosphaerellaceae > Cercospora > Cercospora cf. flagellaris. Next base: position 1,542,307 of record RJLU01000009.1, on the reverse strand, counting down.
GCGCCTCTCGCATGTTATCTCTGCATGAGCGCTGGTAACATTTGTCCACGCACCAATTTCGAGGGCAAAAAGGAAAAAGCGTTAATTGAGCGAATCGTGTAACAAATTCAAGCTGATTCACTGGTACCGGTATTCGAACCCCTGACCTGCGTGCCGCCTGCGGAGCTCGCGCACGAAGGGCAAAAACAAGTCGACCGCACTCTATACGTGTGGATCTGCCGAAAGTCGACGATTTGCTAGTCGACTTGTTAGTAAGCACGTTTGTTTAGAACATATGAATGTCTTACTCTTTCGATCTCCGCAGTTGCGCGTTATCTGCGTCCAGCACTCCCAATTTGCCTGGTCGAGTATAGGCGGGCAGTCGCCACTGCTTTCGATGGCGGAAGCGCTGGCACATGTCAATTTCCTGCAGCGGACACGTAGCCTGTGCATGAAGAGACCCGGCATGGGAATTTCTCCTCTGACATGTGACAGTGTAGCGTCATCGTGCATCCTCTCACTCTCCTCAATTGTTTGCTGGCGCCTGATGCCAGCCTGACCGCCAATACAGGACTGTGACTTCCAGTGCAACCTCCACCTTCGACATCGCAACGAAATTCCACACAGACATGCCGGCGAACTTCTGCGCCACAGACGCAATAGAAATGTCGCTCTCAGCACCACTCCATCCAGCCGCCGATGAAGAAGAAAAGTCGTTCCGCCTTCTCGATCTACCATCAGAACTTGTCGTCCGTGTTCTCGAGTTTGCCGTGAGCATCGATCACGAGCAGAAGCTGACGCACACCCCTACGCCCTATTTCCCTCTAGCTGGCTTGTACGCCACTTCTTTCAAGCTGTACAAGCAGCCTGCAATCACAAGAACCTGCCACTGGCTGCGAAACGAAGGACTTCCGATGTTCTACAGCTGCAATCGCTTTCTAGTAACTGCGGCGGACCTTGATGTCGCATATCTGTGGGCATGGATAGCAAGCTTGCAAGCAGAACATTTGAAGAAGATGGAGCTGTACGTGATGTTGACCAATGACGAGGGCGCACCCACTTCATATCAATTCGACGACTTATGGTCTCCCTCGGACTTTGAACGTGATATCACGAAACACAGCCGTGAGCAGGAGTATCTCGAAGCATCCGAAGGATATGTGCGAATGGCAGATGGCAAAGTGAAAATAACCTTCGAGACTTGTCTCGGAATCGCTCCAAACAGATGTGACCAGCTGTTTCCAAGAAGATATTACCAGCTGTCTTTCGCCGACCGGTCCCATGAGCAAGAGTTTTGGCGGAATTTGAAAGATTTCCCGGACTTTGGAGATGAAGAAGCATGGGAGCGGTGCTTCAGCATAGACTGGCCAGCATAGACTGGCCAGCATCGGATTCTGAGGAGGACGAAGACCAGGAGAAGTTCCTGAAATGATTGAATGTGTCATGTGGCCAGGGACGATGGAGGTCGGATGCGGCAGCCTTGCGCCACAGGCACAACAGTTGCAGCAGGCGCGCGGCATAGACCCTTTCATATCATCGACATTGAGGCAAAGGCACAAGGTTGGAACTTTTCTCTCTGAAAAGCATTCCCGCCCCGGTTCAGAGGTTGGAACCCCAATCGTGCATGAAATAGCTGGCCATCATCCAGAAGGCATGGGCGAGGGATCTGAGGTCCGAAGCATATCGCAGCGAGAGTGAACGTGGGATAGCCAGATAGCCAAACTCTTCAATCACATCGTCTGACAATCTTTCACTCGTGTCCAGTATTGCCGCTGTCGTTTGCACAAAGAGGTATATCGCGTCTCCTCACTTCGCGCCGTTTCCACGTGAGAACGGATGCGATGTTGAAAGGGACTGCTGCCTGACGGCCTCACTTCCACAACGCGCTTTCTTCCTTCAACTGGCATTCGCAAGAACACAAGCTTCATCCAGTACCGCACGTTACCAAAACAACACCATCGCCAACGCGGTCGCGTCAGATCAACATGCCGGATGAGCCTGATATCGCGAACGCGTCCACGACTACCGCCTCACAAGAACATGCCGGCGAACAAGAATGCTTTCGACTCTTCGACTTGCCACCGGAGCTTGTCATCCGTGCCCTCGAGTTTGCCGTTGTCATCAGCACGAAGGCGAACCCACTACTGGTCGAGCGCCATTCGGAAGAGCCTTGGGCCAGATCTTGTGACGAGTTCAGCGCCAAACAGCCGGCAATCATGCGAACCTGTCGACTACTACGCGCAGAGGGATTGAAGCTCTTCTACGCGAGAAACGTTTTTCTTGGCACTAGCAGTTATCACAACGCTCCGGCGTTGTGGAGCTGGGCTGATGCCATAGGCCAGGAGAGCCTTCAGCGCATTAGCCGGCTGTACGTTTCATGGGTGTGTGGGCGCGGAGGACAGATCTGCGAGTACAAAGGAGGCAAGTTGCTCGAGGTCTGCGATGGGTCCGAAACGTCTGCGTGGGGACTTCTGGAGGAGGTGGAGTACCTTGCCGAAGAGAGATACAACTTGAAGGGACCGACCCCGGCCTTCGTGCAACTGGATTATGGTAAGGTAGTGTTGGATATGACCTACGACCACCCGCGCTATCGTCTTTCGTTCAAAGAACAAGACGACAACGGACCACAGATTTTGATTAGCGTCGAATTTGCCCAAGACCACTCTATCTTCAGGAATAAGGACGCCGTTGACTTCTGGACTGCGGAGAAGGAAGACTGAACCTATTCGGGACTAGGATATACCCCGTGATTATCGACATGAGCACTCGCCTGTTGCAACCGAAGGAAGAGGTGGGACTCTGGGCTGTTGATTCTGGGCTTAATGGGAGACGACGACGGAGGGCCAATTCGATGAATCTCAGCGGAACGAGCCGGTGTCTCAGCCAGAGCATGCAAGCTCGAGCTCCAAACGAAAAGATGTTGAGGGAACATGCTATTTCGCAGCTTCAGCGGTAGAGGCAGGCACAGTATCCAGTCCACCAATACCTTTCACAATCTCCTCGAAGTCAACACCTTCCTTCTCGAATTCTGCCTTCACCCTCTCCACGACCTTCTCTTGACCCTTTGCCGTGAATCCTCCATCAGCATCCCTCTCCTCTTCCACAATCCCCGTCCACCTCCAAAACAACGACTCTTTCTGCAACTTCGTCAACACCTCCTTAAACGCCACAACCTTCTTCCTCCTCGCCTCAATAACATCCTCCTCCTGCCACTTCCACATAACCCAACCATGCTTCCCTCCCTCCAAAAACGCAAACACAACCTTATCCAAATCCTCCTTCCTCACGTCCTTCCTCTTCACCAACGTCTCCGCATCACCCATAAGCTCAAACTCCAGATCCCAACTCTCATTCATCATCAGATATCCCGTCTTCCGCATCTCCTCGTGCGAAATCGCAGGTAATATCCTCGTCTTGAAGAAAGCGTTCTCTTGTCCTTGCTTTACGCCTTGCATCAAATCACTCGTGTTCCAATTCCTGCTAACCCGCACAATGGCCTCCTCGTCTCGAAATCCGATCTTCCAGCGGTAGGAGCAAGGATTGGCAGGTTGTTCGAAGAAGAAGGTCAGAGGCCAAGGACCAACGAAGCGAAATAGCAAAAAGTCAAATGCCATGGTCAGAGTCCGGACGAGCAGGATTTTGATCTGTTGTTTGCGGGTCGTGGAGCTCGGGTCGACAGTTTCGGGGGTCGAGTACCCGAGGAGGGTCTGTAGGAGGATGTAGTATTTGGGTACTGCATAGTAGAGGCGCCAGAATAGTAAGGCAGCGATGAAGCCATTGAGGAGGACAGGAATGAGAAAGATGTTCTTCTTCACGGAACGGGGGTTGCGATCGAGGTGGGTGATATGGACTTTGGACGGGTCGAGGCGGTCGAGGAATGGTGCAAGGGACGAGGGAGCTTTGATGAAGGGCGTTGGGATCGCGTCTTTGACTGGATCCGCTTTGGATTTTGATTTGAAGCCGCGAGCGGCCATGGCGTGCGGTCGTTGCTGTGCTGTTTGTGGTCGATGGAAAGGTGAAGTCGCGCGGGAAAATTGGTGGAAAGGAGACTGGGGAATTTGACAGCTTACGGCAGTTCTACAGCGGCAGCAATCGCGAGCGGTGAAAGTTGTACTCGCAGGCGCGATTGTATCAATCCCACTGCCAGGTGCCAAAGGCAGAGGGATGCTGGCGTACGGTACAGCATGCTTGTCGATATCTGTTGTTGGAGGAGTTGAGGTTCAAGGCTTACTCAGCAAATTCATGACGTGCAGCTTCACCGCAATGCCCAAGTCCGGGAACGAAGGTGTAGAAGCATGATGATGGGGTCGCAAAGAAGATGCCGTAAAGGCCGTCAAGCAGCCACTTTCATTTCATTCAGCTATACGTGGCAAACGCTACAGATTCCCCCAGCCAAATGCTCTGCTACTGTCACATGCAATCTCTCATGAGCATTTCTACACTAGCCCAGGTAGAAGAAACGCCTGATTCAAGGTTCCCATTTGCTATTCCAGCTTTTGGTGGGCGGCGTCGAATGCACCGTCTGCCCCTTCGTCTTCGCGTCCCGGTGCGCCTAAAAGTTCCAGTTGCAAGCATGATGTGTTGTGTCTCAGTGTGAAAAAAGGAGTCGAGTGTGTCGCGCATAACGTGTCAAAAAAGGTGTGGTATGATCATAGTACAAAGGCTGTCCGGCGCGCTGCCCGGCTTCTCCAGCGTTCCGTTGCCTAACTTGGTCGAAATGCTCCAGAGGACGACCGCGAGGAATCGTGGGGCTGACCAAGATGAGGTAAGAACCTGCCGTGTACATCTCTGTTCTCCTTCGCGTTGGCACTGGAGATCTTGAACGAAGACGAAACTTCTACGCCTTGTTCATCGTGGCCGCCATGCTAGTGCGCGCCATAGTTCTGTCCCCAGCCACCTCTGCTCTGGCCGTAGCTACCATAGGTCTGGTTAAAGCCACCGTAGCCATAGCCAGCGCCCTGCTGACCCTGCTGGTGACCACCAAGTCCTCCAAGGCTACCGTACTGACTGCCTTGGCCTGGGAACCCAGGGTAGCCTCCGCCGAATGCAGAGTGCTGGCCTTGCTGTGGCGGCGGAAGTCCAGTCTGCGCGTTGCCTGCGGCGCTGTTGGCGGCAGATCCTGGACGTCCTGGTTGCCCAAGTGAAGGTGATGGGCCGCTCTTGGCATTGTCGTATGCCTTCAGCGACTCTTCCTGTCCAGCCATGCTCTGCTGGCCATAAGCGCCCTGTGCACCGAAGCCGGAGGCCGAGCGGGCGAAAGGATCATGCATGCTGCCATAGCCACTGCTCTGTTGATGCGACCCAGGTCCAGCAGAACTGCGGCCATAATCCTCGAGGCCGCCGAGCGAGCCCATACCACTGGTGCTACGCTGATTATGGCCAAAAGCGTGCGCATTAGCAGGAGATGAGGAATGCTGATCGTAGGAGGAACCGTAGCTGTGAGGGCCACCATACATGTTGCCGGCCTGTTGCTGCTTTCCTTGATATCCGCCTTGACCGCCGGCATAGCCTGATCCTCCGTATCCGGACCCGTAGCCCGAGAACTGATTGACATATGCCTGTTGATATGGGCTGTTGTAGTAAGGGTGTCCATATGGGTAGCCCGCGCTGTTGTAGGCTTGTTGGCCGTGCGCCGGTTGTTGTTGTTGTTGCAACGAGTGCTGGCCTTGAGCAGCTTGAGGAGGCTGCTGGGCTGCAGCAATTGGGTTCGGAGTATTGTTGCCAGAGCCAGGAACCTCAGCGAAGCGAGATGGTGCCTGCTGGATACCTTGAGAGGCAAATGCAGCCTCGTTGCCTCCTGCGCCGTAGCCACTTGCCGACCGCTGTTGTCCGATTGCTGGATCATGAGCTTGTGGCTGTCCAAGCTGTTGCCTGCCGTCTTGGCCACCATATGCCCCTCCATAGTACTGCTGGTAGTTGCGACCAGCGTCACTGGTATAGTAGGATGGATAGTCGTTAGGCGCGGAGGAAAGACCGCCAAAGCCAGACTGCTGGTGCTGGTGTGGCTGCTGCTGCGAGTTGGGGCCGAATTGGTCATACTGCGATGGCTGGGATTGGTGGCCGAATGGATCGTAGGGCTTCTGCTGTTGTGCAGCAGTATCTTGCTGTCCGCCAGGTGTGCCTTGATGTTGACCATAACCACGGCCGTACTGGTTGTAGCCCTGGGCGAACTGCTGATCTTGGGAGGGCGCGTGTCCTAGTGAAGGATCTTGGATCTGTTGCTGGTTTTGAGCCGATGCAGGAGGCAACCCAGGTGCTTGCTTCGGTGTGGGCTGGGCCTGCGAGTTGGCTTGTGGCTGCGCGTCCTGTAGAGGTTCCTGCGCGTTTGCAGCTTGGCGAGGAGCAGGAGGGAGGGATGTTCGTGGTTGAGCTGGGGGCGAGTGTTGTGGAGCGTGTCGTGTCTCCGGCTCTTCTCGCTCATCGTCAACGTCTAGTCCAGCTTCGCCGTTGAGCCCCATGCTGCCGAATTGCACAGCAGCTCTATCAACCGCGTTGTGTCCAGGCATGACCACCGCTTCCTGCTGCTCTTGCACTCTTCTCTGGAAGCTTGCACTTCTGCTTCCTGTACCTGCAAGACGATTCGCGACAGTGGCATAGCCGCCCACTGGTGGTCGTCCGATAGGTGCGGGTTGCGTAGGAAGCGGGGTGAGGTTTCGTGGATCTGCTGAGCCGGCGGTGCTGGCGACCGTCTGCGTGGCAGGAGGATTCGACTCATCTGGCAAATGTTCGACATTTTCTTCAGTCAATGGATCCTTTGAAGGTGTTAGCGTAAGACCTTCTGACTCTGAGGTTGCTGAGGGAAGCTCTACAGGAGCAGAGGTGGTCTCAGGCACTGCGATTGGGAGAGCTGGCTCCGGCACGGGCACAGATGCTGCGGTCGGAGGTGTCGCTTCGGCAATGAGCTCTGGTTGCTTCGGGGCTTCGACTGGCGGCTCTGCGACAGCTGGAGCTGGCTCCGGCTGCGACTTTTCTGCTTCTATTGGCTCGACAGGCTGAGGCTTCGTCAATATCTGTTTCTGTGGAACCGGCACAGGAGCAGGCTTGGGCTTTGCAAACATGCTAGCCCAGCTCTTCTTAGCACCGCCTTGCTCTGGTACATTGGCCTTGGCTGGTTGCGAGCTTGCAACTGGTGGTGGATCTACTGCAGTCACAGTGCCGGTGACGCTGTCGCCCGTGTCAACTGTATCCTTGATCGGCTCGGCGGGGGTGTCGTCCCAGCCGCCAGATGCTTCATTTGAAGCCGGCGTGTCCCAGGCGGTCGACTCAGTGGTGGGTACAGATGCTCCAGAGGCATCCTTAGAGACACCGTTTGTGGTCGTGTGACCGCCGCGTCCGCCCCGGAAACCGCCTCTACCGCGCTCGGCACCTCCGCGACCGCGCCCTCCACGTCCGCCTTCAAATCCACCTCGGCCACGTCCGCCGCGTGCGCTGAAAGACGAACGGTCATTGGCACCTGCAGTAGCTGCGTCTGCGGGGACTTTCGAGCGAGCACGATCCTTGGGCTTCTTCACTTCAGCGAATTGTGAGACCGCGCCCTGCGTAATCTTGTCAACAGTGGCACCAACGTCGCCGCCAGCTTCTTCCAGCGCAAAGACGAGGTCGGTATCAGTCCAGTCGGGGAACATGTCCTTGAGCATGACGAGCTCTGATTGGTATTTCTTCTTCATCTCGCCGATTTCGCCTTGGTCTTCGAGTGACTCTTCCACTGCGTCGTTTGTTGTGCCATTGACCTTTCTGCCACCACGAGGACCGCCGCGGCCCAGGCCTCCGCGGCCTCCTCTGACGGAGCTTCTGCCCCGCGTAGGTGCAGTCTCCGACATTGTGTCTGTGATTGTGATTGTGTGGCTCGGGGAGCGAACCTGGAGATGGCGGAGCGGTGCGTGCGTCCGTGGCCGATGCAAGGCTGCTGCTGGTTCTGCTGCAGACAGCGGTGGTGGAGGTGGAGGGGACAAGTCGGGCTGCGCTGAGCCAATGTCCGGCAGGAAAGGGTGGCGCAATGCGTCCGACAGACCAGCTTCGACCGGCAAGTGATGGGGGAAAGAAGGAAGCAACAACGCGTGAGATCGTGAGGATGTCGTGTGTTTGTGAAGTCGTCGAGCTGGAGCAAAGCGATGGTCTTGGCGAAGATGCCCCTGCGCTTAAAGTCTAATGCTCCAGCCTCAGCCTCACGCTCTCGTGGCCAACGCACACCCGCCGCACCGCACCGCGCCCATCACCTGACTCGTGCAGTGCATCAGCACGAATGACGGCCCGGTACTGGGAATGTTTGCTCGCCACACCCACACCAGGAACATGAAGAAGACTGGTGTGGTGCTGGGCCTGAAGAACATCATCGACAAGATCCATCCCAGTGGCAATGCGCCACTCACGACTTCCGAGTCCAAGAGGCTCTTGACAGCTCTGACCAGCTCCTTTCGCAAGCATCTGGACGCTGTGCATCCATCAGCTGTTGCGGAGGACTCGAAGACTCGACCGGAGCTCAACGCTGGCTTTCCCAATGTCAGCCACAAAAGCATGCACTCGTCTGCGGCGTTGGCACAGAAGCATATGGCTTCAGTGTTAACCAATCCGTTGATGGTCAAGGGCGGCAAAGACTTCGGCACTGCCAAAGTTGAGCTCCAAAGAAATCCCCACAGAGATCCCATAGCATTGCTTGAGGAGTACGATCAAGAGGGTGCCGCGACCGTTCGCATTGCCGAGTTGTGTCTAGACCATGTGAAGAAGGATTACGACACTGCTCGCGACACACAAAAGCCTAAGCTTCTGGATGAGCTTCAGCCCGGTCGACGCGTGTTTCTTTGGCTGCTGCGTAGCAATCTGTACACATCCGAAAGCTATGCGGATAATGTCCGGTTTCTGGAGAATCTGGTCTTCTTCCTTTTACACGAGGGACGGGAGGAGAATATCTGGCAGTGGATCAAACTTGATGTGAAAGCTTCGGACTCTCTTCAAGGACCTCCGCCCGGCGTTACTCGTAGTCCACGGAAGGAGAGGCTTTATAGATACCGATGGCGGGGCCGACTGCTGTCTGCTATGCTACGTGTAAAACTAGGTGTTACTTGGGATTTCGCACCTGCGGGCGTTATTCAACAACTTCGACCGAACGCGTTGAACGCTGCTATCGATACCTACATCACTGCGACGGAGCTCCTGCCGCACTTGACCTGCCTTCCGCTTGGAAGCGCGAGTACCTACTTGACGAAGTTATTAACTCGTCGCCTTCGAACCGTCAACCCTCGTGGCGACGTCGAACTTGCGCCAGGCGACAAAATCGACGGCGAGCGATACGATAAGCTCATTGAGGCAATGTCGCTCGCCTATACCAGCTCCGAGAGTCCTACAGATCCCGAGAAGCGGAAGTTCCCAGAGGCGTTCACGCAGATTGACGCAGGGAATTTACTCCTTCTCCACCCATACAAACCATCCGCCAGCCTCCACCTCAAGAACTTGGAATTCTTCTTTCCTGACGACCGGTCTCATGCTCAATCCACTATGATAGGAAAATTGACGAAGGACCCTAAAGCGCGTGAAAGCTGGTATCGCGGTGTTTTGCGGTGTGCAGCCATACTTGACCATCAAAATCAACACGAAGCCGCCACTTGGGTGAGAGGTCGCGTTCCTCTGTATTTTCCAGAAAGGGTCCCCAATGCCGAGCGAGATGAGCGCGAATTCCATCTCTTGTCGAATGAGAAGGAAAGTGTACAAGACCGACCGGAAGTATCTCGACCACCGCGCATTCCGTTTCCGAGCTTCGCTTGAACGTGCTGACCTCTCTCGAATACTGCTCCAATAGGCTTGCGTCAAGGCTGCGACGATCAGCAGGTGACGACTTGCGCAATCGAAAGGCGCTTTCTGGCCAAATGATTGTGCAGTGGAGCAGCGGCAAAAGCATGGCGATATCTTATCACCTTCGTTACGCGCGCGCAGGCCGGCAACAAATCAGACGCAAGCAAGTTCACCGTCAAGTTGAACGCCCCCCGGATGGCGCGTGAGCTTTGATAATAGTGCGGGAGAAGACCCAATATGCAGGAAGTGGAATGGCAAGCCTCATTATGCAGAGTCATGAAAGTAAAGTGCACATGCTGGGTTTTTAATATTACACTTCACTTTTTTCGTGAGCCAGACGATCGCGAAGTGTTCATGGTCTGTTGCAAGGTGTGTACTTCTGGGGCGTCCACAGCAGCACATTCATTACGTTTTCGACTTCGTTTGCGTCATTCGGGGTATTCACTAATTCTATCTGCAGATCACGAACTTCATGACCTGTGGCATCGGCATGGTTCCCACGTGGATGGAAGCCACCTGAGGCTGCGTTCTCTAACCGAGACCAAGGCATCCATTGAGGCATCGTGGCCACGGATGTATCTGCCATCGCTCTTTCATCCTCATCTTAATCTCTGCCCAAGACGCTGTGACTCTCGATTCTGTCATGTCACAATGTTTACTTCTGGACATCCGCGATCTGGCTATCCTCTGGCCAGACATCATAGCCAAAGTCACCCTTCATGTTGACGAAACGCGTGTGACGACCCTTCGCAACAGCATTTACGGCCTCGAAATCCTCGTCGCTCAGATCAATGCTCTTGAAATTGCTCTCGATTCGGGAAGGCGTCGAGCTCTTCGGCAGAACAACATATCCTCGGCGAATGCCCCAGGCGATCAGAACCTGAGCAAGGGTATTGCCACCCTTCTCCGCAATCTCGTTCAAGGTCTTGTTTGTGTTGACCTTCTCGCCCGTCGTTGGAACCTGGTTCTGCGAGCCAAGCGGCGAGTAGGCTTGAGGCAAAATGTTGTTCTCGAAGCAAAATTTGACCAATTCCTCGTTTGGAAGGAAAGGATGAATCTCGATCTGGTTTACTGCGGGCTTGACCTTTGCCCAGCTGAGCATGTCCTTGAGGCCAGGGACTGTCCAGTTCGAGACACCGATAGCTCTCGCTTTGCCGGATTCATAGATCTCCTCCATCGCCCTCCACGTCGGTCGTGGGTTGTTTGTCAACTCTTCTTTGATCACATATTGTCCCTTCTCGTTCAACTTGGGCATATAGTTCTCATCCTTCTCCGCTGCAATCGGCCAGTGGACGAGGAAAAGGTCCAGATAATCGACTTTCAACTTCTTCAACGAGCTCTGCAAGCTCCATTTTACTTCTTCCGGCTCGTGGAGGTGGTTCCAGACTTTTGTGCAGATGAAGATATCGCTGCGGTGGACGGAAGGGTTGGCTTTGAGGAAATCGGCTACGGCGTCACCGACCTCGTCTTCATTTTGGTAAAACCACGCGCAGTCAAGGTGACGGTAACCGACATTGAGAGCGTGTGTGACAGCTTTGTAGGTCTCGCCTTTGGCGCCTTCGTTGGCGAAAGTGCCAAAACCCACTGCAGGGATGGAAACGCCGTTGTTGAGCGTGAAAGTCTTGCCGTTCGACATCTTGAATGATCGGTATGCGTATGCTCTGAGTCAGAATTCAAGTCTTTAGGAAATTTGTCCTTTGGCAAGAGAAGAATGTGTAGAGTCAAGAAATTGTGATACACTACAAACAATACAATCCAACAGCAACACGCCCGCGGATCCGCTACCCATCCGCGTTGATAACACCTTTCTCCAAAACTCATCTTTCAGACTTTTCATCATCAGCATCATCGGCACATTCAACATCTTCTTAGCACACCGCAACAACACAGCAATCCATGGCTCGTTGAACGACCAGTCCATCGACGTCACACTATCCCAAACATCCCAGGTACGCCAACAATCCATACATATCCACATTTAAACCCTCCTACGCTATCCGACACTGGCCGTCATAGCTGTGGATACGTCTGCGAAGAATTCTCCATCGTCCGCGGTAACGAACAGAAGAATGAACAGCGTGCTGCGCGAGGATTGGTATATCTCTGCTCCAAAGACTCCAGAGTGATATCATACCCTCAGTCCGCCCGAAGAAAGAGCGACCGCCAGCTGGACCCTGGCGAAAACCACACAGCGAAACCTCAGATCAATCTTCGGCCCGGGCAAGGAATTAGAAACACACTAAACGACCACTGTCCAAAGCGTTGCATGCCACTGGACGTTTCTGACAGAGAAGCAACATCCCGTCTTCTGTGATCCACTATTCGCGAGAAGGACTCGGAATCATCATATGAAAAAGAGCTTCGCGGCTGTAATTGGTCGTCGTAGGATGATGAAGCTTTTTCTTACTATCGCGGCGTCTGCGGCTTATCTGCGAGCTTTTTGCAGTAATTGCACAGGTTCTTTGGGTGGCTGTCCAGCTCAGCTCCTTGTTGAATCTGCCCTTTCTTGCTAGGAGATTTTCTGGAACATGTCCCACATTTCATTCTAACAGTAGACAACAAACCGTATCCTGGGACGGCACCATGTCGTGTCAACTCACAAGGGACCGAAATCTTTGGACGAGAATAGTTGTGTTGGAGACACTATGACATCGTTTTGCCGCAACAAGGTGGAGCTTTCTAATCGACCACCTCATACGCCATTGCATTGCGCGCATTGTTTGGTGCTGCAAGGACCATGTCTGTTGAGATGAACGGTTGCCAGAGAATCGCAATCCCGGCGGGCGGCTTGGTGACGGAATGGCTTCATGTTTGTGCCAGCTGTCGTGCCCTTTCGAGGGGAACAGCTCGGAGGGTGCAGGTTGAATATAAACACGAGATAACCCTGGACAACCAGTCCTTCGAGACACTTGCTTGCCCACCTATTTCATATTTGTGACCTCACAAGAGCTCCATCCATATACCCATATTCGAGCTCCACCAGCTTCTTTCTGCTCTTCCTTTGTTGCCAGCTCGAATCAGTACCAGGAGTCTGACAGGAAGTCACGAGCATCAATACCGCCATCATGTCTACCACCGACAACAAGGACTTCGCCACGGAGGCTGCTCCAGTCGCGAACAACACCCAGAGCACGACTGAGCTCGCTCCAGAGGAGGGCGTTGGTGGCCATGGACGAGGAAGAGGAAGCTTTGGTGCCATTGAAGTGCCAGCCACCAGGAGCAGCATCGCTGACGCTACACCATACATGCACCAGCTCTCCCTTTCACCCTCTCAGAAGGACCGACGAGGATCAAGGAACTCTTTCGGAGCAGCTCTGCCAATTCCTCGTTCAAAGCGCCAATCCCGACTTTCATCGATAGCTTACGCAGATGGCAAGCCACAAAGACCGGGCATGCCGCCCATTCAGCCAACTCGTGAGATCCTGGCCAGCCAAGTGCAGGACATGTCGAGCCAGAAGGTGAAGGCAGCCAAGGATATGGCATTCGTTTTCGACATCGATGGTGTGCTTGTCCACGGAGACAGATTAATTCCTGAAGGCCAGCGAGTCCTGGAAATCCTGAATGGAGACAACGAGCTCGGTATCAAGATCCCACACATCTTCCTCACAAACGGCTCTGGAAAGCCTGAGCAAGCTCGCGTGGACCAGCTCTCGAAGATCCTGCACAACCCCATCAGCACCGAGCAATTCATCCAGTCGCACACGCCCATGTCAGCTCTTGCAGAATACTACAAGACTGTTCTCGTAGTTGGTGGCGAGGGCTACAAGTGCCGAGAGGTCGCAGAGCAATACGGCTTCGAAGACATTGTCGTACCCAACGACATCATCGCCTGGGACCCAACTATCGCTCCATACCGAGTCTTTACTGACGCCGAGCGAGCAACTTCCCGCCCACGTGACTTCTCTAAGCACCGCATCGATGCCATCATGGTTTTCTCCGACTCTCGCGATTACGCCACAGATATGCAAATCATCATGGATCTCCTGCAATCCGAGAACGGCCTTTTCGGTACACGCGCCAAGGACCCAGTCTCGCAGCGTATTCCCATCTACTTCTCGCAAGGAGACTTGCTGTGCCCTACTGAGCACCCTTACCCTCGCATGTCCCAAGGTACTTTCCGTATCGGCCTGGAGGCTATGTACAAGGCCTTGACTGGAGAGGACCTCGAGCGTGTCGTCTATGGTAAGCCTGAGTTGGCGACATACAAGTATGCCGACGAGGTGATTGCCAGCTGGATGGAGACGATCCACAACGAGGAGAAGTTGCCCAAGAACATTTACATGGTTGGCGACAACCCCGCTTCGGATATCGTCGGAGGTGTAAGTCTTGTCCTTTCTGCCCTGCTGTGTATTTTGTCAATGATCAAATTGCTAACACTTGCTGCAGAACATGTATGGTTGGAACACATGTCTTGTCCGCACTGGTGTCTTCCAAGGTGGCGACAACGACGAGAACAACCCAGCCAACTTTGGCGTTTTCGTCAATGTGCTCGAGGCTGTGCAGACGGCCATCAGGAAGGAGCTGGGAGAGGACTTCAAGTTCAACTGGTCCGATGAGAACGTCAACCCTCTGAAGCTGGAAGCCGCCGCCGCCGCTATCGAGTAGGCGATGTGGTGCCGTGTCTTGACGCATCAGGTCTTGCATTGATGAACAAAAAGGCGTTGTTGGGCATTTCTTCGACTTCAACATGATGAGGCATATCATAGCATATTCGCGCAGGCGCAGGGCTAGATGGGGCGGTTAGTAGTTGGTTAGTCGGTCTACGGATGGCTGTTCACGAATGGCAGCAAAGCGACGTTATTTTACGCGTTCTGAAGTCGCTGCTTCTCTTATTCTTCCGTGCCTTGTCTTGGCTTCTTGAAGCATTCTTAGAATGTCTGTCGCGCGTGGTCCGCTCACCGCTTCGTTGCTGTGGCGGAGGTGGAGGAGGCATCCTTGTCGCGGAGACGCGGCTCGTGTTTGTGCTCGTGCGACAACAACGTCGCCTGCTCTTTCTTCTTTCATGCAACAACGCTTCTTCCTCTTGAATTTGTGATCTTCATTGCGACAACCACATCTGCTGCAAGGTACAGAACGAGGACACGAGTGACGGCGCAGGAATTGCACATGTGATCCTTTCTGGACAAGGAATGGCGTCGAATGGTCAGCCAGCCATTCCCAGCCTTGCGCCGAGCAAAAAACAAGAACCGCAAATTGTGGACGAGCGCGATGAGCCGTTGAACATCGGCACAAGCACGAGACGTCGGATGCAGCGCTACTGCTGCAGCAATATAACTCACGCGATGTGAAGAAAAGGACATCTGCTGCTGCAACGACTCGCCAAACACGCGCAGGAGGAGGATGAGCAGCACGCGAGTCAGCCGATTCTCCCAAAGCGTGGGGAGATGTTCTAATCATTTAGCCTTTGGCTGGTGCTTTCGGTCGCTAATGTCCACCAAAACGGCAAGCACAAGGCTCCTGCGCCGCCATCTCGAGTGATGGATGGGCTTGCGCGATACCGCGAATCCACACGGAGAGGCGAGCTAAGCGTGCCCTACTCGTTCTCCGCTTTGCTGGCACCTGTGCGGTGGAGATGCGCGTACCTGGTTGGCCATTCGGTGAGTGCGTCCGCGCGGTGGCGGCGTCACCTTCTCTTTCGCTTTCTCAACCTCTCCTTTCGCAACGTCGTCGCTGCTGGTTGCGTGCTGCCGCCATTGCAGTGCGACGGCCGTTAGAGCTGGTCCGTTTGTCCACACCACTGTCCCCCGCATTGGCGATATCGTTGGCCGTTAGCTGAACTTCACCATCTGGAGCGTTGCATTGGGTTGCTGTGCAGCTGGCGCAAAGTGTCATAGCTTGAGTGGGTGGGAGCGCAACAATCACCTTGCCAGCATGGCTTCACCCCAAGTGGGCGGAGGGAGACGATATGTCAATTTCTCACGACCGCAGCGGACGCCGAGCGTGAGCAGCGCAGCTTCAACGATCACCAGTCAGGCCCAGAGTGTGCAAAGCGAGGCTCCCAGTGTACGCAGTCAGGCTCCGAGTGTGATGAGCTACGCGCCAAGTGTGAGGAGTCAGGCACCGAGCGTGCAGAGCAGAACGGGGAGCACGAAGAGCAATGTGTCAACGATACGTGGTGTATTCTCGCGCTTCTCCAGCGCGTCGAGCGTGCTCCGCTCGGTCACGCCATCAGAGCAAGGCGAGGCACAACCGTACAGACCAGCGAAGGGAAAGTTAGTGCAGTATCACGTCACGAGCGGCGACATCAGCACGCCGAGTGCGCAGCGACGACCTCAGGGCAAGCGCATTCCTACCATGGACCAACGAGCTCTCCCACCTGCGATCCCCGAGCGAACCACTTCGTTGACCGTAGAACCCCAAAGTCCCAAAAAGGCACAAACATTTCCCGCGATACCTAGGGAGAGAAGATCTGGGAGTTTCACTTTCGATACTGTCCCGAAATTGACGAGAACACCATGGGAATTGGAACGAGGAAGACCGGGCTCAAGATGGTCGCGAGGCACAGATCGCACATCAAACTTGCCGCGGAAGGCTTTTGGCGAACTGCCCAGAGAAATCCTGCAATGCATACTGGACAATTTGGAGGATGTGCATACGCAGCAAGAAACAGTGGACGTCTTGTCACTACGCAAGGATCTGCGCTCGCTATGTCTGGTGGATAAGAAATGGCAATCAGTTGCAAAAGAGCATCTGTTTCGCGAGCTCTGGCTACCAAACAGTAAAGCGGTGGTGAAGAAGCGGTTCTCCGCCTTCTCAACCAAGCAATCGAAGAGCAAGCTGAAAGTCTTGGTGGACGTTCTGCGGAAAACATCTGGACTGGGGTTCCTGGTACACCATATTCGAGTCGGAGCCGAATTAGCAGAGCAATTGGATGCCGAAGCTTTTGCGCCGTTCAAGAAAGATTCGGCTTTGGACCACTTGCAGTTAATCATACGGGATTGCTACAATCTGGAGCAAGTCAGCGGATTCGTTTTGCCGGCTACGGAATCAACAACGCCGGTCCTGGAAGCGCTTGCGAGCCGCAAGAGGCTCAAGTCACATGCCTGGAGTCTAGACTCGACGCGTGCATTGCCTGGACTGGAGCATTTCATCTTCTGTCATGATGACTGGGCCAATCTCGAGACGCTGGCCATAGCTGCAGACCCGGGCGTCGATCTTGGAATAGGAACCATGTCCGCCATCCTTCACAGACTGCCTTCGCTGAAGCATCTTGCTGTGTTTGGTCTTCACCGCTCAGACTTCCACAATACCTCGCTTCTGACCCTGCCTCCAGTCAAGTCTTTACGCCTTGAGTGCTTGTCGGGCGTGACAGACGAAGGCATCGAGCAACTCTCGTTCTCTCGCCTCGCACTTTCACTAGAACGCCTGACGCTCGTCGGACTTGAGATCGTCTCCCTACAAACTATCCAGACGCTGCTCTCTCACCTCACCCGACTCAGACGATTCGCCATCCTCCAAGAGAGCTCTCCCGAGCCTCCGATGGGCATCTTTACCCCCACTCGCTCAATGGCACTTTCTTCTCCCAGCCTCCGGCACCTTCATTGGGATTGTCTCGTTCCCGGCACGTCACTCTCTTGGCTCGCTGAGTCCATTACAGAAAACAAATTCCCTCGCCTCACTTCGATCAAAGTCCCGTGCGACTACGATGGCCTGCTCCAAGGCCTCTGCCGGCCTATATATCGCGAGAGACTGTCCACTGAAGACCTCGAATACCTTTCCGAGCACACTGCCGCTGGTCGCTACGAGCGAAATCTGCGCGTCAGCCGTATTCAGGCGCAAGTCCGAGTGAGGGAAAGTGGAGCACAGCCTTCCTTCAATGTGGTTGTGCAAGACGAGAATGAATTGAAGGCTACGCATACCATCGGAAGTTACCTTGGGAACATGGGTTCCAAGATCGAATATCGCTTAGATCCTGAAGTGGGCCCAAATGCTTTGGCGGAGTTTGACGATGTTGCGCAACCAGTGCAGATGGGGATCAATGGCAAGAGGGTGGAGAGAAGATTGGAAGCAAGGATGCTATTCTAATTGATTTACTGGATGCAATGCGCAGGACTACAACATTGGTCACAGATGCATGATCACGACTCAGGAACCATTTGTACATATTGTAATTTATCTGCAATTATTAGCTTAGAGATACCCTTTACGAATTGCATGATGTGCTTCTCTCGCATCACCTTAATTTCTTCAGTTCCGTCGCAAGTACTGCTCTGATCTTGTAGAAAGCGAGGGACAAGCCGAGCCAGGTGAAGCTCGCAAATCAATCGTGGAACATGAAATAATTATGCCAATATCATACATACGAATCTGCCAATTTTGGGGCTTCACGCATGCCGTGTTCTCCGCACCCCGTCTTATGGTGTGTATCGTGCTTAATCCTCCGTCCCCAAACGCCATCGCTTCAAAAGTGACAACATCTCATCCCATCCCATCAGCCTCTTTTTCACCCACACCTCCTCTAAACCTTCACCCACAAACTCAACACCCCCTTCAAATACTCCACAATCTCCTCACCTCCCAACTTACTCTCCCCATAAACACGATCCACAAAACTAATAGGACACTCCGTAACCCTAAACCCCATCCCCTTCGCCCTCACCATCATCTCCATCTGGAAAGTATAACCCTTCGACTCGGTTCGATTCATCACCTCCTGCAAAACCGCCTTCTTATACAACCGAAAACTCCCCGTCAAATCACTAACCCCAGGCCTCAAAACCGTATCCGCGAATAAATTCGCTCCTCGCGAAACCATTTTCCTCTTTAAATCCCAACCATATACACCTCCGTTTCCTGCATAGCGTGTGCCGGTGACGATGTCCCAATCTCCTTCTTTTTGGGTTGCGATCATGGATGGGAGGAATTTAGGGTGGTGAGAGAAATCTGCGTCCATGATGATGACGAAGTTTCCGGTTGCGAATTGTAGGCCGTGGACGTAGGCTGTTCCGAGGCCGAGTTTGCCTGTGCGGGTTTTGAGGATGATGTGCGTGGAGGATTTGGTGTTGTAGGCGGAGATGAGTTGTTTGGCGACGTCTTGGGTTCCGTCGGGGGAGCCGTCGTCTACGATTATGACTTCCCAGTCGAGGTTTCTGTTAGAGCGAATAGATGGCGTTAGGAAATGTTAAGGAGTTTTTGGAGGCATTGAGGTGGGGACTTACTGTTCGGTGAAGGTCTTGTTGAGCAGCCAGATGATGATTGGAAGGTTTTTGCGCTCATTGAAGGTCGGTAGGAGGACCGAGTACTTGTTTTTGACTGCCATTGTGGAGGAATTGGAGGGTGGAAGGGAGCGGAGATAGTTGGAGCTGTTTGAAGCGAAACGTCGAGGTCGTGAACGTGAAGCCGACGCGCGCGTGGAGGTCCAGCTGGCTTCTCCGCCATTCAGGGGCCATCCTCGTTCCGCAAAGCCTAGCACATGCAAACATGAACCTCGCCTTCCTTCTTCCACATCTCATGCTCATCGTCTCTTTCTTGCAATCCGTGGTTAGGCATGTGCGCGTTGGAATTTCCAATTGAGTATAGGACCACGAGCACGAGAGGTACATGAATTCGATGTAAATTGCGATGACTAGCAACAGGCATGCACGCTTTTGAAAGGCATCATAGCTTCGCGTGCAAACAAAAGACCATGCTCTAAACAAGTCAAGCAGAACTTCCAGCGATAGAACATCCCCACAGCTCAACCCAAGCCGCCATCTCCGTTCCCTCACCTCGGGTTCACCCTCACCATCACATACTCTCGCTCGATTTTATCCGAGAGACAAAACGGATCCTTAATAGTATCCGGCGTATCAGTCCCATCATTATCACAGATACTCTCGACCGTCTCGCCGCGAGTATTCAAGCAATCCAGCTCGCAAGTGCCATCCTCAACCATGTAAACGACATCGCAAGTGACCTTGCTCTGCGTGGCAGAAGGCTGATTGACGAACAATACGGCCGGACCAGGCCCTTGAACTGCGTAAACGGTGCTGCTGTCGACCGTGTCGTTGGTGTAGAGGCGGCCCGAGGCGTCGAGGTGGAATGTGCTGGGAGGGGTGGGGTTGCCATCGGCTGAAAAGCTGCCCTGGAAGGAGGAAGAGAACGTTAGCATCTGTGTTTTGACTGGTGCTCGCAGGCTCTACTGTGTATACGGGATGATTTGAGGGGGTGAAGTGTGATCACAACTTACATATGGTGCATTGACACCGATCTTCAGACAGTGCATGTTGAAAAGGTTTGCAGCCATGACGCCAAAAGCTGTTGGGGTTGCGACATCCGTAACAGTAGTCGTAGTGGTAGATGAAACGGTCGTGGTTGTCGTTGCTGGAGTCGTCGGAATCGAAAGGCAAGAGCAAGCCGTGGAGATTTGGGCATTCTTGGTGAATTTGGAGTAGCAATCTGGCTTTGGCTCGGGTTTCTTGTTGCTTCGTTTCTTCTTGTTCTTGGGATTCTGGCCTGGCACTGGGCTTGCGCAGGTGAGGTAAGATGTTTCTGTGGCCGTTACGGGTGGGCTATCGGCGCTGTTTTTATGTTAGCAGGGTTTGCAATCATGATTTGGTCGGAACTAACTTGGTTACAGTCGATGTGATCGTGCTTCTTGGGGGAAGAGAAAGGTAAGAGCTGCAGAACTTGGTTGCTGCAGCTTGTTGACTGTATGAAGTAACGACCTTGTTGATCGTTGAGCAGAGGGCAGCATTATTGTTGTTTCCGGAACCAGTGGCCACGGCCACAGCAATGAACGAGGCGCACAAGATCGATCGCATTGTGTCAAGCTCTTGGATCTTTCTCGACAATGGTCTACTGAGAAAAGCTCACCAAGGACCTGTCTTGCTCTTCTTATAACCCATCAGTTCCTCGCCGTCGGCGCGTCGCCCACCTTACTCTCAAAAGACGTCCCTTCTCTGGAAGCCGCACGAAGCGCCATCAACGCTAAACTCCGAATCCATTCCAAATGCGTCACGCCCGAAGACTCAGGCCACAGCTGCAGCGGAAAGTCCGAACGCTAGACAGACTGCACGACCCAAAACATCAGCTGATATTCAGTGTCTTGGTAGGCCACGTCGGTGTGCTGTGGCTGCAGTGCTCCAATATTACGCGTGAGGTGCACATTTCGGCGAGCCGTCGTGCAGTAGCCTCAGCCAAAAGTCCGACTTGAGTATGGTGAGTTTTGGTCTTGGTATCAGCTGAGCTGGGCGAGAAGTCTCCTTTGACCTGCTGGATGTAGTAAGCGGCTCATGTCAAGCTGAGTCCAGACAACTTCGATCAAACCACGTTTTCGCGGCACTAGATTCTCTTACCCTCCCTCGGCAGATAGTTTGTCCATTGGCGAAAGACTGTAGGACCCGGTAGCGTGCCGTGTGTACTCTGATAAGCAATATTCAGGTGCCATTGCCATTGCGGACAATACACGATGAGATGGTCGTGAAGAACATGTCATTCGTCGCGTGAGCGACTTGAAGAAATCTTTGTTATCATCATGTACGTGCCCGGGCATGAATCCGTTGCTGAATGCTTGCCAAAGCCCTTCTCAAAGCATTTCCCAAATAGCGCCCGAGCCCCAGCACCCGAGCCATTTCCTGAGTAATCAAGCCATACGCTTCTCCTCTCATACACTGACACCCTGCCTTCTGTGTACCAAGCGTCCCTTTACCCACACCGCCTTCGTGTTTCTATCATCGCCGCCATAAACCCACTTGTTGACTTTGTCGTCCCAACCCTCATGCCCGAAAACGTCAACCATGCCAACATCCTCTGCAAATGTCGCCTCCTCGCCACCATTTACATCCCCATTCACCAAAGTCTCGTCCTCACCGTCACTGACATCATCTAACCGGATAAGTTGGGCGTCCCAATCCATTCCCACCTCAAACCCTCCGATCCTGTCCTCCAATCCGACAACCTTCGCTCCACCCCTCGTAGCCATAAACAAAGCCTCTTCAACCGACAACTTAATCTCATCAGTTCTCTTGGTTTTCCCGTTCACGATCCCGCCACCTTCATTCGAAATACACAAATATCGACTTGTGAACAATGCCTCGCGACATTCAGCCAAGATTGAAGGCGTGTATCCCCCACTCACATCCGTCCCTAGGCCGATCGTCATGCCTTCTCGAAGCATCTCCTTCACTGGCGCACATCCCGACGTCAAGGCCGCATTTGAGGCCGGACAATGCGAGATCTTTGCATTGCGTAGTTTGATCAGATCGCGTTCTTCTGGAGATAAGTGCACGCAATGTGCCAAAATTGTTTTCGATGTCAGCAGTCCCGCGTTGTCGTATACGTCGGTATAGTGCTTCGATCCGGGAAAGAGCTCCTTCACAAGCGCGATCTCGGGATGGTTCTCGCAGAGATGTGTCTGTACCGGCACTCCTGTCTCGTTGTGAAGGTCGCCGAGGAGATCGAGTGCTTCTGCGGAGCATGACGGGGCGAAGCGGGGTGTTATGATGGGGCTGACAAGGTCGAATGTGGGGTCTATGGAGCGGACGTGATCAATGCAGGCCTTTGCATTATCGCGAGATACTGTAGGTGACTCGTCGCGGTAGAAGTCAGGGGAGAGATGGGAGTCCATGCATACGCGGCCGACGAAGGCTCGTTGGCCTTTGTTGTGGCAAATATCGGCAAGGAGATTCGTGGCTGGAACGTGAATTGTTGCAAAGTAGCATGCTGTCGTTGTGCCGTGGGAGAGAGTTCGGGAGACGATGCGCTTGTAGATCCTGCTCGCTTTCTTCAAATCGGTGAAGGATGATTCGAGAGGGAAGGTGTAGGTATTCAGCCAGTCCAGGAGTGTTGACTTCCCGAAGATTCCGGCATTTGGATATTGTGAGGCATGAATATGTGTGTCTGAAGAAGCGTCAATCCCGGTCCGCCAAAATTATCCATCGAGATGCTCTTTGGCGATAGCAGACATACCTATGAAGCCCGGGAAGAACCATCCCGAACCATCAATCCTCACAACCTTCGCATCCTCCCATCCCTGCCTGACAGATGATTGCGTCACATCCACATCTCTTTCTACAAACGCAATCTTCCCATCCTCACCAACTCCAATCACAGCACTTGTACATACATCCAGGGTAGTCAGAGTCTTACAATGGATGAACGGGCCGACATAGAGGGTCTTCTGCAACGCCATAATGGCAATCTCGCCAGGACCAAGGAAATGAAGAAAGTGCCCAAAAACCAAAGAAGCGAAGGGGAAAAGGAAAGTCTTATCACGCGTCCATCAGCTGCGCTATATGTTTGCCAGTTGAAGAAGAAAGAAGGAAGCGGGCGTATCTCGCTAGCGTACAATCCGAGGCCGGGTCCGGATCCACAAGCCACGAGGCGATCGGCCAGCTCCGGGGTATGTGGTAGAGCATGTGAACGTCTGACCACCGGTTCCACAAACAGTTTCGTGGAACAGAAACATGCTAAGTAGTTAAAGAGAATGGAGTACTACTCATTCGCAACGAAGAATGCATCAAAAGTCTATTATTGTAGGACCTAGCGCCCGGTGCATGATTTTGTGTGAAAGCCGTCGCCAACGCCTCGCTGAATGCTCCGTGCCATTCTAGTTTGCAATAGCCTCTCCAATTGCCTTCGCCAGTCGCCGATATTCCAATAACAGTTCTTCAACCTCGCCTAGTTTTAGTTGATTCGCGCTTTCGATCTCCAAGAATCTCTTCTTGGGCGGCTTGAGTTTCCTCAGCTCTGCAAGCGATTCTCTAGCATTCATCTCATCACCTTCGCCGAGACCAGCTGAAGAGTCTCGACTACGTGTTCTCTCCAACGAAGGCGAAAGCGAATCGTTTGGCTTTCGTATGCTGTCAGGGGATTCTACAAGCCCGTTCAACCTTCCTTGCGCCGCAGCAGCTCCAGCAGGTAATGTTGATGGCTTCGCATCAGGCTGAGGGACCACGCTTGGTTGGGAAGAACTGTTGACACTACCTGCTCGGCCGAAACGTGGAACGAAAGCAGGCATGCCGAACTTGTTGAGTGGATTGATCGAATTGAAGAGTCCGGATGGAGTTGTCGGCTGTTGCGTCGCCCTTTCCTTCGCGGCGGCGCCAGCAGCAGTCTTCGCATCAAAAGTTGCGGCTCTCTGAACACTGGAACCTGATCTCATGCTCTCCACGCTCTTTTCACGTACCACCTTTTTGCCGCCCAAAAGCTCGAGCATCTTGTTGGACTCCAGCAAACTGCCACCACCCGATAGTGGATCACCATGAGCCGGACTACTGCGGCCAGAAAAGCTCGCGGAGTCATCGTCACCCGATCCCTTTATGGGCGCTGAAACGAGTCTCCGCGCATCCTCCAAGGTCTTGGGCAAAGAGGATTTCGAGTCGGCAACTTGCTCTTTGAATCTTCCAAAGAGGAATTGCATACTGTTATCAAGGGTGCCATTGACAGAGTCGTAAAGCTTGTCGGCGGCATTGAGGAAGTCCTGTCTGCCGGTATCCACACGAGCAGCAGTCGTTTCAATCATGGAGGAAATTCGTCGCTGCTGCATTGTAGGCCTTGTAGGTCTTGGTGCGGCAAGACCGGGCGAAGGTAGGCTTTTGGCGGCGCTACTCGAGCTTGTGCTTAGCTCAGCTGATGCAGCGTCGGCCGTGGACACGTCAGGCGTGAGAGCGTGGGCATTCTTTGGCAGCACAATCGCCGTCGGCCCTTCCAGCCTTGGAGTTGAAGATCTGCTTGACATTGAGATTGGCTTTGCGTCTGGGCCTTCAGGCAGCTCGTCAGCTCGCAGTGATGAAAGATCAACGGTTTCCAAGAACGAGATGGCGGCTTCCAGGTTGACAAGACAGTATGCTGCCTCGCCGTCGACTTTGCTCGACATGCGAAAGCGCTGGATGAAAGCAAGGTTGCTGACCACGTTGATTCCTTCTGGAGGCGAAGTGATGAGGGTGTAAATTAGAGTGGGCAGAATCTCATCGGCGGATGAGGAGGACGGGAAGATTTGCGACAAAGTCTCGACGATGGCCTGATGAGCGGCAGTAAGGTGGTGCAGCTTGCCAAGCGGATAGTGATCATCGTCCATGCGCTGCAGGGCTTCGCGTGCAGGTGCCAAAGAGAGATTGATGTCGTCTTCCTTCTCTTCTGCCAGCCGCCGCACGTCTGGCTTGTCCATGTGCAGCTCCTTCAGACCGATTCCAACAACGGAGAGCGCTTGCGTCCTTGACCGCAGCTTATCGTCTCGAGCTTCATCCTCTGTACTGCGATGCTTCCATATCTTGCTATAAATCTTCTCACAGACAGCCCGCTCCACTGCCTCCTGCATGGCAATTCGTTTGTGCTCCAGCTGCTTCCGCGCCTTCTTCCTGTCTGCCACTTCGGCCGCTGTAAGCATCTCAGCATGACCAGCTCCATCATCTTGCGAGCCTCTCTTCGCTCCCGACCCTGATCGCTGCCTGCCTTTGCCTGTCCTTGTTTGAGCGGGCGGCGTGGTCCTTCCTATCCTCGCGGCGAGTGTAGCAATATGGGTAGCAATGTGATTCGCAGCTCGTTCGTAGAAGTCTTGGAACAGATCCGAGAGCTGTTCCGCGTTCAAGGGCGTCGGATGGACCTTCGCTGACAAACTCTCCAAGAAGCGATCGCAAAGAGTCCGAATTTCCACGGGCAGCTCGTCCATCGTGCTGGGCACGTTCAGTCCTGGGGTGCTGGCTCCTTCTTTCGTCTCCTCGTGATGTTCCTCCTCCTGACTCTCAAACACATCTGCGGAAGACTTCTGGCCATTCAGTTCGGGAGACGTCGCTATATGTCTCGCGGCGGGAATCGACGGTATGCCAGCCTCTCGCAGCGTGCTCGCGCGTTTCCTCGACGGCGATTCCGCCGACTCCGCTTGCCTCTCTGCCATTCTATCGGCCATGCGGGTGAAGGATCTCGACATGTGTACTGCGCGTGGTCGGTCATCGGCCGCAACGGACGGTGCTTCGGTCTCTGCCATATTGTCTCTGTGGCTGCTACCTGTCCAGGGAACACAGATGCTTCAGCGGTGGGTGGCAGAAGAGCATAGACTATAAGTGGTTCTATATTCAGGCAGATGGATAGTGTCACCTCATGATCCCGGGAAGCGTTGGGTGTTCCGCTCACAGCGCTGGGCCCCCGTTGCAGGTGATGCAAGAATGCTGGCCGCGTTGGTCCTTCATCAAAAGGCACGAGCGAGGGCAGGCAGACGAGGCCAGCGCACTCAAACAGTCATGCGAAAGTCAAACCCATCGACAACACGAACCCACGCGCGTCCTCTGATGACAGCAGCAGCAGCAGCAGCACCCGCAAGCTGTCGCGGAAGGAAGCCACCGGCTCAGGCACGTGAAAGTGGGCCCCGATAAGCGAGACGAGCAACGAGGTACGTCATTGGCCAGAGCGGGCAGCGTGCATCTCGTGACGATGACAGCGTGAACTGCTGCCACTCACTGGCGGGACGTGTTGTTTGAGGCAACAACATTGTCCGATGCGATGCCACCTACGCTCGTCCTCTCTTGCCGGGAGATTGTGTCCAACTTCCTTGGCCACCAGCATGTCTGGCCGTAGTCTGTTTGTTGCCTGCCTGCTGTTGCTTACCGGCTTCGTCCTCCAGACAGATGCGGCGAGACCTAGGCATCTGAGGAATCCCGCCCAAGTCGTGCTACCACCGAGCTTGGGTGGCGATGTCCAAAGCGACGATGGGACTAGAGATTTAGGAGAGCGTGTATTTGTAGGTACACTCGACGAACACGAGCTCATCACATACATGTACTGATCGTGATCTAGACTCTCCGCCACATCTATCACCACGGCACGCACGAGTACCCGAAACTGCATCGATATATCGATATCCAGCCTAAAGAGCAGCTGAAGGTCACATACGATAATGGCGAGACGATCGAAGACGCGCCGACCGAGCTGCGAGCACAGGCAGTGTCGACCAGAATCCAACGACTGGTTGCCAGGAATAAGACGGACATCAACGACTTGCTAGCAGAAGCCGAATGGTATGGGAGAGCTGCAGAATTGCCAGCTTCGTCATGGACAACGGATGAGATACCAGGGCCGAATGTCAGCGACAAGAGCACTGTCTTGACGTTCGCGAAGATGGCAGCGAACGCATACGTCCAGTCGAGATGGGATGGAGAATGGCTGCCAGTCAAGGGAGGCTTCAATTATACCGACGATTTTGGCTGGCAGAAGGACGGCCTTCGTGGGCACATCTTCGCTGATGAGACCAATTCTACCGTGGTCATCGGTTTGAAGGGTATGTCTATCTTGCGAACTCTGCGCACTTGTCCCGTGGGCATTCGAGGGCAATGAGAACTGACTTGGACAAAGGAACTTCTCCGGCAATCTTCGACGGCGCCGATACAACGGGCAACGACAAACTCAACGACAATCTTTTCGGGTCCTGCTGTTGTGCTCAAGGAGGGCAGTATTTGTGGAAACACGTCTGCGATTGCATGACCGGAACGTATCAGTGCAACTCGACCTGCCTGGTCAAGTCACTCAGACAGAAAGGTCATTACTACTGGGCTGTGCGAGACCTCTATCATAATGTGACAGAGCGCTACCCAAACTCCGACGTCTGGCTCTCGGGCCACTCTCTCGGTGGCGTGGTCAGCTCTTTGCTGAGCTTGACATACGGGCTTCCGACACTGACATTTGAGGCGTTCCCAGATGCGATGGCTGCATCCCGCCTTGGTCTGCCTACGCCTCCTGGATATCAGATCGGGTCGCATCATTCGCGGACGGATGTGCAACTGCACCACTTTGGCCACACTGCCGATCCCATCTTCATGGGAACATGCAATGCAGCGTCATCATTTTGCACCATTGCTGGGTATGCCTTTCAAGGTGTATGTCACACAGGCAAGACATGCACATACGACACAGTTGGCGATCTTGGATGGCGAGTTGGTATTGGAACTCACAAGATTGTCAACGTGATCAAAGATGTGCTGGAGAAGTACGAGACTGTTCCGAAGTGTGAAGCAGATACCGAATGCGTGGACTGCTACAACTGGAAGTTTTACGAGAGTAACGGCACGGAGACAACTACGTCGAAGAGCAGCACATTCAGTACTACGCGAACACGCACGGAAACATGCAAGACACCCGGATGGTGGGGCTGTCTCGATGAGAGCACAACCACGACCACGACAACATCCAGTTCCAGCACCAGTAGCACATCGACCTCGACATGCAAAACACCGGGCTGGTTTGGCTGCAAGGACGAGACAACAACGACTACTACGAATACTATCACGACTACTAGTGCTGCGCCTGGCTCTACAACAGCAGTAATCACTACGACATCGACATCGACATCCACCTGCCATACGCCGGGATGGTTCGGTGGCTGTGACGACCTGCCTGAATCAACGACAACCTCCGCCGCTCCCAAACCTACAAAATCATCTTCCCATGTGAGCGCGACAACATCGAATCCTGACGACGATGATGACGACTGTACATCAAGAGAATGGTTTGGCTTGATTTGTGTAGACCCTTCACCTACAACCTTAAGCGCCACTTCCACAAAGCCTAGCTCGACTCACCTGCCAACCACAAAGCGAAAACACCACTGCGTGAAAAGGCACTGGTATGGTACATGCAAGAAGTGGCGGAAAGAGGAAGACTCCGAGTACAAGCTCGATCTGCGATAGCATGACCTAGCAGGTTAGATGCCGCTGGTCTTGTATTGTAGTATATGAATACATGAAATATCGAAGAACAATCCCCATGCCATTCGCCGATCATTATTCTATTCCCCATCTATTGGAGCAGCTGATGTGATGTCAAACCACAAACCGAACTCCCCTCAAATCCACGCTCCCGCATCCGAAAGCGCTGGCGATTTCCCCACCCACTTCCTCTCCTCCACCTCCTGCAAAATCCAAACCGCCAAACTCTTCCTACTCAACAACAACCCATCCCCCTTCTCCCCAACCCACCCCGCCCTCACCGCATCCGCCCGCTTTCCATTCCGCAACCCGGGAACTCTAAAAACCGTCCACTCAACCTCCTTTCCCCCATCGCCACCCCGCTTCGTCGCAGAAACAAGCGGTCCATCCGCCGTAACATCCCCAATCCCCACAACCTCTCTATACGCATCCCCAAAAAGCCAATAAACAAATTGCACGCCCAACCACCATTTAATCGAAAATTTATCCTCTGGTACTTTGAAAGAGGGCGTACTCAAAATCAGAACCCTTTCGATTTGACAGGTTTCTTCGCTGAGGATTAAAGGGTATAAAGTCTGTCGATAGAAATCTGTGATTGGTGTTCCTGCTGTTGAAGGAACTCCTGGACCGGCGAAGGATACGAGGGTTTTGGCGCCGGTTGAGAGGGCTTGTTTGAGGGCGGGGGTGTCGTTTGAGGAGAATTCGCCTTTGATGATGTGGACTTTGGGGCTGGCGTCTGGAGAGAGGGCGAGGGATTGGATGTGTTGGGGGAGTTTGGAGGGGTTGCGGGCGTAGATTGTTAGGTCGTGGTGGCCGGATTGGAGGGCTGTTTCGAGAAATGTGATGCCGCAGGGGCCTGTATTGGGATAGTCAGAGGATTTTCATTGATTTATTGATGGGAGGGGGTGTTTGATGATGAGAGAACGGACCTGTGGCGCCTAGGACGAGGAAATGCATTGTTGATTTTGGGAGGCACAGGCAGGTGCGATGCTGGTTCTTATGTGAGCTATTGGTTCGATTTCCAATCTATTGGACCTTGTTGGTTGTCGTTCCAATCACAAATTGATGGTATGTCCGGACGCTGACATACTACGGATGCGGAAGGTGATTCAAGATTCGGTGTTCCGCGTCGTCTTTTGCTTGGCATCGCGATATCGCCGAACGCAGTTTCCTGGTCATAAATATCGGTTCCGATGTGCACGATGCTGGAATTGCAGTCGCAGGATATCCTGTGCCACTCGAGTATTGATGAAGCTCGTGCTGGATTGGCGTGCTTCGATGTCGACTACAAAAACAAAACGCGATTTTGCGTGTTCTTAGAACATAAATCTTGTGGAGGGCTAAGACATGTTGCGTCCACCTGCAGCCGAAACCGAGCATAACTTGCATAATGATAGTATCGATGGGGCGTGAAAGTCATCCTGTGTCTTCGCGGTCTGCGTCTCTATCTCCTGCGACTAGCTGTAAGTACATTGATATTTCTGATTATGGTATGCTCCCTACCTATCAAGTGCTCCACGAAAGAAAGCGCTGGGACTAGCAACATGAGAATCGCTAAGTATTGTCCAAACGACCACATAGAATCTCCCTGGCCCTTCAGCATGTCACATGCCTTTTGTCCGTAGACAAGGTACAACGCTGTCGCGGTCATGGCCACGGTGACAGCGGTTCCCACAACGATGGAAACGTATGCACCCACTTCGACCATTCGTGCGTACAATGCAGGGATGTCGTCTTTGGGGCGCCAGATACATATGACCATGTTGGCGGCTATGCATACCCAAAGAACAGCCCCGCAGACAAGTAGAACGATGCGAATCGTCCAGAATGGGCAGTCGTCCTCCGCGACACGCCGCCGGAGAAAGTAAACTGTAAAGGCCAGGTGCTCGCTAAGGAACAAGACGCAGCGCGGGAACAGAGGTCGAATCCTGGTTTTGTTTGTCTTGACGAGCGCAGCTCGTGGCGCTACGTGGCTGGAAGTCGCCAGTAGGGTAAGAGCGAATGCGAGCAGCGCGTGCGGGTCATTGTAGGAGTCGCTGTAGATCACCAGAGTGCTAATGAGCAGTGCTAAACTGGTGATAAGTTGTGTCAAGCCCAGATTGCTGATGGCGTCTTCCACGGCTCTGTGTAGGCGATCCGACCGTCGAAACCAGATTGGGTGCTTTGCAAGCATGGCCGCTATTGACGAGCGTGTTAATTCGATGTCGGTGAGGGGGTTTCCAGGATTGTTGCTGAAAATGCGATACCAAGAGAGTATCGTGGCAACGAAGGCCGAAATGAGGAAAGACCATACAACCTGAAGATCTTTAGTCAGGGTTGTTCTGCGCCGGCATGAAGTACACTCACGCCAGGTCCTGCAATGTCGGCATTCGGTATACAATCAGCTGCGGCGGCCAGTTCCGGCGCATACCAGGACGCTTGCGTCATATTTTCACCAAGATTTCGATACTGTGTAAGAGGTCTGTGGGTTGTGTCTGTTCATCTGCGAATATGAATGTCAGCATCGTGGAGAAAAGTAGCATATGAGTTATAACATGTTCGTCGAGACCTCCTGAGTGTCTCTTCCTCATTGCAGTTGCAGCGAGCGCTCGCAAGCATTGCATAGCCATGCTGAAGCAACAACATTAGCAGCAGAAGATGGTGTGTCCTGGAGTTGGTGATGCTGACGTGCATCAGCGCATCTCGTCTATTTGTGAGCCAGACCGGCTTCCAATGGGCAAGCAACAGCGAGCTGCGCTGGATCTCGACATCTCGCAACGTTGAAGCGAGAAGCAACAATGTGCCGAGAAGGCGTCTGAGTCGGAGTGACCGCAAAGCCAAGGAGAAGTCGGGCACATAAGTGAACGAGAGCGAGAGGCTTAGACAGCTGATTCCTCGAAGCCGGCTGCGAAGCGCTTGTGCAGGATGCGCAAATCAGCCGCACCTGCTTCGCGTACTAAGCCTGGCGACACTGGAGCTGGAGGACACGTACAATGCTGCAGGGAATCAGCGACGTGCGTATTCGTCGCTTGTCGTCTGCTGAACGCGGCCACGGCAGTACCTGCAGCATTGATGGGTGGTATGTCCACTACGATCGTCTGGTGACGAATGGGAGGCGAGCCTTGTGGTACGAGCTCGAGTGTCCCGTGGTCCATTTGCCTTCGTGTTCGCGCGCAGGCTGGTTGGCCATCTTCTGCTGCAGGTGTTGTGCGGATTGCATTGTCGATGGGTAAATGGAGCGTGAGACACGAAACGACTTGTCTCAGTGCCAAGGCCTCCGTGAGCTCCCAAGTCGCGCGCGCGTTTCTCCGTCAACATTGTTGGATCCCGACCGAACAACATCACCAATCCGCCCAGGGCATCAACACTGCCGCCATGGCCCTCTCCAACTCCACCCAGGGCGCGCCAGCCTACTTCCAGGCGCTGCTCGATCGCGGGCAAAAACGACCCAACAACAACGACGAACCGCAACTTCAACTCGGCCTGGGAGACATTGCGCGCAAGGTCAGGAATTTAGGGAAGGGCTTCACTGATGCGAAAGCGCATTACTTGCTCTCCGCTTCAGGCGTCAACACCAGCGAGGCTCTGCGCGACCTCGAGGAGCTCTCTGGCTCAAGAGCAGCGCCGATCCAACCTTCTGATCCAGCCGCGAATGGCGTGAAGGAAGTGCTTGCCCAACGTTACCAGAATGATTTCCAAAAGATGGTGGATAGTCATATTCAGCGCGCGCACGAGGACTTCGACAAGATGATCGAGGAGAGGTTACATGGTGTTGACTGGGATGCACATCGCCAGCGCATCTACGAGCACTTTGGCCTCAAGAAGCCACAGAATTTGGACAATAGCAGCGTTAGTCAAGTACAAGAAAATGGTCAAAGCAGCTTTGGCCGTTCCTCTCGCCGCGGAAGGACATCAACGAGCAAATACGGGATGTCGAGAATGAACAGATCAGTCATTGGTTCAGTAGCGCAGCGGGGACTTCGTGGCAACACATTTGGAGATATCGCGGAAAGAGGATCGGACAGCATTCGGCCAGCGCCTGAAGACAATCTGCTGCGCAAAAAGCAAGAGAAGTATTCCGACAAAGTCAAGGATCTCAATGTCGCAAGACTGCAAGAGAAGAACTATGCCGTCTTCACGCGATTCGCTGAGGCTGAAGGTGAGCCCACGAATGAGGACAACTCTATGCTGGTCAATGCGTACAAAGCACTGGTGGAGATCACTGGCGAAGACGAGAAGGCACAAGCCTTAAGCGATCCTGGAGCTATTAAGGAGCGCAGCTTTGCCAAAGCGTATCTGGATGAGACTGGAAGCTCGGCCGAGAACATGGTTATCCGCAGCCGCATTCTCAATGGCTCACGGAAGTACCTGGAGAAGCTTTTCCATGCTCAGCTCGAAGCTGTGGTCGCGAAGAATCCCCGAGAGGCGAAGATTGGAGGAACACCCGATCCTCTGTCCAAAGTCAAAGGTTTCGTGCGTGTTCGTGCTGCTCGTAAGGAACTGGGTCCGGATCCTGAGCTTCTGCAAGAGATCAACGAGGAACAGTGCTGGGCCATCATTTTCTACCTGCTACGAAGTGGCCTGTATACTGACGCGTTGGAATACGTGAACGCCAATGGGGCGGCATTTCGACAGATCGACCGACAGTTCCCGCGATATATTCGAGCTTTCGTTGAAAGTGAGGACCACAGACTTCCTCCTGATCTCCAGACCAGCATTCACAATGAGTACAGTCAGCGACAACGTCTGGCACCCGAGGATTCGATCGACCCATACCGAATGATGTGTTACAAAGTCATCGGACGCTGCGAGTTGACCCGCCGAAGCCTGGACAACATTACCAACGATATGATGGACTGGTTGTGGCTGCAATTCGCTCTGGCACGAGAATACAATCGCGTCGAAGAGCTTGCCCACGAGGCGTTTGGTCTGCTGGAAGTACAAACTTCAATCAAGGACATTGGCGAGAGGTACTTTGGCGCTGGTAGTGACATCGCCAATGCACCAACAACCTTTTTCTTCATGCAAATCTTGGCTGGCCTCTTCGAGAAGGCGGTTGCAGATCTGTATGCGCACAACTACCTTTCTGCTGTGCACTTTGCCATTGGCTTGGACTATTACGGCATGCTTCGCGTCAGCGACATCAGCAATAGCGACGATCTCCTGAGCTACACCACTAGACAAGAACCACAGATTGCTTTTGGCAGCATGATTGGTCTCTACACACGCGACTTCCGAACTGCGAATGCAACAGCTGCCGTGGACTATATCTCGCTCATCTGCCTGAACGCGGATCTCACTGGCGATCTTGGGAAGGCCCAGAAGGATCTCTGCTATCAGGCGCTCACTGAGGTCGTGCTTGAGACTCGAGAGTTTGCGCAGTTGCTGGGTGATATTCGAGCTGACGGCCAGCGGATCAAGGGTGCCATTGAGCAGCGGCTACCACTGATCAAGCTGAATAACGATCGGGAGTTCTTGAAGCACATCACGCTGGTCGCAGCACGCACAGCTGAGGAGCAAGGTCGCACCACGGACGCAGCACTGCTCTACCATCTTTCAGAAGACTACAACAAAGTCATCTCAGTCGTCAATGATGCCCTTTCTCTTGCACTGACAACCGAACTCGGCGACACGCCAGCACGTCTCATGCCGCTCAAGCCACGCGACGTCAACACCCACAACAACCAGGATCCAGCTCAGATGCAAGCCAGTCTCAGCTTGACTTCGATCGATAATCCAATCCAGCTTGCCGAGGATATCAGGACACTCTATAACAGCGACGCGATGTACCTCAATAAGATCGACAGAAAGTACCGCGATGCAATCGACGTGCTCCTTCAGCTTGCCAGAGCGCGCAAAGAGCTCGAAGTAGGGCACTGGGCGCAGGTAATCGATGTGAGTACCTACCATCTCGTTAACATACTTTCAGTACAGACAAAGACTAACACTTTTCGCCATGCAGGCCGTCTCAGCAGCCGACGTCATTCCCACCGATACAAACGGCGACGTGTCGGCCATCCGAAGCAAATCGCAGTCATTCGAACTTATGCCCACGTCTGTCAGTCGCACCATTGGCCACGTCATGGTCTGGACTGTCATCTCTTGCAGTAATGAAGCCGAGAAAATTCGAAGTCAGGAATACGAAACGGCAGCACGCAAAGAACTTGTCGCGAATTGTGTACAAAAAGCCAAGGATGTTATGGTCTTTGCTGGTTTGATCAGATACAAGCTGCCTGGGAGAGTATGGGAAACGCTGGCGAGGGCGGGCCAGGACCTGGGTGTGTACTAGATGGAGGTAGTCAGAGCCTTTTGGGAAGGAAACGATGGTAATGGGGTCCCTGGTTGGCTTTGTTGGAAGGAATTACAGGATAGTGAACGTCACAGCCTTGGGCGACCCTCTGACCGCCTTCTTGCTCGGGTTTACCGATTGTTCAATAATGGATCAAGACGAGAATTCTGCCCGCAAGCTTGAACTCCGTCTTCTCATTCGCCCCACTGCGCATGTAATCAGCCCTGTGGTGGCCTCCAATATCTATGTATGGCTGGAAAAGCCACTCGCGAGCACACGCAAGGCACGGAGCACTCTTTGCTTGCACCACTTTTCTTTCGCCTCCTACCAGCAACGCGAAACAGCCAGCCACATCGTTGCACAGATCGAGATACAAACATTACACAAGATCGATCTTGTTTGTCGCACAACTTCTGAATCTCGGGAAGCCATATGACAATGGCCGTAGTCTCCGATGTGTTTTCTAGACGGCAAGAATGCAACGAAGCGTGTGAGAGGCAAGTTTGCAAGTGGGTTGCGTTTGTAGCAAAATTTGGCGACAAACACAAATTCATACATATAGGGACAGATTGTAGCATCGCTGTTTTGTTCGGATCAGATTGAGGAGGCTAGAGTTGCATTCGTTCACTCGCGCCAACTTCTGCGCTTCTTTGCTTGGATATACGATACGGAGATTTTTGCGATACGAGTCGACACATTAGAACGGAAAAAGCGCACGTCGTAGGATCGGTCCAACAGCATGGCTGTTCCTTGGCACAATGCTCCCTTCACAGAGGACTATCAAAAGAATGCTTTCAACGGCTTCCCTTTCCTCCCCGAATACGGCCATTCTCGCACTGCACCCGCCGAAGAACCTTTCATCATCCACCGTTCTCACGGTGTCTCAGGACGAGGCTGGTACCAAGGCGGTCGCAAACTCAACAACCTTCGCTCAAAGAAATACTGGGTACGTCCTGTCGATGGCGCCCGTCACGGCACGCTCGGCCGCCTGAAAGATGCTCTTACAGGCGAAGGGCCGGATGTGTATGTCGTCGCCAACGCAGACAAGCGCACTTTCCATCGCGATCGTCCAAGCCGCATGCATTGGTCTGGATGGGACAAGACTGGTCTGAAATGGGCTGGTGCCAATGGTGATGCGAACTGGACTGCTCCTGCGCATGACATGGACTGGTATCCGCGGACGACGTACCATGTGCCGTGGGCGAGGAGGGATGGTAGGGATCAAGTGTACAATTTCCGGACAAGAGAGTATGATCATTTGACGGGAGCAAATCGGTGGAATTTCTGGAGTGATGCGCACTATCCGATGGGCAAGAGAGGGAGACATGGGATTCCGACGACTTGGAGGATGTGGAATGGGAAGTGGGCTTCGACGGTTGATCCAAGTGCGGGGAATTGGCCAGGTGGTCGGCCGCTGAATTGAGGTTGTTGTTCGGCCTTGTGCAAGATTTGAGGAATGTTGGATTTTCGGCTCAATTCACCTGCACCTGCACCACACAGGAAGTTCCACCTTTCAGCGGGACGAGCTTGTTGCGGAGCCATTCGTGCGCCGCGCGAAAGTGAGCGTACGAGCGTTTCTCTGTTCAGCCCATCGCGATGTCTTCAGTCCAGCCATAGCGCGAGACAGTAGCCGCTTTGCTGAGGTCACTATCCTTTTCCAGGCTTTGTTGAGATCTGTTGAGTATTGATTGCGTTTGCTCGGATGACCAGTTGTTGCGGAGTGCTTGTACGTCGTCCACAGATCGCACTGCTGCCGACTTGATTTGAACAAATAATTGCGCTTTGTCTTTGGCTGGCTTTGCCATGGGCCCTACAATAGAAGGAATAGTGCGTCTCATGGCATCAATCTGTGATACGTGAGCAAGCAGTAAACCAAAGTACAGCAGTGGACGCGACTGACCTGTTCCTGAAGACGTTCAAGATGCGCCAAGGCTTCGGAATATTGTTTAGCGTCCCAGGCCGGCTGAGTTTCTTGAGCTGTATCTGCTTGCGTCTCTGGCATTGTTGACCGTACAGTTGGAAATACACGTGTTGGAGGCA
Organism: Cercospora cf. flagellaris; assembly: GCA_005356885.1. NCBI lineage: Eukaryota > Fungi > Ascomycota > Dothideomycetes > Mycosphaerellales > Mycosphaerellaceae > Cercospora > Cercospora cf. flagellaris. The sequence goes on along the minus strand of RJLU01000009.1, from coordinate 1,505,620 downwards.
GGAAGGACAAGAAGACTGAATTGAGGTCACGTCGTCCACCGGCATGCACGCGCTCAAAGAAGCGGACATCGGTCCGGCCCGAAGCTAACCCTTGGCTAGCTTAGCGCCACATCTAGACAAGTCTCATGTGAAAGAGCAAACGTCAACTGTGCTGCCTTCCAATTTGACTAAGACAATACTCCAACTCGACACAATTCTGTGTAAACTCCAAAATTCTCCCTCAAGACGTGTTCTACTGTCTCGAGTGAGCAAAATGTCGGATAGCATATTGGACAAGCTCAATCAGAGCATTAGTGCCACAGCAAACGATCCGGCAGTGCCCCTCGAACAGCGAACTTTCGAAGAAGCAGAACTGGTACTGGCATCGACATTATCCGCGAACGAAAGTTTACAGCTCGTTTCATCACTATCGTCACTTCTGCCAACGCTACAACAAGATCCCGCGCCAGCTGTCAATCTACTATTGCGACTACTCGACAAGTACAGCTATGGAGACATCCTTCAGCTTGGCAGTATCCCCTTCACGGAAGGTCTGGCAGTCGGGAATCATATGGCCTCATACAATCTGCTCATCATATCGATACTCAAGAAGGCTACTTCGAACGCCGCCGACACAGCATCGGTCGCGGGCATGCTCGATACCGTCATGGCTTTGGTGCAACTCTGGCTGTGCACAAGAATCACTGGAGTAGCAACTGCTGCACAGCAGCTGCTTCTGGATCTTCTGCGGATTGACCAGGAGGTTCGAACGGGGCCTGACACACATGTTCCCACCGGCGGCCAGGGTCTGATGTGGAGACGGCTATTTGGCGATCGGGACATCTACAGAGTGTACTTTGAAGCTTGCTCATGTCTCACACCGGGAAATCACGGATTCGGCTTGTCCAGAAATCATCGCACAGAAGCCGCCGGTCGACTTATGGAATGGCTTGCCGAAGTCGCCAAGATGGACTGGAACGTAGTCTCACGCAGTCATCATCCAGACATCGAGCAAGAATACAAATCCGAAGGGGGATTGATTGGTTTTGCAACATCAAATATGGTCGAGAAAGACGACATTCTTTTGTACCGAAACCTGATCGATTTCTACTCGGCGATTCTTGCGGCAACGAAGCCGGAGGCAGTAGAAATTGGAAGCAGCAGTACAGACTCTGCCGGTCTGCGCTACCTGATCGCTTCAGGTGTGCACGCAAGTACGATCGCAATCTACCTACAAACATCTGGAAGATCCGTCGACCCGCTCGAGAGCACCTTTCTCTACGGACCCGCTGCCAATTACGTGGCGACATATGCGTCACTGTATTCGGAGCATTTCCTGGCTAGCCAGCTTGCAGAACAAGTCAAAGCTCGCTTGCGGGTCACACTAGATCAGTCGCCATCCAGATGGGCACATGCAGAATCTCCAAAGCACGATCTTCACCTACTTGCTAGTCTTCCTCGCAGTGCCCTACTCTCGACAGGTAACTGGCAGTCCAGTCCACTGTCATTGCTACCATCGAAAGCAACAAATCCGGACGTGCTCAATACCCTTGCCACCGTTTTCCGAGGGCCTGATAGAGATATCACATTTAGGTTGGGGTCGTCCAGCGGGTCTGCAGCGCCATCAGCTAGGTCATTGAAAGAAGCCGCTGAAGCTAGGGCTCTATATTTCTATTACGTGGCCAACAACCCTCGCCTATGGCAAGATATCGCAATGCATGCCGACACGGTTGCGCTTAAGGATCTTGCGCTGTCAGCAATCAATGTCTTGAGTGCATTAAGTACAGCAAATTGGTCAGTCACACCGGAGATCTCCATGCCAGATAGCATCGCAACTCCAGAGTCTGGACACCTCGCACTAGTTGCGCAGCCTGCCTTGGAGTATGCATGGCCATATCTGCTTAGGCCATCTCGCAGCTTTGCAAACCTCGTGGGCGGAAGAGGAGACGCAGAAAGCTCGGCCTACCAAGTTGCAGAAGCGAAACACGATGCACTGCGCAGCCTTGAACTCCGCTTCAAGATGCAGGTGGAGCAGACGCCTGGTGAAGGCTACGAGGACATACTGGCGCAGCTATCTAAGCGTGTCGCTGATGGTCCTTTGAACCGTGAAGGAGAGATCGGGGGCCGCATCGGCACGCTTGAATTGTAGCATCACTTGCTCGGCCAGACTAGACTTGAGGGTCGTTTTGGTGGACCTGAAAAGTGGGCTCGATTGGTCCTCGAGAAGTCGGTCAACACTGTGATCCGCTTGCAGGAGCCACTACCCAGAGTGCGCTTCTCACTTTTCGTTGAAGTCGGGCGCAGGACAATAGTTGACCTTGAACACAGAGATAACAGCTCAGATGAGGTGTACTTCAATTATGGTCCCGACTGAAGAGTTGCCAAGCGATTGAGCAGGACTCCAAAAGCATCACTATTGGGGGGCACAGAACAGTTGCATGCATTAATGATTGTATATCGATTTCATTCCGTCTGATCACGTGGCTTCAAGAGCTTCCCGTCATACAGCTCTCTGATTGGGAGCGGCAACCTTCCTTTTGACCGCAACAACAAATACAACACCGGCGAACTCACCACACATTACAGCAGTTTCAAACGTCAAGCAGCAATGGCAAACGGCCAAAGCCCACTATTCAAGCTCCCGGCTGAACTTCGCGAGCAAATCTACATCAGTTGTCTTGCATGCACGGAACAACACGCATATTGCTACTGGAAAGACGGCGTCCTCATAACCCTCGTAGACGGGAGAATATACAAGATTTGCACTCACACGCCACATAATCTTGGAGTCTCTCTCAAATGCGGTGCTCAAGCTCTCACATTGCTCCGAACATGCAAAGCCATCAACAACGAAGCTTCCCCAATATTCCACAATTCACTCGAACTGAGACTACACATCGACGGAAGGTACAAATCGCCTACAGAAATCAAAGGGCGGGATCTCGGACCGGTCGAAGATCTCAAGTTCATGCGATTCGCTAGGGTTTGGGATATTACTGTGAGGTTGAGTACTGTGGAGGATTTGGAGAGGTTGATTGCTCAGATTGAGGATTTGAGGGATCTATTGAAGGAAAATAAGAAGATTTTCTGGAGGAGTATTTCGGTGCAAATTTCGAGGTATTCGGAGTGTCCTGAACCCGGGAACGAGGTGCTTAAAGCTGTGAGCGCGATGACTGGTGTAAAAGAATTGGAGGAAATTCCGGATCCGTGGAGAGAGGGGACGACTGTGTTTGATTATCAGGCTTCGACGAAGGCATGAGCGTGAAAGCTTGATTGCACAATCAATGTGCAGGCGAGAAGTGATTACATCCGATTCAGAATACAGTCGCTGTATACAATATGCGTCCAACATCTTCAAGCACGGGTGCTTGAGTTTGTGTTCAGCTGGAAGACCACAACACTGGCGCTTTCCACTTCTGTTGCATTTTCACCGATGATCAACCTTCCATCCACTTCTGGCAAGCTTTGTGCCTCCCATCCATAGTTGAATGCCCAGAGAAGATCTCCTCTTCGGAGAAACCTCAAGGTCTCACCAAGATCGTTCTTCTTGTCTGCCACACGGTCTGTCAGGTCTTTGATTCCGGCTGCCTTCGCTACATCTCCCAGATAGTCTACCAGGAAATCGGTTGTAGGGTTGAAGCCGAGATAGTGCAAGTTATCCTTTGAGCAAGCTGCCGGCTTGTCTGGTCGATGGCGAGAAGTGTATGTGACAGTAGTCTCACTGGTCGCGTTGTCCCGGCTGCAGGAAACCCACTCCTCCCAAAATGAGACGTTGTAATCCTGGCCAGCGTACGAAACGCCACTTCCAGCATACGCTGGAGGAGTCTCGATACGCGTGACACGCAAGGGTAGACGTGAGCGCAAAGTGCTGCTACCGGCTGGGTTGAGACCTGGAACGTACGCAAAGTCGGGAGTTGTGCTGCCTGTGCGCGGGCCAACAACAACAGGGCCGGAGAATGTGGCAAGAGACTTGTCGAAAGCTTCGGACACGATCGGCAAGCTGGGCACGATGACGGCTTTGTATCCTTCTAGGTTCTGCTCTGGGGAAACAATATCGATGCTAAGGCCCAGACGTCGGAGGGCGGAGTAGAAAGTGTAGAACAGTGTGGTATATGCGAGAGCAGAATCCGTATAACCAGCATCTTTGACGGACCAAGAGCCGCTATAAGGCTCAATGCCCCAGACCCAGTGACTTTCATAACTCCAGATTAGTGCAATGTCGGCTTGAGGCTCTGGAGCTACAGCGTGATTTCGTAGCTCGGGCAAGTCATTGCCAGCAAAGTCTTGCGACTCAATGTAACCTTGATCCTCAGTGTTATCAGAGACGAAGAGTCCAGAGAGTGTTTGCTCTTGAGCGTAGGGCACTTGACGCCAGCGGAAGTAGTTGACGAGATCACCGGAGGCTGCGAATGTCTCGTGCGTCCAGAGACGCACCATGCCTTCGAGTGGAGAGACACGATACGCATTCCAGTTCAGCACACCAGGTTGCATTTCCATTACTCCAAATGGACCATGATTCTTTCCGTAAGCCTCTCCTGAGACACCTCGATATAGAGCATGGTGGAGGCTTTGGAGGTCCGGAAGGCCAGTGCGGAGATAGTCGGCCAGCTCTTGATCAGATAGTGGAACGGCGCCTGTGCCAGCAAGTGGGTAGGCGTCGAACGTCGAGATGTCCAGACCGACCTCGCGATTGAATTTATGATGATCAAAATCCGTGAAGAAGACCATGAAGTTGTGTGTTATAGCGTGGGTCGGGGCGAGTTCCCTGATTATATCGGTCTGTTCCTTTGCGAACTCGATCACCATATCCGACGAGAAAGTGTACCAATCGAGAGTGTGTGCTTCGTTGTTCGTGTAAACTTCCAAAAATGGAGGTTCCACTGCCTCGAATGATTCGTATTGCGAAGACCAGAAGACACGGCCTTGGCGGTCATTCATGTTCTCGATAGTGTCGTACTTCTCCTTTAGCCACGAGCGAAAGCGAGTCTTTGCGTCTTGATCATAGCTTCTCACTGTATCGTGACATCCGAACTCATTGTCGAGCTGCCATCCTATGACGCTTGAATGGTTCCCGTAACGTTCGGCAAGTTTGCGTGTGATCTTTTGACTCTGTTCGCGATAATCGAAAGATGAAAAACTGTAGTGTCTCCGAGATCCGAACAAGAGTGTCGTATTGGTGCGGTCGACGAAGTCGACGTTGTACTTTTCCGTAAGCCAGTTGGGTGGAGCCGCAGTAGGAGTGCCTACGATGGCTTTGAGATTGTGTTTGGCGACTAGCTCAAGGGTCTTGTCCAGCAATGTAAAGTTGTATTCGCCTTCTCGAGGTTCCAGAATCGACCAGTCGAATTCATTGACTCGAACGTAAGAGATGTTGCTCTCTGCCATGCGAGCCAGATCGCCATCCCACATCCATTCTGGCCATTGGGAGGGGTAGTAGTCCACAGCTAGATGAATCCCTTCTGGCCAGTGGCTCTGTTGCAGGATGCCGGTATGGTTAGACTTGATCCGAGAATCTGCATTGCTCCGCTGCACTGTTAGAGAAGCAGTACAGTGCGCCACAAGGCCACTTATGGCGAGGATGTGAGAATACATCTCTGTGATGTGGAACTAAAAATCTAGAAGCACTGCAGGACTTTTGATATATACACCGTATATACCGGGTACTGTGCCCACATTGACTCCACACACGATGTTACGCTACCTGCACACTCACTGGGCTTTTACTTGCCTTGTGTTACCCTCGGGTCCTCGGTGGCATTGCCGCCGCAATGTGGAGAGCAAGATTCATGGAGCTGGGTGATCATAGGAAATTCTTCGGCCTGCGAATATAGGCTGTATGAATGAGGGGCCCCTCATCTACAAGCGTCAGGCATCTATTTATTGTACGAGAGAGAAAGCGTGAAGATGGGCCCTTCTCCAGTATTCACTGCTGATCTCATGATGTCGGATGTGCTTGTGCATTGCGTAATTTCCCTCAGAGGCAAGCCGGTGGTCTGACGCATAAATTGCAGGTCCGACGCCTCGAAAAGCTGCGTACAGAATTTGAAGAATACGACAGCGGTCGGAGAGCAGCTCCGCGATGCTGACTAAGCCCAGGTGCCAGGACAACCTGCTGTAACAGTAGATTTTCACCGCCGGTATTGCTTTGCCTCATGGTGATGGACCTGTAGCCTGTCATGGCTGGGATTGAGCTCACCATATCAATCGCACGCCTGAGCTGACCCCTAAACCCCGCTCGACCCTCATCCTGTTGTCGTTCTGTTCTCATTTGAAGCCACTTTGAGGCTGTTCAAGATCGCATCTGCTTCTCGCCGTCCGCTGATGAGAGCGCCGTGCACAGTGGCGAAGTGATCCACATCAGTATGCTCTCCAGCAAAGCGCACGATTCCGCCATCTGAATTTGACAAGGCTTCCTGAAAAGCAATACGATGTCTGAATTCGGACAAGTCCTTGATCATGTGGCTATAACTCCCTCTTGAGTACTTGTCCGAAGCCCATCGAGTGACGTGCACGGCACTGGGGCGAGGAGGCTCTCGTCCGAGCCACTGAGTAAGTGCTCGATGTACGATGTCGCTGGCTTGGGCGTCCGACATTGCTTCTATCTGGACCGCATTGGAGCATGCCACGAAGCAACTAAGCGCCGGCTTATCTGTCAGGCTCTGTAGATTCATGATGGAGAGCAGTCGTGGGCCAGCTGCTGTCGTACCATCCGTGTTGAGTTGTACTCCTGGTAATTCTGTGGTAAAGCCCATGAAGACGTCTGGAGAGGTTTTATCGAGTGCTTGGATGCCACCATCCTCGCTAGAATCTGATCCTGGAGCATTGTTGATCATTCCTTTTTTCCACAATGTTATCCAGGGCTTTTTGACCCACCATGGGTCCTGGTATACAAGTAGTATCTTATCCAATGTGCCAAAGCCGAGCTTCTGCACTGACTCTTGTTTGTCAGCAGGCAGAGCTGGCGAGAATAGAGAGCTGCTTGTGACCTTGCCCACGTTCTCCACGTCGTGCTGTAGCACGCCTAGAGGAAGAGTGCAAACGACCTGATCTGCAGTATAGGTTCCTTGATTCGTCTCAACACGCACTGGCCGTGAAGTCCAATCGATTCGCTCCACTTCCACTCCCAACTCAACGATGCCGGCCGCCACCAGATCTTTGGCAACCTCCTCGACGATCTGGGTGTAGCCATCTTGCAAAAATACATGCTCGCCTTCGAAGTCATCGATTGCAAACTCAAGCAGTCCTAGTCCAGCCTCACCTTTTCCCTGCTCTGCAGATTGCGCTGCAAGCGGAGCGGCTTCCATGACTTCCACGAACTGAGGCATTGATCCGAGAGTCGGGCGATACTGCTCTGGAATATCGCTGAGTGTTCTGAGGAAATCCGTGTTTTGCTTTATGCTCTTCAACGCGGTGGTCTTTTTTGCAGAATCAGGAGCTATGGAGACTGCAGCTTCATGCAGTGACTCGAACATGTCCCAAAATGCGCCCATGATTGTTCCTGCCGTACTCGCTGGTATTACGAGATCAGAGGCCTGGACCTGAGTAGAATTGACAGGGTCACCATCGCGTTCCATGTTCTGACTTTTCGCGTTTGTAGGCACTGAAAATGCAACTGTGCCACTGAGCGATTTGGATCGCTTATGGGGTAAAACCGATATTAGAGGGTTTGGCTTCGATTTCGTCCCCACACCATGAATCCAGTTCGCGCCAGTATCAAGACGATGGCCGTTGACATGGACAGATTCGATGCGTCCGCCAATGCGATCTCTTGCCTCTATGACCAGAAGTCGGCCTTGTTCTTGAAAATGTCGATGCTCGTGAAGCCATGATGCACTGGCCAGTCCGGACATGCCGGCACCTATGATGAGAACATCGCAGTGGCGGCTTTTGCTATGAGCAGCATTGGCAGCCATTCTTGTCATGCTCTGTTGCATCGATTGTAAGATGGCCTCGCCGATGAGGAGGATGGCAAGATGTGGTATACCGGGTGTGTGGCAGTTATGTTTCTTTCAGATTCTCGATCGGTGCGCAAACCGGGCGCTCAAATGCTTTCTGGATGACATGTCGATGAGATGATGCTGCGAATGGATACTCCGAGTCCATGTTGCCATAACGGTTTTGGTTCGAAGGATGGTGATCGTGATTGGTCATTGTCACCGGACTTCTTTCCGTGAGCACTGTTTCGATGACGACGTCTTGTCTGGCTTGCTCCTCCTTTCACAACTTGTAAGCAGCACATACAATCATCACACGTTTCTCTAACGAGATACACATGCTCAATAGAATCAAAAGAGCCATGTCTTCATCTACAACCACAAGCGGGAAACTGAATCCACGAAACTTCCCTCGCCCACCACTCTGCGAGCGAACTCCACGACATCTCGAAGTGAAGTGGAATGGCCAAACCATAGCAGATACCAAAGAAGGGTATTGGGTCTTGGAGACTTACCATCCACCCACATACTACCTGCCACCATCATCTCTCAAAGTCCCGCTGAGCAAGAACAGCCGCAATTCGTACTGCGAATGGAAGGGAGTCGCTTCGTACTACGACCTCGCTAACCCAGCTGATGCGAACGATGTAGCCAAGTCTCGAATCTGGTCCTATGGCAATCCGACGGGTGGCTTCAAGGAGATCAAGGACTATCTGAGCTTTTATGCGGGTCCGTGGGACTGCTATGTCGATGGCGAGAAGGTGATCCCTCAACCAGGCGACTTTTATGGCGGATGGACCACGAGTGATATCGATACGACTCATGTCAAGGGCGCGCCGGGCACGAGGCATTGGTGAGATGTGAGAGCTTCTGCAAGTGAAGGCGAACAAGTAGCTACCGTAACTGCCATTTTCGGATGTGAAGCTGACCGTTGCCATTCCTCATGCATGAGTTGTTTGTGTGGAACTGTTCAAGCTCGCGCGCGCAGCCAACGCTAAGTCGAATTGTCATCGCTTCTCTTAGCCTTCGTCTTCCTCTTCTTTCCTTGATCCAACTTCACCTCGCAGTGTCGCCAACAATGAACGGCTTCTACTTCGACGACGACAACGACGACGATGACACGACGGCTTCAGACGTATGGGACGACGAGATTTTGAGAATCCGCCGCATGTTGATGCCCCAAGCCACGCGCAAGGTCAAGGGACAACGTATCCGCCCGCGCAAGCCACGCAACGAGGCCGTCGACCCGCAGGGCGCACAGCTGCCGAACGACAGCGCTTTCATGAAACTACCCGCAGAGTTGAGAAATCTGATCTATGAGCTGGTCATTTTGGAGTGGCGTAGAGAATGGGCTCCAAGGAGAAAGATTCGCAAGACCGACCCCAATGCTAATAATAAGCGGCCACGCGAGGTTATCTACACGCTTGTCGGACAAGAAGTCGGCGTCGAGCCAGGCCAGTGGCCAGAACCTGGTCTGCTTTTTATGTCGAAGCAAATTCGCTGTGAGGCTCGACCTTTGTACTACGGCCTTACCAAATTCACAGTCTTCGCGAAACCGCGTCAGCTTGGTGCACTGACCAGCACGCTGGACCGCATCAGCAATAGCTTGTCGCCCGCCCCAGAGGGGAAGCGGCCGATCGAGTACCTCCAACTCTCTGTGATTGAGTGGAGGTGGTCAGATGTACGCCATCTATTGGAGCTGGCAAGATTATCCATAAAGCATCCCACTACCTTGAACTCTGGAAGGACGCCTCTGAGCTACTTGACCAGGGAGGTGCATGAGCTGGGCTTGCGTGGGGGCCGAGAGGAGTGGACCGATGAATGGCTGGAGTTCGAGTTTGAGGAGTTGATCCGAGAACTTCCAGGAACCAAATCGCATCGAGAAGCCATCGACCTGGACGCGCGTCGCAGTCACGGACTCGAACCGTACATCAGAAAATGTTGGTCGAGATTGCCCGATTATGTTGACCTTCCCGGGGATATCTATGGGACCAATGACGAAGACGAAAAAGACGGCGATTTCAAGAGATGCAGACGCAACGTGCCAGCGAGCGATCGCAAGCTTCGCTCAATGTCTTGAGGGCAAAATATTTTGGCATTATCCACTCGACTCAACGAGGAGAAGCGAAGCGGCGGGAGATTGTAGCGCTGCTTCGAACAATTGGTCCTTGAGCACAACTTGCCGAATGCTGCCAGCGCCAGCTTCCACAAATTTGAGGCGAATGGGCTCGGTATCAAGGGGTCTTGTGGATTGTAGTCCACGCACAGCCGAATTTTGGGCATGCGCGCGCTTGATGATGATGCAAATTGGCGATCAGAGCAGAGATGAACTTTGATAACACAAGTTGGACGAACGAGACGAGCAATTACGTGGAACGCAGGACTTCCAGCAGTGGTCCACGAAAGAAAGAGAACTCCGCAGATAACAGCAGCGATGCAAGTAGTCCACTCGCATGCAAGAAGCATTGCAACACTTCATTTCAGCTTTCCCGTCTCGCTTGTGTTGTATGCCCCAGAGAAGAGCAAATTTTCCCACCCTTCACACATTGAATGTCGTGCCTGCTATTCCAGTGGCTTGAAGGTGTGTCAATGCGAGGTGACTCATCTCGAACGAGCTCTGACACCTGTGGAGAGGCTGTGCTAGGATCCACTGTCATACTGTCTCGCTTGTGATAAAGTACAGATACTACGGAGTAACTCGTACGATCGATGCTTGACTTGGTGCACCATTGGCCATCGCAAACACGTAGTAGTAGCCCGGCAGTAGAACCCCAGGATCAGAAGGCAGCCTGTACCTCGTCGCTCCGGCTCCAACACTCGTGCTACCTGAGAGTGGAACACGTCTAGAATCGGTATCAGTCGAGTGAGTAGAAGATCCCAAGCGAAGCAATGCCACGCTGATGCCATTCGACCCAGGTCCAGAAGGGCTCGCGACTGTAATAGTCATCTCGCCACCAACTTTCAACACACTTGGCTGGATGCTAGTAATATTTGGTCGTTTTGCGAGTGTCACGCCATCCGCTTCCAACAGGTAAGGCGGCGTGAAGATTTGCCCATCGAGATGATTCGCTGATCCGCAGAAGTCGCAAAGGCCGCCGCCACCGGAGAAGACGGTTCCGTCTGGAGGCAGGGCCGCAGCTGAATGGTACGTTCTTGGTATACGAGAATCAGCCAAGTCGGTGAAAGTGTTCGTAATAGGATCCCATATCTCAGGCACTGTTACAGCATCGTTGTCTGTAAAGGTTCTGGCATATGTCTGGCCTCCTAGGATGAGGACTTGGCCATTTGGCAGTGTGACCGCATTAGCGAACGCACGTGGGTGGTTCATACCACGTAGCGTGCGAACATTTGCTTGTCCTGAAGCCTGATTGATAGTAATGACATGAGCATTATTTAGCCCTGGCGACTGATCATAGTCCGGCGCACCACCGGCGGTAAAGATACTACCAGTGGTAGCATCGTACATCTGGAAAACACCGCACATAGCATCCGTGTTGTCTCGAGTTCCAGCAGAAGCGAAACTTCCTTGCGAGTTCGTATAGAACCAGTTCATCGCTGTACTTGGACCGGCTTGGAACACCGAGCCATTCTTCCATGAAAACAGCCAAGCGTGATTGTCAGAACGATAAAGTCCTTCCTTGTCATTCGTCTCCAGTGGCGCCGTTGGGCAGCCAGGAAGAACTGTCCACTTCTTGGTAGCGAAATTATATACCTCTCCGGTCTTGCCTCCAACTTGGCCGCTGCCTGGCTGGTTGTTGGTGACCCGGATCCAGGATCCACCAATGGTAAAGTGCCTCCCATCTGACAAAGTGACTTGTGATTGGTATCCTCGTGGTATAGCCAACTCAGGAGCTACCACGAAGCCACCTCCACTTCCTGCAGTATGCACGCTGACTTTCTTGGTGCTAGAGCCGCCTGTAACGACTACACTTCCGTCGAATGCTGAGCTGATACCGGGACAGAACATGTCATGATTGGTGTTGGAGACAAGCCTCTCAGTTACGGAACCTGTCTTGGAATCATAATAAGCGGAAAAGGTCTGACCGTATTGTCCAAGGCCATGCATGTTGCGTAACCCAGAGGACCACGTAAGTAGTCTGCCGTCGGGCAAAGCAGCCACTGCTGCTGGTACCAGAGGGAATGGAATGCTGTTGCTCCATTTCCCGAGATTCTTTGGCGAGTTTCCACTTGGCGTCCTCGCAAGTAGCTCTATGGTTTCCCATTCCGAGTTGTATAGCCATCGTGACTGCTTACCATCTTTGAGATGGCAGCCTGAGTCTCGTGGCAGGTAGGCTGCCCGCGAGCACCCTGTTCTCCTCGCGCATAGATTGGCGCAGTCGGCTCGCGATAGACCACCCTGGAATTGTAGCGTATTGCCATCATACACCGTCTTTGGACATACAGACCAGGTTGCGGAATCCGAGGTGGTGACATTGTAGGTAGTCGAAGGGCACTTGGTCACGACATCGTCGTTCTTCAGCCGGGGAAGCATGCGAATAGAGTCGAAGTTGGCATTCGATACCACCCGCAGCGTCGTGCTGGTTCCTTTCAGATGGCATACATTACTGCGCTTGTCGAAGGAAGCAGAGACGCAGGAGTTGGCGCCTCGCTGCGCGCAGAGCTGAGCACACTCGGTGGAAGACCTGGTGGAACCCAAGATGTCGGAGCTTGGTGCATTGTAATCGGTCCCGGCACAGAGACCCCACATGCTGCCATCCCTAGCGGTGTATTCAGTTTGCTGAGTTGGGCAGGAACTTTGTGCAGCCACCAATAGAACATTGGATAGCAATGCAGCTAGGCACAAAACCTGGGCAAAGCTCCAAGGACCAGCCATGCTCGTTCCTGGGCAAGGCTAATGATGAACAGTGCCTCGCAGTTCGCGTCTCTGGTGGGTATTTGCAGCTCCATGTGCTGGAGGAGGCGCCTTTATGCTCTACCAGTACGTCTAGCTCGTATCTCTCCACGGATTGACTCGCCGCCCGGCAATGACCAAAGTCACTAGACAAGCCTCGACGCCTTCCGCAGAAAGTCTCGCAGTCTTGGCTTTCCCATCTTGTGCAATTTCTCACCCCCCAAAAAGCATACAGAAATGAATGGTACTGCCCTAAAGTTCTTGTCCTTGAGCGAAGGTTCAATAGTTGCTGATGCCGAGCGGATGCGACGTGTACACCGTGATCTACAGAGCGCTAGAAGCGCCCCGATTGATGGCTAGCAGTATCTGCTTCTGTCGATGTGCGAAGTTCGTGTTCGAAGACGGCAAGACGGCGAGAAAGTGCGTGGCGGCACATCGCTCTTGGGGACTGTACACTCCAGTGCAACTGACTCGGTTTGCTTTGACGTGGCTCTGTGTAGTTCTAAAGTGCTGGATCGGCTAGTCAGCGCTCTAACAATAGCCATCTCTGCCGAATATTATGCCGAGTGTACAATCAATGTCTACCGATAAGTTCATTGTGTACTTCGATAGCATGGGAGAGGTTTCACCTGTTGCAGCCTGGCGCCATATTGTACCAGCAAGCTGGTCAGATGTCTTGGCGCTCGAGCTCTTCCATACAGTTCAGTCGCTCGAGAGCATCTCGAAGATCGTAGAAGAAATCCGTCAGTGAAGCCTGGTGCACCATACAAACGCCATCTGCCAGATTGTGAGGTAAGCCTCTTGAAAATCACCGTGAGAACAATGCCAGTATCATTTGCACCACGAAATTCGACCATCTCGAACGAGGTCATGAGACTTGGCAAGCTCATCTCTGCGTGAGCTCTGTGCGAGCAGGCAGCATACGCTCAATGACAGGTCTTCGGGTTGATCAGATGAGCACTTTCGATACGTATCGAGGGAGATCTGGGTTCTGCGAACAGTCGACTACCTTGAATAAATTGAAACCCTCGGCATGCGGCAACAAGTCAACGTCCTGTTGTAATAAGGTCGGTCGGACATTAGAAGAGAAGTCGGACATGCGCGCAAAAGCCCCAAATAGAAACGGCCTCTCGAGTGCAGTGCTTGTCAACGCTCCTGAGAAGGCTGCGGCCGTGCCTACGCGTGTCACTGGCGATGCCCATGATGTTCTGCGATAGATTTCGCGTAGTTTTCCATTGGCGTTCACCACGCGCAGACGACCAGTAGATCCTTGTACAGAAGGGCGGCTGTATAGGCTGTATCGTGGGCTGTGATTGCAATTCTGTGATAGTTGGAGAGGGTGTAGTTATGTCGTGTCCCAGGTTCGATGGGGCTTCGCGCCAAGACGTTTGAGCAGGTCTGCGTCTGAGCTTGCATCGCGGCTGCAGCTGCAGCTCGGAGATCATCGCAGCCAAACTCCTCCCGACATCACTTTCTCGAGCATCCATCTCCCCCTTGTGCTCGCCGCCATGTCAGACCGCAGTGCCTCTCGCGGGCGCTCGCGCACACCCGGACGTCCAGCGACGGCGGCCAGCGAAGACGTGCGGCGGTCGAGATCGCGTTCCAACGACCGCGCCAATGGCCTGGACAACCGCAGTCCCAGTCGCTCACGAAGCCGCGATCGATCCATGGCCTCTCGCAGCAGGTCTCGCACTCCTCGCAGCGCCCAGAGCGGCTCGCGTTCACCGGCCCCTTCACAGCCACGTTCGGCCAAGATTGTCATCGAGAAGCTCACCAAAAACGTCAACATTTCACACCTGCGCGAAATCTTCAGCACATATGGCGAAATCTCCGACCTCGAAATGCCCATGAACAAACACTTCATGACGAACCGCGGGATAGCGTATGTTCTGTACACACAGCCTTCTTATGCAGAGGCAGCTATTAGCAACATGCACGAGGCCCAGCTCGACGGCGCGTTGATCAGCGTGAGCATTGTTTTGCCGCGAAGGAGATTCAGTCGCAGTCCGCCACCGATGCGTCCACCGCCAAACAGATTCGGAGAGCCTCACAGATTCCGAGACGGCGCTCCGCCTGCGCCAGGCATGAGGGGAGGCAGGGGCGGCAGATATGGCAACCCACCAATGAGCAGAGGAGGGCACGGCGGAGGCTACAGAGATCGTTATGAGGAGCCACGGGACTCCTATCGTCCACGCAGCTACAGCAGAAGTCGGTCACCACCGGTGAGGAGAGGCAGATCTCCGTCATATTCAGGTCGGAGCAGGAGTCCGAGCCGAACTCCACCACCGAGAGGGAGAGGAGGCCCTCCACCTCGAGGCGGGCGTGGTGGTGGCCACGGCGGGCGGCGGCGCAGTCGTAGCTACTCGAGCTACAGCAGTCGGAGCCGGAGCAGGAGCGCGAGCAGAGACCGTGGTCGGGGCAGAAGATGAGGCAAAGGGCGAAGGATGACAAGAAGTCGTACTTGAAAGGACCTTGAGCAACTGAGCGGGTTCGGGAAGAGCTGGCCTCTCAGCATGTTTGTTCCTCCCGCCAGTCACGATGGCAAGGTTCGTGGAGCAAAAGCGTGTAAGATGAACAAAGTGGCACCGCGGGCGCGAGTAAGTCGCACTCCGAGGGCCGGTTTGCGGTCTACTAAATTGTACTAGAAGTCGTCGAGAACCAAGCCAAGCAAGTGCAAGATTATTTCTCAAGCCATGTCACGTCATGTCCGTTTGTGTTTACAAGAAGGCAGCGGGTACCCCGTTCACCTACCAATCATCTACACTGGCAACGCTTGCCCGTCGCTCTGGGCGAAATGTAACAGATACTTCGCATTGGACAGCAGGAATGCCTAAAAACGGAGGTGCCAATTCGCCCTCGCACATGCTGTTTGCGGCCGCCATGTCACAACTATGAGCAAGCTGTTGTTCGATAAACCCCGATACTTGCAGATACTGTCGAACTAACGCAATCGTGCTTATTTCTCAATACGCAACCCAGCAGCAGTTATACTAACGATGTGCCAGAATGGCTCTAGTGCATCTCCAGTTGAGCGATCATGCAGCTACAAAGCCTTCATCTTCTCCAGCAATTCCTCCATATTGTCCGCGTACAAGTCAAACTCCCCAAATACGCCTGTCACAGGATCGTGCTCCTCAAAATGCAAATATGCAGTCTTGAACCCCGCCTTCCTCGCCGCAAGCAAGTCCCACGCATGCGCTGCAACAAACCACCTATCCCCATCGCCTTCCGTGCCCAAACCTCTACTCGTCAACCAGCGGTGCGCATTAGCATAAACCCTCTCATCCGGCTTCGCCACTTTAATCTCATCACAACTCAACAGATGATCTTTATCTAATTCAATCCCCGCAAGTTCATAGTATTTCAAACTCGCTTCTTTCCCTCCATTCGTCACACCATATACATCCCATCCCGCATCTCTCAACCCGTCATAACATTTCTTCAATCCCGGCCTTGGCTCCAATGCGCGGACTTTCGCCATCACGGCTTCGACATCTTCGTCGGTAATTGCGGATAACGGGATGTCAACCACTGCGCAAGCACGCTTGAAAGTCAATTTTAGGACTTGGGCGATGGGTGTGTAGTTTCCGCATAATGAGGCGTAAGTGAAATCCCGTTGGGCGGCGAAGAACCAGCCGAAGAAAAGGGATTTGGCATCGATTGTTGTGGATGAGGGCAGGAATTTGGATTTGAGACGGAGAGAGATTTCTTCTATGGCGGGTTCGAAGTCGAAGCAGGTTCCGAGGACGTCGAAGCAGGCGGATTTAGGCATTGTTGTTCGATCTCTTGGACTGTGGGGATCTGCAGGGGTGGAGGAATCCTGTGATAGTGGGAAGAGGTTGTAGAGTGGCGATAGGTAATGACACGATGAGAAGGAAGTTGAGAACAGCTGCGAGTTGGGGTTTCAAGGTTGCGCCTACGGTTCTGGCTCAATGATGAACAGCTGAGGTTCAAGAAGCTCTGTTGCTAGTGACAAGGTGACGTAGCTCTATCATCGATACGAATGGGAAGTGACATTGCCGAGGAGTGTTTGCGTTCTCAGCAGATGTACAAGCTGCACAAGACGATTGACGGGCTCAATTAGTATCCAGCAACATATCAAATCACAGGCCACGCGCCTGATTTCATACTGCATTGCACAACGTGAGGTGGACGAAGGAGGAAGGCATTGATGGGCTAAGCCGATAATGGTGCTAGCGCCTTGCCAAGCCCCATGACTTCTGGTTCTGACACCTGCCTCGTCTCTTTGCCGTCAAAACATCCAAACATCTTATTACCCTTGGCCAGATGCATCTTCTCTTCTTTCCAAGAGACGGCAGGTCTCTGAAGCTTTACTGACGCACCCCGCCCGACGCTCGACAAGGCCCCTTCATCAAGCATCGATTTTTTGCCCTATTGCCAAGCCGTTCTCTGCTGTGGGTAACACCGAATTGGTGTTTGCTCCCTACTCAAGCTTTGCGATGATTAGGAATTTGAAAAGGGTCAGTTGGTCCGACGGCCGCATATGGCTCAGACATTTGGGTGTTTGCGTGAATCGGGAACAACTCCGAAGTGAAGTCGTCAATCAGTCATCAACCAATCTCCTGGGTTTGCGACCGCCGCAACTATTGGACAGCGTGACGACTTCATGGAAGCACGGCCTTTCGGGTCATTGGAACATTCTGATGCGCAGCAGTTGTTATACAGAGGTGTTCTGCACCATTTCTTCGTGATGATACTGCATAGCTCTTGCTAGGAATAAGGTTCATTGGTAGTTGAGCTGCCCTAGAGCAAGCGTTCTTTCCGCCCAGCCCTGACCAGGATGGCTTCGTCAACATCCTTTCTTCAACGAATCGAAAGCTGATGTTCCCCGAGGAGTTGTCTGAATGGCATGCACCACAAATCTGAAGCCGACTGCGAAATATAGGTGGTCGCCGAGCGTGACGCCGCCAAACATGCTGTCTCTCGCATGGCAGACACATGGTGCTCATACCACAAAGCTAACGAGTTGCTTATATCGCTATACCATATGGCTGACGATGGAAGAGGCTTAGTGACTTGGCCCGCCCTTGATGAGCTGCGCCACCATATGCAAGTCCATTAACCTCGGGCGGCAAAAACGCTCACGAACGATTCTCCACAATGCTGTTCCGCCTGCCATGCAGGTGAAGTGCACCCGAGGTGTGTTGTCATTGCTAGCAAAAACAGCCTATCACTCCCATGTAGATCGTCGCGGTCTGGGGATCGAAGTCAATCCGAATGAGCTACTCCCGGGATTTGAAGGAGAGAGCAGAGACCTAGCTCAAATTCGGAACTTTATGCGCAAAAGTTCAATAACAACCAACGGCCGAGAACAACACATATTTATTGCACCTCTGCAGCGCAATGAAGACCATATTTTTTCACCTTCTCTCCAGCCATGGTGGCAGGAAGCGGCCACGCATCTGGCGCTGCCGTTGTGGCGTCGTGTGTTACGTTCAATGTTCTTGCTGCACTACTGACATTTGCTCGGTTGTATACACGAACCATAATCACTAGGACTCTGGGGCTGGACGACCACCTCGCGGCGTTTGCACTAGTGAGTGTTATGTATCACCTCATGCAGTGGCTTTACCACTAATTGCAACAGCTTCTGGCCATTTTTCTGACCGTCTGTATGGTCAAACAGGGTATTCAACAACACCTTGCCAACGCAGCTCCAGAAGCTGACATGTACCTTCAGTGAACTATGGGATGGGTCGACACTTCGACACTTTGACGCCCGACGATATGGTACACTCATTGAAGTGGTTCTGGGCCTCCACTTGGACATATGCATTGGGTTTGGGCGTCATCAAGACATCCATTCTGCTACAATACTTGCGCTTCTTCACGATGAGGAAGTGGCGCATCGCCGCATTGCTTGTTCTCGCCATGAATGTCGTCTGGACCATCTGGGGCTTCTTTGCGTCCATTTTCTTATGCCATCCTATCAGCGATTTCTGGGGGCCGCCGCAAACTGCCAATTGCATGAACCGAATGGCAGTATGGTGAGTGCGTTCTGCAAAAATCCAAGAACAGTCTACTCACGTTAAACAGGTATTCAATGGCTGGCGGATCGATCTTCACAGATATCTGCACGACCCTCTTACCAATTGCACCTCTGAATGCTTTGCAATTTCCACGACGGCAGAAGATGATCTTGATGGTCGTATTTGCGTTGGGCGGGATGACTTGCGTAGTTTCAATTTTGCGCTTGCCCTCGCTGTACAACATCTCGCAGTCGAAAGACGTATCTTGGGACAATCCGTCTGCTGCTATCTGGTCCAGCATGGAGCTTTACGGTGGCATTATCTGCTCGGTAGGCAATCTGCCCGCTTTCTGTTGTGAACATCATTGACCCATGTACCGCAGTGTCTGCCCACACTGAAGGGCTTAGTTTCAAGAATTTTCCCGTCGTTGTCTTTCGGCGATAGTTACTATCAGACAAGATCTGGCGAGCGTCTCGGGAGTCTTGGCCCCAACCCTCATAATACATTCGCGAGCTCCAGCTGCGATAGAACGCTGCGAGAGAGTACCTATGGCATCGAAAAGGCTGGAAATACCGACACGGGCCAAAATCTGGAATTGCGGAAATGTCCTTCGACACTTAACAAGGATAAGAGGCCCTCTTCGACGGTGCGGCCGGTATCAAAAGCTTGGGACGATGAGGAGATCTTTTGAATGTGAAAAGCTCAGTCAAACCTCCACCTGTTGTATATCGGACGTTCAGCTCGCGATTTGGCAAGGTGATGCGAGCGGCGTGCTCAATGTCAGGAATTTCCCGACTGCACAACAAAAGCAACCTCCTTGTGACTTGATAAAAGCTACTCATGGATGTAGACTAAGGGCCACAAAAGCAATAGAATGTTTACAATCAATTAATGTACATACGAAAGAGAACAGAGCGTCTTGAACGCAGCCTCATCAAAGTCCCCTCCTCAGCGCCTCTTCTCTCATTTCGTTCAAAACCCGGAAGACTTCGGTCGCCATCAAAATATACAAAGGTCGCTTCGGCTCAGCGCAGACGTGGAATCGATCGGGGTGCCATCGATGCAATTCCTTCTTCAAATTCACCCCCGCTGCTTCGAAAGCCTTGCGCAGTTGACACGAACATGCAATCAACGTTCTTTCTTCCTGATTGCATTGCGGTCTTGCGCAAGGTGTGACAACGGGCAGTGGTCCAGAGCATGGGTCCGGAAAGCCATTGATGAGCGCGTAGTTCGAGAAACTCTGTGTGACGTATAGTTGCCACTGGTGCAATGCCACTGGATTGACGACGAGAGGGGCTAGCTTCGGCTGCTGTTGCTGGGGCGGAAACGGTCGCCTTCGTGCACTCGGCTGCTGGTTTCGTGCATTGTTTCGTCTTTCTTCTTCTGCTTCTTCTCGACGCAGTCTCTCCTCTTCCGCGTCTCGGCGCGCCCTCTCATCGACTCTTCGACGCGAGTTCTCCTCTTCTGCCTCGCTGCGATCCTGTTCCGGCCTTGTTTTACCGAACATATGTTTTCGCCAATACGCCTCCTGCTCGGGATGATCTTCCGCTTGAGAAACAACTTTCTCTTGCATAAAAGGAATCTTATTCGAAGGATATTTTATCCTTCCCTGGACTTCTTCCACTTCTGCCCAGAGTTTTGCTTTGGCATTGACGGTCCCCTCGAGTTCACGCCATAAGTGTAGCAGATGCTCTTGGACAGCTTCTATGTGCTGGCGACAGAGATTCAATCTATCGATGCAATTTGACAGTTCTGGAGAACCTCGCACATTGTAGCCATGCGTTCTCTGAACATATTGAAGTTCTTGCTCTGCTTCCTGGACTTGCTCCTCGGCAGTGGTGTAGGCGCGGTTGTGTATCAGAAGTTCCTCGGTTAGCATAGCGACGGTGGCCTGCGCGGCGCGGATTTCGTTGAATAGATGAGGCGCGGCCATGATTAGTTGCTGTCAGGTGTGCACAGGTGGAGAGTTCTATAACTATGGTGGGTCAGAATTCATGTTGACGGTCCTGGAGCGAATCCGGTCAAGGGAACAAAGAGTATGTTCGCAGACTGTTACAATGGAAGCTAGGTTTAGTTCTAATGTGGATAGGGACAAAGACAAGCTGATTCAGATCACTGAGCTTCTTGATAGCATCATTCACTCGCAGGATTCTCGTCTGCTACATTGTCAGCAGCTCTGATGCTCATAGCGAAGTCTCTCGCTGATCGTATGTATTGATATTAAGTGCAGCACATGGCAAATTTGCGCTTGGTGACAGGATGGAACACATCAAGCACACGAAGGTTTGGCTTTTAGGCATCTTGAAGTCCTGGGATTGACATTTCTGCTCCGTTTGCACTGCTGTTCTGATTTTCTCGTCTCCAGTGCGTGTCGCCTATCTTGCAGTGTTCCTTGCGGCTTCAGTGGCATCGATGCATCATATTCAAGGGTTGTGCAGGCACGGTCAACATACCTGACAGTTGCCATTTTGCTGATTGTGCTCGACTCAATGTCCTGCGATGTTGCGAGGCCGACATGTGAACGGTACGTGAAGCTGGTGATGGAAGGAGTAGGAGAAGGAGAAGGAGATTGGTCGATCTTGCTGCCTCAGGCTTCAACTTCACCCGAGTCTTCCGTCGCGTCGAACACGTCCACGACCCGTGTCTTCCAACTCTTCTACAATCAAGTCCCTGTTTTCGAGCTTCCTGCACAAATTGCAGACCTCAGCCACAGCCCCTTCACACCATGCAATCGTTATGCTATGAAGCGGATAGGTGGAAGATCATGCACATGCATGCCGGTCGATCCGTCCTCGTATTCAGAGCACCGTGAGCCTGGAATGCAACCAGGAAGAGGCTCTACTTTGCTTTTCATTGCATGCTAGTACGTTCTAGTGCTGATTTTTGGTGTCAGAGGAGCTTCGGAAAAACAACTTTTCTCATCCTTTTAATTCGATTTCCTCTTACAGCTTCTTGAAACGTGATGGAAGCACAGCAAAAAGGGCTAACCCTGCACCGGGATGCTCGTGTGCTATCGTACGCAGTAAACACGGCACTAATTTTAGTGATTGTCGAACAGAACCCGTCGTAGATGGTATGATCAACATCGGGCTCAAAGTCATGACACGAGAGTGCTGAGTGTCGTGAAAAGCAAAAGGCAGAGGTCTCCCAAACGACAGCTTTGCGATAATTACCTTGTCCTGCAACCATGACCCAGCTCAAGCTTTGGACACTACTTCCAGCACTGGCTCGCCTCGCAGCGGCAGAGTTTGGTGTTGCAGGCCAACTTTTTGCCCTTCAAGGAGGATCTAACGTGAACAATGCAAAACTCGCTTGGGCTGCGGTCAGCGGTGCTTCCACCTATCGAGTTGAGCAACAACAGGGCACTGGAGGATACCAGACAGTTGCGACTGTTCCAGGGACAATGCATGATGTCTACGACTTGAACGCGGGATCTACGCACTCTTTCCGAGTAACGGCACTCAATGGAAACAGCCAAGTCGACCAGAGCAGTGTTGCGACGCTTGCACCCTACACTGCTCAAGACACGTACAGCACACATGACAACACACAGCCATCCCCCACAAGGCTCAAGTCGAAGCTTGAAGCCAATGGAGTCTACTATCGATACAACTACCAAACGTACTCGAACGGGAGTTTCAACCGCTTCGTCGAACAGACGTCGAGCAATGGATATGATTTCACAGGCGACAAGACCGTGCTTACTGGCGTTACACTTTGTGCTCCAGCTAACTATAGTAAGGATTCCGGACCGTACTGCAAGCGTTTTCTGACTGCGTGCAGGCTGTAAATTGGAAGCCATCACATTTCTTAAGCACCCCTCCACGAACCAGTTTGTGGTAAGCAAGGCTGGCAGCTGGCAGCTGGCAGCTGATGCTGAAACTTTACTGACATGTCTTTTCCTCCTATAGATGTATGCACACTACGAAAAGTCTCAAGATTATAGCCTTGGCTGGATTGCAGTCGCGCACAAGGATCCAACAGCGGACGCTTTTACCTTTGATGGCGCGTACCGACCACTAGGACATGATTCCCGGGACTTGAATTTCTTCAACGATGGCAACTCAGCATGGATCGTCACTAGCACGGATACCAATACGAATAACAACATATACTCGCTCACCTCGAACTGGACAGCTGTAGACAAGTTTCTGGTTCAAGTAAACAAGGGCGGACATCGAGAAGCCCCTGCTGTGGCGAAGAACAATGGGGTCTACTATCTTTTCACTTCTCGTGCCGCCGGATGGCTTCCTTCGCAACCACAGTATGCGTACCCCCATTCTATCTGCGCAAGAGCTTTTGACTGAACTTGTACAGGTACATCTCCGCTTCTGACATGGCTGGCCCATGGGGCGCTCCTGTGAATGTTGGCAACACAGCCACTTTTGGCTCTCAGAGCGGTGGTGTCAGTCAATTGTCGAGTGGGCAGCTTGCAATGAACAGTAACAGATGGAGTTCGAATTGGCCCACCAAAGGTGGACAGACTCGCCAACTTATGCTTCCCATCTCTGAGGTATGTATAGCTTCCATGATAGCATGTGACCCAATGCTGAGCGCATTCTTCCACAGGGCTCCGGAGGCTTCATCTCCTACCATTATTACCGCACAGTCCAGTACAGCGACGACGTTACCGCCAAAGGCCATGGTGTCTACGGCGTGCAGACTGGTCGCATCCTCTCAGATGGCAAGCCAAGCTCCAGCAGTGGTGGTGATGCAAACATTGCTTCCGCAAATGATGGAATCCAGAATGATCCCGCGAACGTGTTCGTGCCCAATGGCGTCCCATTCTGGTACCAGATCGATCTACAAAATGCTCATGCCATCTCTCAAGTCGATCTTTCGACCAAACTCGTGCAAGGCTCTGAGACCTTCTACAAGTACAATGTAACTGGTAGTACCGACGGGCAGACCTTTGAGCTTCTGGCAGATCAGACGAACGCCGTCGATGTTGGCTTCAGCGCAGCTTTTCCAACCTCGACGCAGCAGTTCAGGTACATTCGAATTAATGTCGAGAGCGTTGTGAATAATGTCAATGGTAAGCTTGATCTGGTTCCCGTCATGAGAAGCGTATGAGTGCTGACCATTTCAATTCAGGTCAAGCGGCGAATTGGGCCGTGGGAATTCACGAAGTGACTGTGTATGGTAGCTGATCAAATCGCGCATCGTGATCGTGCTTGGCTTCACTTCAGCTCTCCATTCTCTTGCCGTGTAAAGCGGGTCGCGAGAGGACTGAAGCGAATGTGTGGAGCGTTGGCTTGCCTTCACTTGCGCTGCAGCGCGGGAAAATGTCGGTTAGCATCGCGCGGAAAGCACGAAAACAAACAAATGCCTTTTTCAACTTGCACTGACCTCCGCCGACTCATGTCCATCACATGTCAACACAATGTCTTCGGACTGTGACGGCACCACGGTGACAGCTAATCCTACCGCTCCCACCACAGCCAAGGACCAGCGGCTGAACATTGACGGCCTCAATCTGAAGAAGCTCGACGCACTGCAAGAAGTTGTCATAAAGCGCCTCGGCGGTGGCGGCTTTGGTGACTGGTGGATCGAGGGCCACAAAACAAGCTCCGACACCAGACACCACGCCCTCCAAGAGGTCTTCCAACTGAAGCGCGCCATCGAAGACTTGAACACGACTCTGCTGCAACAAGGGCGCGCACCACAACTCCTCGACAGAGAGATTAAGGCGAACTCAAAGGCTGCCATCATCATGAACGCAAAGACCAGGGAAATGATCGAGGGCCTGGTTGACAAGAGAATGGAAGAAAAGATGCGCGACGTCGGCCTCAATATGGGACGCACTATGGATGAAGCACGAGTAGCCTCGCAGAAGGAGAACAAGGACCTACGCGAAACGATCAAATCTCTCGAAGTCAAGAACAAGAAGAATTGCGACGCCGTCGCGACAAGCAATACCCAGGAGATTCGCGCCGTGAAGAAGTCCATTGAGGAGCTCAAGCGCCAAAATGAAGCAGCCCAAGCCGCCGGCGAGGAGAAATTCCTTACAGTCGAACAAGGCCAAGCTCTCTCCAAGAAGTCCTTGTCCGCCTCTCGTAAGCTTGGTCAGCGTCTCGACGGAGAACTGGACACTTTGCGCGCCGATTTGCAAGCAGCCCAAGCGGCCACCGAGGAGAAATTCCTTTCCGTCGAACAAGCCCAAGCTCTCTCCAAGAAGTCGTTGACCGCCTGTCGTAAGGTTGACCAGCGTCTCGAGGTAGAGCTGGACACTTTGCGTGGCGCACTCAAGACGACACAGCAAGAGGCGGTGCTTGCGGATCGCTTTACGCAGTGGATACTTGAGACGTCCAGCTTGGACGCCACTTATGCGTACGATTGCTTTGAATACATTCAAAAGCGGATTGGCGGAACATTTCCCGAACCTATACCATACCCGTAAGTCCGCGATTTCCCATCATATGGTTGGGTGTGTACATCATATCTAATTGAGCGATGCAGGGACCGAGGAGACCCAAAGTACGAGGAGATCTACCCCGACGCATGAGAGGCCCGCTGAAATATCGTAAGGAGCAAAGCAAGCTACATGGAATCCGCAGGCTTTGTGGCGACGGAACTCTGACTTGCAGCATTGCACACTGGGTCTTAAGGGCGGATTTCCAGGGCGGATTTCCAGGGCGAATTGCCAGAGCGATGACCCAGGAAACTGCAACGAAACGGTGTAGGACTAAGAGTGCGCAGCCGCCGCAGTCAGTGTAAGGCAAAGGCAATTGCCCAACTTGATTAAGTACCTGAAGACAGCGAAACGAGAAATTTGTAGATTTGAGGTCAATCGAATGGCTCACCACGCTGCTTCACTCCTTCTGTAAGCTATATGTCTCAATCAGTGTTGGTGAGAGCTCTTTCGGCATCCACAAGGTCGCTGCCCGCGAAGACGAGTTCGCAGCACCATGGCCAAATCCCGTTTACTGCCGCAATGATTGCGGAGCAACGCAAGTACACGCAAGAGGGAGATGTGGACACATACCGAAGAAATTCTCTTCTTCGATCAGATCACGATACCATCACCCAACGGGAAAGACGAAGGTGCAGAGACGGACGAAACTACACGTGCG
The DNA here is from genome assembly GCA_005356885.1 of Cercospora cf. flagellaris. Taxonomy (NCBI): domain Eukaryota; kingdom Fungi; phylum Ascomycota; class Dothideomycetes; order Mycosphaerellales; family Mycosphaerellaceae; genus Cercospora; species Cercospora cf. flagellaris. The sequence goes on along the minus strand of RJLU01000009.1, from coordinate 1,479,792 downwards.
GGGCGAATGAAGTGAGAGCGTACATGAACTTGGTTATGATTCGTGGCAAGTAGTATACATGATCTATCGATGGGCCACTGGGCGCAGTGCCATGTAGTGTCACGCTTAAGCATAGAAGTTGACAGTGTCCTGTAAGTCTCGTTAGCAGGATGCCTTCTGCTGGGTAAGGTAGAGGTCGAGAACATACCTTCTTCTTCGCCTGCACTTCAGCAATAGCGTCCACATAGTGCTCATGTGAGATCTTGCTATGCCCACTGCGCAGTGCAATCATGCCAGCCTCCACACAAACAGCCTTCAGCATCGCACCACCGAACTCATCCGTGCTTCGTGACAGCTCAGGCCAGTTCACACCCTCGTCAACAGTCATCTTTCGGCTGTGGATGCGCAGAATTTGTGCTCGTGCCTCCTCGTTCGGCAGCGGGAACTCGATCTTCCTGTCCAGACGACCAGATCTCAGCAGCGCAGGATCCAGCACATCGACTCTGTTCGTTGCAGCCAACACCTTGATGCGGTCGTCCGACGCGAAACCGTCCAGCTGATTCAGCAGCTCCAACATAGTTCTCTGCACTTCTCTGTCACCGCTCTTCTCGCTGTCGAAACGCTTCGTTCCCACGGCGTCCAACTCATCGATGAAGATGATTGAGGGTGCCTTCTCTTTCGCCAGAGCGAAGCAATCGCGTACGAGCTTCGCGCCATCTCCGATGAACATTTGCACCAGTTGCGGGCCGGCGAGTTTGAGGAAGGTGGCTTCGGTTTGGGCGGCGCAAGCACGAGCAAGAAGTGTCTTGCCAGTTCCGGGAGGACCGTACATCAGCGCGCCTGTCATCATGTTAGCCAAAATTTATCAAAAGCCATGGAAATGAGCATACCCTTCGGTGCTTTGATGCCGATCTTCTTGAAGCGCTCCGCCTCCTTCATCGGCCACACCACTGCCTCGACCAACTCTTCGATCTGCTTGTCAAGACCACCGACATCCGTATACTTCTCCGTCGGCTTCTCATCGACCTCCATGGCCTTGACTCTGCTGTCGTACTCGGCTGGAAGCGTATCGAGAATCAGGTATGAGTCCTTGTTAACACCAATAAGATCACCCGGCTTCAGCTTCTCGTGGTCGACCAATCCTATCAGCGGAAGGAAAATAGTCTGACGTGTGGATGTCTTGATGACTGCCGATTTGCCGACACGAGTAGCGTCGAGATCGATGTTGGCGCCCTCCTCCTTCGCCTCCGCTTCCACGTCCAGATCTAGAATCTCGACTACGTTACCCACGAGGTAAGGTAATTGTCGGTTGTTGTCAATCTTGTCGACGTTGTCTTTGATCTTGTCCAGCATGCTCTGCTTCTCATGTGAGAGACGCTGGAACTCGGACTTCATGATGCGCGTGTCATTCTCCAATAACCTCCGTCGGGCCTTGATGTCGCGTGTGCTGGAGTTGAGGATTTCGGCATCGATCTCTTCCTCCTCTTCCTCCTTCTGCTCGCCACTTGCATCTTTCATGTCAGCGTCCTTATTCTGGTCGTTCTTCTTGTCCTTGTCGCCATCATTGTTCTCCTCCTTCTTGCCATCGCGCTCCAAATCATCGAGATCCTCGAGCGTCGACATGGTGGCGGGTGATAGCGGAAGCGCGCCAAGGAGCAAGAGCTATCAGGATGGCGCTGTAAGATGGCGGTGAGTCCGGTGGATGGGTGAAGTGGTGGAAGATGGTGGAGCGGGATGTGCGTGTTCGTGATGGAGTGTTTAGTGATGCATCGAGCTCCAGGCACAGCTGTTGACGAAAGGCAGGACAAGCGAGCTGTTTCCGAACCCGAACCTCCGACCTCCGATGGTCCACTTACACCTGCACCTCCTTCGTCTCCTTCACTTCAGCCACATCACGCTATTGTCTTCCATCACGATGTATTGCCCTTCTGCTCGCTGTTGCCACTCCACGCGTATTCTCGCGATCTCGACTCTGCTCAAAGATGTGTATATCACTATGTACGATGCGTACCGTCACGCATTTCTGCCACCGTTGCCACATAGGCGGCCTCAGGTCCTCGAGTAGGATCTTGGTAGGTTCACTAAGGACATATGGCCAGATGTGATAACACGCTGAGAACCGACCAATGAGGCTATCAAGTTGGTCAGACTAAGGTGGATGCGATTGCTATTTGCTTCATATATACTACAAACGACCCCCCGTCCATCAGTCTCACATTCTCTCAGATGCATCTGGCCTGCTCATACGACGGAAGCCTGACTCTACTGATAAAGCACGCTCTAAGCCAACAAAGCTCCTTACTAGCTGCTTTCACACCTCCGACACACTTTCAGCGGCGATAAGTGTGCACACGTTACCACCAACATGCCGCAACGCAGATTCCAGAACTCATTCCCAGCCAAGGACTATTGGAAGTTGGTCGACCCGAAATCGGTCTCTGAGGGAGACATGAAGTTTTATCTCCGAAGTAAGAATGTCACTCCCGGAAATCCCGACAACCGAGTCTCACTGGAACATGCCTTCCTCCGTGCCCAGAAAGGTCGCCCAGACTACCGTTGTTACGATTCTGCTGAGCTGGAGACCGTCTGTCAAGCCCGTGGGCTACCCCACGAGGAATGCAAGTCCACAAATGCCAAGACTCTGAATCAAGCGGACAAACGGCAGACATTCGACCAGTTCATGGAGCTTCCGCCGGAGCTCAGACTGAAGGTGTACGAACACCACTTCGCAGACATTTGTGAGCGAACTTCTGAGCGCGAGCCAGTTCCAAACTCGTGCCGCGGCGACGAGATCGGAGGCATGCTGTTGCCAGAACCTCCCTTGACGAAGGCTTGCCGAATCATCAGAGAAGAGGCACTTCCCACCTGGTACAACGACACCACCTTCAACGTGGCCATCGAGCTCCAGTGGGATACAACTAATCCTGTCCCCGGGGTGCGACTCGTGCCACATTTTCAATTTGACGAAACTGAGAGATTTCTGCGCACGGCTTCAAGGGAAGCATTGCAACGCATTCGCAGACTTCACATCGTCGGCATGCTTGATGTCTCTGGCGGCCAAGAGTTCAGGCTAGCCTGCGACTACTACGTCCACTTGCAGCCCAAGGGCAACATCGTCACCTCTGTACGCACCAGATGGGAGTCTTCACCGGCTGCAAGTGCTCGTTTCGGAAGTTTGGCAATGGAGACGAATGTGCGAGAAGTCATGACTCGTAGACTGAACGTCTTCGTCGAGGAGAATGCCTCCATCAAGAATGGATACACGGCAAGGACACTTCAGCCTTTTGCCAAACTCTTCAAGGCAATCGGAAGTGACTGAGCCGCTTTGTGGCCGGAAGCAGGCAAGCAGCCTGTTCTTATGATGCTAGAGACTGGCACGCAGGGGTCTATCACGTTCTATCAGAATGGGAAGAAATTAACGACAGCGTCTTTCCCGATTGGCAGCAGTCGATCGCGCAAGACTGCCGCTATCAATTGGTAACAGCTAGGTATGCATTCAATGATATGCCCATCATCATCTCGAATATGTCATTAATCATCCTCGTCCACATCTGTCATTCCCCATCCCTCATCTGTGCTCGAACCAACCCACGATCCCATCTCTGATCCCACTCGTCAGCAGGAGCAAGCCCCTCTCGTCCCGACACTCGTCGATGATCTTCTTAACACGCTTCTCCATGGCCGACCGCACAGCCTCGAAACCCACATCACCCCAGGCAAAAGGATGATTCACAGACTCCACAGGGTCCAAGCGAAAAGTCTTCGCCTTGGTATCAATCACAACAAGCCAATTGGACTGGTGAGATCGCTGAACCAACATCTGGCCGAAGACGCGCAGGTGACGGATTGGATACATCTTTGCCCTCGTGATGAATTTTAGATCCATGCGGCACCATTCGTAATAGTCTTCTGAGTTCTGTCGAAATTTGAAGGTGAAGTTGCAGGTGTTGTGGAAAAGGTCAAGCGTCTCTGTTCTGATCAATTTATTGACTTTGGTGATCGGTGGCTGCGCCCAGAGGTGCTCCGGATTTTCGGCGGTGGCCTCGAGGTCGTGCAGATGGAATTTGTAGACCATGACTCGAAGTTCCGCCGGCAAGTCAAGGAATTTGTCGAACGTGTTGTGGGTATCACGGGCTTCGAGGTACTGTGTTAGCTCTTTTCGAGCGGCAACTTTGCCCTTGGGAAGATTGTCGGGTAGTTTGTAATGCTTTCGGACACAAATGCGCTCGAGTTCGGTGAAAGAGTACTTGTCGAATACCAGCAGTCCTTGTTGTACGCGGTAGGAGAGCTCGTATAGTCTGTCGAATGAAGAAGTCTTTTTGTACGATATGCCCTTCGAGTCCAGGTTGCGTCTTACATCTGCGCCGCTTTTCGGTGTGACCAACTTCCAGTAGTTTTCGGCCGTCTCTCCGAAGACAGCGGGGCGTGTAGAGACCATCATTGTCTGCTTCTTGTTGGTGTTGAGATCTGCCATGTTGGCTGGTCTTACCACTTGAGGTGAAGAGCGTCATGGTTGGTAGGTGTAGAGGACCTCTAATAAAGTTAGAACAAAGTTCGCGACTAGTGAATGGCCGAGTGAACTGTGTCTCATTAGTTCTTTGTCATCAAAGATTTGTCTTGAGTGAAAAGCCTGATAAATGTCCCGTGACTAGCATTTGCACTGCCCCCGTATTGGAAACTGAAAGAATGTAGTAATAGGTTGCCATGGCGTCCCATGGAAATGACCAGTATTTGTCTAACTCAACGAATGTACATATCGACTACTTCATCCGCTCACCCTTCCCTTTTCTTCGCTCCTCTTTCGATCTTCCCTCCGTGCTTCTACTGTCCAACCCATCTAAGCTGTGAAAGTCAAGTCAAGACCTTCGCACTGAATCGCAGTCCACAAGAACCAGTCGCCATGGTAGCTCTGCTGCTGACGAGCGAATTGCCTCAAGCATCCAAATTTATTCTCATCACCGTTGACACAGATATTTCCCTGGGTCTCTGCCTTAATGCACTGGCCTGAGCGCGTCAAAGTGTCGATAGCATCGGCTGGAGAATACCGGGAGTCAATCCAGCGGCCAGCATCATCGTTCCTGGCGCAGGAACACTGAGCAGAGATAGTGGTAGCCAAAGCGGCGATGATGGAGATGGTGCTGAAGTGCATTTTGCTGGTGGATCGTTAGAATATGAATTGAATCGAGTGCAGAGAGAAGGGTATCTGGTGATGCGTACTCGGGATTTTTCTGTCGAAGAGGTTTTGGTAGAAGGATGTTGTGGTCTTGGTGTACGGTTGCTGATGGTGGCGGTACTGTGCTGGAATTGATGCTCTTCTTTCCTCGGGTTCAGACCAGGACTTATATATGCCATTGCTGTCAGGCTGTCCATGCGCGATTTCCTTCATCCGCAACCTCGTGCCATCGGATCTGCTGAACGCAATGGCCTCTCAATCCCTTCATGGGTGTTGGTATGACCTCGTCGAGACCAATGACATCGCTTTGTGCACATTTTTAAGATGATCTTTCCATATTCTGGTCCTCAGGACAGTCCGGTCACAAAGCGATCTCGGAGAAGTAAAATCCTCACCACCTACGCCATCTCTATAAACAGTAGATTCCCTGTAGCATCGCCTCCAACCTACGGAACTGACTTGCCATTGGCCATGTTGGTATGCTGCACTGGTCACATTCTGGCTCTCTCGTAGTCTTGGCGGCAAATGGTGGCGGTGTTGGTGGTATGTGGCCAATGCGAATTGAAATCCCGTTGTTTCGAAGACTTCAACGATGAATGTCACCAATCTGGTTGTGATGATGATATTTTGCCCAAGCCAGTTAATCGCAGGCCATCGCGTTTGATCCTCTGCGGCTGATGAAGAGCAGCGTCATGCTGATTCGTGCTGAGACGTGAAGCCACATTATCTTCGCAGATCCAACAGCGGTGAATCGCGCCAGCGACAACATTGTCTTCTGATCGGTAGCCCTAAGTTGTGCTAGATTTCTTCTGCAGAAATGATGTTGTGGCGGAGTGAAGTGGCCGATCCCACCACTATACCGCTTACTCATTATGTTTACTTCCATTCCTTCCCGTCGTCTCCCGACCACCGAAGCATGCACTGCCATGCAAGGCACAAACTCAACAACAAGCCATGCCAACCTCCACTCTCATCACCGAACAAGATCTCCTCTATCTGACCGGCCTCTCCGAAGATAATCTACTCTGGCTCATACAAGCTTTGTTCAGCGGCACACTCTGGATGTTTGGCGAATTCATGGACGATCCAGCCTACATCGAGGAAGGCGACGCTCATGAGATCATGGAAGGGATGGCATATGGCGGATGAAACAGAGTCCGATCTTACGAAAAGGATGAATCTCCGAATATAATGCCTCGCCTGGACCCAACTTTGCTTTGCCAAGCCTACACTGGCGCTGCTTCCTTCCTACGCAGATATTCACCAATTCTCGTTAGCGGAAGGAACCAAGATGTTGGATAGACGTACGAGGCGGAGGACGATCAGCCCGTCACAATTCAGGAACAAGATGTCTCATATCGATCTTGCCGCTCCCTATGACGCGCTGGCAGAAAATCTCTCACCGGTCCTCTGATCAAGCCTCGAAGACAAGCGTACAGCGTGTCTGTATGGACCAAACAACAGAATAGAGCTATGCGGAAATAGAGGTCATCGAGAGCCAGAATTTCAAGCGCTCGAAGTGATAAGCATGGTCGACAATTAGGGAGATATCGAGTTGCTGCAAAGGCATCTCTATTGTACTGCAATCTATCTGTGTGCAGGAAATTCATAAACGATCGTCAGAGCTCGAAACGAGCAATCCTATTCTACCCAATTGTCATAACATGTTCCACATGAGCATGTGTCATCCTCGAAGTTCTATATCCTAGCATTATTCCTCGTCGATGGTTCGATCGAGCTTTGTTCCGCTCGTATCGAGCAGACTAAATCTGCTTACGCCACATCAGACTCTCACGATTTAGCAAGCTGTGATGTAGACACCGATTGGTGAAGGGTTCCAATCCTGGAAGAACTCCAACTCCAGTCCACCCTCGCCCTCAGCCTGGACTGCAATTGTCTTGCCAGCCTCGCACTTGCAGGTAGAGATGACATGTCCCTCCTGGCCAGGCTGAACGTTCTCCACCTTGCCCAAGTCCTGCTTCTTGCTTGGGGCGGTGTCCTTGCTCGTCTTCTCGGTCACACCAGCGCTCAGCTCAGAAAAGTTAATGCTTCCTTGTCCGTTGAATGTGAACGCGGATGTCTCAAGGTCTTCCTGCTTGGGGAAGAGGAAGACAACAGAGCAGGTCTTCTCGGAGTAATCAGCTGGGATGTCGAAGCTGAAGATTGTAGACTTGGAAGATGAGATGGTAGCATTGTATTGTGTGCCGAAGGCCTTAGAGCTCTCTTCCGAGGAGACAGGAATGATGAGGTGTGGAGTTTCGTAGGCACCTGACAGATCGGCTGCGCATGCACTGCCTCCGCTGGCGGAGGGCTGAGTGTTCGATGGGGCTGGCTGGGTCTCAGTTGGAGCGCTCTGAGCCGGTGTGGTTTGGGCCTGGGACGTTTGGACGTAAGTGCTCTCGGCTGGCTGCTCTCCGCCTGTCGGGTATTGAGCCGGCGCGCTCTGAGTTGTCTGCTCCACAGTGGACTCGACAGTCTTGGTCTCCTGCTTGGTAGAGGCGATTGGAGTGTATGCAGGGATGGACTTCTTGACAGTGGTCTCAACTGTTTGAGTCTCCTGCTTGCCTGATGTCACTGGGATGTATGCGGGCGCAAACTGCTTGACAGTGGTCTCCACCGTCTTGGTCTCCTTGCCTGGCTTGACTGGCGTGTATGCTGGGAAGGAACCCTCCACAGTCTTGGTCTCCCGCTTGCTTGAAGCCAACGGTGTGTATGCGGGGATGGACTCCTTAGCAGTAGTTTTCTGGATCAGAGTAGATGGCTTGCCCTCCGCAACCGTCGATGGCTGTGCTGGAGGCGCAGAGTTGTATGGCACTGGGTATGCCGGCGGTGTCTCTAGTGGTGCTGTCTGTGTCTGCTTTGAAGCTGGCTGGGTATCCACTGGATATGCTGGAGGAGTTTCGATCGAAGCTGGAACGGTCTCTTTTAATGCAGAAGTCTGTTGGGAGGCCACAGAAGAGGGAGCGCCGTATGCAGGAGCAGATGAAGGAGCACCATATGCCGGAGCAGATGGAGGAGCGTCATATGCCGGAGCCGATGAAGGAGCACCATATGCTGGAGCCGATGGCTGGCCAGCCGAAGTTGACACTACAGGCACCGCAGGCGTAGACTCGACTTTCGTTGTGGCAGCTGTCGCAGCTGACGACTCTCCGCCAGTGGAAGCAGCCCCACCATTGTCAGAGCCGCTGCATTGTCCGCCGGTGCTCAAGGTGATCTCAACACAGTCCTCCTGGCCCTCGACGGGAGTGGTGTAAATGTTCCATTCCTTGTCTTCGGTCGTAGCGCCACAAGCGAAGAACTTCTTGTTGCCATTGAACTGCACTTCGCCTCCCTCGCCGATTGAGAAACCCGAAGTCGGAGTAGCGCCCTCATCACACTGGAATTGGGAGGTCGGAGGTGTCAAGATACATCCTCTGTTATTGGAATCCTTGATAGCCCCATTTTCGAAGGAGTAGGTTGCAGCTTCGAAGCTGCCACCGATGCGGTTCTGTCCATCATCAAGCTGTCCAACTGTGCCCGAGGCTCCGCCGGCAGCTGTGAGCTGAAACTGGCACTGGCCGTTGTCATGTCGAGGCAGGGCTGCACCAGCTGCTCCGGCCACAAGGCCGGCTGTGAGGAGGAATGTGGTCATTATAAAAGCGAAAGACAATTAATGATTAGAACGATCTTGAGAGAATGGTGGACAGGTGATGGAAGTCCAAAGAGGATGAGATGATCGATCTTTTGGGGCGCCTAAGTGGTCTGTTTATATGAACGAGGCATGGAGAAGTAGCGCCCAAGACAACGTCCTAAATCAAGTCATGATGCGTTACTTGAGTGACATCTTCATGATCCGCCCATCGAAGGAGACCGGAAAGACCGCACAGAAACCATCGAAGTCCATGAGACACGCAAGCACTTGGATCGTGCATCTGCTCCAGTAGCGGGAGTTGCATCAGGGGAATCGGGCGTTTCTTTGAGCGTCGCTGAGGTTTCTCCACGTTCCTTTTGCCAGCTCGAGGACGGCGCCTGGAATAAAGGCCAGAGAGCCAATTGAATTGAGCTGTGTGGTTCTGTACCTTGCAGATGATCCTTGTGACGAGTGTCAGTCTAGCGCAGGAACACATCATTCCCGACAAAAGAGGCAAGAAATTGATGAAAATGGCGCAAACCCGGCTGGTGAAGAACTGCGCTACCCCAACGCGCCAGTCTTCGATACCTGCAGTCCTACTATTTCGGTCCTGTTGTTGAATTCTTATTGATGATTCCGTTGTTGCAGCAATATGCGACATGGTCGTTCCCAACACGTCGCCTTCGAGGAGAGTGCTGATCACTTGTGTGCCGACCAGGTATTCTGCAGGCTGAGTGCACAACAAGTTCGACGTCAAAGATTTTGCCTAGGAAGTGTTTGCAGCCGACTTCGTGTTGCAAAACATGAGCTGACGACGTGAAGATGACTATGAGATCATATCTGTGGAACACGTTACTTAGAATTTTACCATCCTCAGCATTGCGGTTTTGTTCGGCAAGACGCCCACGCGGACGTGAAGAAGGTCCGGTGGACCGATGCTTCGCATTCGATTTCCCTGCTGATTCTGTGCATGCGAGAGCACGCTGTGGTGCCGTGACCGAATCAAAGTGATGTTGAGAAAAGCACGCACGGCAGCTCTGCGCTTGTGCCAAAGCGGCTAGCCTGTGCCAGGATCCGAGTGAGGTCAACTTTTGTCATATGTAGTCGGCGCCAGCGCCGCAAATTCCGTATGCCTGACAATGATCGGTGCCTGCGTGCGGAGAAAGTGCGCCGTGTCTGGATTCAAGAAGCACTACTGTTTGCTGTACCCACCACGTTCTGCTGCCACCACTGCTGCCAATCGACGACTGTACGCTCTCTCCGTGCCTCTTCCGCCGCGAAGACGGCCGCGTGCGAACGTATGATCTCTTCCATCGTGCAGCCAAGGTACTCCACCTGAGCTGCTGCGACGCTCATCGATGCACTATTAGTCGCGATGATGGCCTTCAAGAACTGCTGCGTCAGGCCGTCATCTCCGCCTCCATGGTGCGAATTCTTCGGCACTTCTGGATTGTACGTTTCTGTCGTATCATTCGTAAAGTCGTGAACTGTGATGCTTTTGCTGTCATATGCAATCTCTCCAGACGTGCCGTAAATCCGTCCTCTGCGTTCGCATTGAGCCAGAGACTGAGCAATCATGTGGAAAGAGGCTGTCTTCGCTCCAAGACCAGGTGAGTGGTCGTCCCATTCGATCGTCACGTACTGATCATCGCAAACATCGTTATCACTCTCCCAAACGCACCTGCCGTACCAGGACCTGCCTTCAATGTCTGCAAGGGGTGTGGTCTTCGCATCGTAGTCTTCTCTGAGGGTTTCTAAAAGAGCTTGCTTTGCGCTCTCGGGGCCTCTCGTCGTGAGTATATGTTCAACTTCTGGATTAGCAATTTCTACAGGCCACTTTGCATTGCCTTTAGCAAGGTGTCTATCGTGATAGATTCGAACAGCAGAGTATTTGCACGAATCTCGAATTGGGCATGAGACACAATTCGTAGCTTCGCCAGCCTCTTTTGGCTTCTGTGACCGCCTGTACTGCTTCAGGGAGCCAGACGAGCTCAATCGAGCTGGAAGATGAGTCGACTCTGTGCTGTTCGGGAGGGGTGAACACAGCATCCACAGAATGAAATCAATGTCATGACAGCTTTTCGTCAATAAGCTAGGCGCCGTTGTAGACTCTTTGCGCCAATGGCCACGAACGTACGAGTGACTGAAGTGCCACCAACCAACAGGCTCCGTGTGCTCGATTGACAAGATATCGCCAATGATTTGCTTTTCACGTACAAGATGGCGGAGGAGCATGTTATGCGGGCTGTATCGCAGCACATGGCCAATTGCGAAAATGCGTTCCTCTGCAGCGCGAATCGATCTTTCAATCTTCAGACAGTCTGCCAAGGTAGTTGCCAGCGGCTTCTCAGCCATAATGTGCAGGCCCAGCGGGGCAATTGCTGTTAGGACTTCGATATGGTGCTCATCGTGAACACAGATGAAGACTCCATCAACACCAGGAGGGACAGGAACACCAGCAGCCTCGTCCTTGCGTCGCTGTTGCTCGTACTTGATGTACTGTTTCCAGCCAGCGAACTCTTGCTCTGGCGTGGCATCCGCACCAGCCCAAATGAATCGTGATCCGAGGAGTTTCCGTTTGAACTCGACTGGCTCAGCTACCGCCGCCACGACACCCAGGCAGGAGTCGACGACTGCTCTGGCGTAGCCATTTCCCCGACTGCCTGCGCCGATGATGAGCAGCCGCGGTTTCGCTGAGGATGCTGTAGGTCCGTCAGAGGCTCCATCGTCGTTCATCAAAGGAGCCATGGCTAATGTGGGAAATGCGTCGAGGACGAATGTCAGCTCAGCTGAAGGTAAGCAGGTCGCCAAGAACTTCCTTTGTGCCTGACTTTGCAAGGCATCCAACAAGCTCGGACATTGCTCGACATTTCCGTCATCACCGACGACCGAGGTTGTTCTGCAGCTGTCAACCCATGCGAGACGAGCTGTACCGAGTGCGTGTAGAATATGTAGCCTTTGCCGGTAAGACTGTTTTCCACTCTATCTCGTCCTTTATCCTCTACGCATACACCTCGATCATATACAGCAAGAATGGCACCTCAATTAAACTATCCAAGTGGAATGTTCAAGGGACAGTAAGTATACATGATCAAAGGCATTGTCTGAATGTTTCCGTCTGAGCAGAGTCTGACTCTACTCCAGGACCGCAATCATCACAGGATCTGGCCAAGGCATTGGTGCTGAAGCCGCGAGACTCTTTGCAAACGAGGGAGCGAATGTTGTCGTTTCAGACATTGACGGCAGTGCGTACTTCAACGGCCCAAGGATCCGAGAGTATAGCTGACGAGTATGGCAGAGAAGGGACAAGCAGTAGCCGATGCGATCAACAAGAGCGGCGGACGAGCGATCAACGTGCCCGGCGATATCCTCAGCGACGACTATATCAAGGAGCTCGTAAAGAAGTCGGCTGAGTTTGGCGGCGGGAAGATCCACATCATCATCAACAATGCCGGATTCACATGGGACGGTGTGATCCACAAGACAACGGACAAGCAATGGGACACAATTGTGAACCTGCACGGTACAGCTCCATTCAAGCTCATCCGAACTGCTGCTCCATACTTCCGTGTCAAGGACGGCGAGCCACGCAGCATCGTCAACATCTCGTCAACTTCTGGTATTCACGGCAATGCCGGGCAAGCCAACTACGCCTTTGCGAAGGCTGGTGTCACGGGCTTGACCAAGGCCATTGCAAAGGAGTGGGGTCCAAACTTCGGTGTCCGCTGCAATACCATTGCTTTCGGACACATCATGACCCGTCTTACTGCGGCTAAAGAGGAGGGAGCTTTCGTGACAACCCCAGATGGAGAGAAGGTTGCCCTCGGCATTCCGCAGAAGCAAAAGGACGCTGCTGGCTCAGCGGCTCACGCAGACATCCCGCTGCGAAGGCCCGGAACAGCTACTGAAGCTGCCAGTGCAGTCATGGCTGTGTGCAGTCCTCTTTTCAGCTACGTGACAGGCCAGACGATCAGCGTTACTGGTGGTCGCAACTGCTAGATGATGTATTATTATGAATCAACGTTCAAAAGCTAACATGCAAACATCTTCAACTTTTCAAATCTCTGAAGAAAGGCCATTCTGGTCGCTCTGGAACATGAACTCGTGCCAGCAAAGCAGAACCCACAGCGTACCCAGACAGAAGGTCAAGATTTTATCATGTGGGTCACATTCAGTCTATGTTGTTTCAGCTGACAAGCGAGGTGTATAGCATAGACAGAGCCGAGTTCGCCAAGAGTGCAACCATACCCACTTCCTGCTGCAGCCTCGTAGTTTAGCAAGCCAACCACAAGCAAATTCCTATGTTGTGTCGCGCACAAGTCTCACACAAAGTACAAGAACAAACAGCCAAGGCGCCGAACTAGGGCAAGATGACCAACCACATACTGCCCAAAGAGCTGTTGCACAATGGTCGAAGAGCCACACCACTTATCTGCTGGCCGAGAGACTTAACCAGATGCATTTTCGTCCGCGAGATAGTCTTGTTTGGAGCCAGATCGCGCAGCGAGACACCATAGGGGAGACAAAGATATATAAGAGCAGTCAGGCTGGACTGTAGCGGAAGGAGTTCAACTTCAAGATCACAACAAAACAACCAAACAGATAACAAACCACCGGACTCGAGAACTCACAATATGCCTTCTCTCTCCAGCATCGTTCTCGCGGCCTCTGCTGCCCTTGGTCGCTCAGCCATGCCGGTCGACTCGGCCTCTGATGTCAACGAAATTCTCAACTCCACAGATATCGATGTTCCACTCCTCTTCAAGCGTCAAGGCATTCAATCCGGCACAGGAATGAACAATGGCTGGTACTACAGCTGGTGGAGCGACGGCAGCGGCAACCATGTCTACAATAACGGCGCCGGAGGCTCCTACAGCGTCGAATGGTCCGGCGATGGGAACTTCGTGGGCGGAAAGGGATACCAGACTGGATCTGCGAGGTAGTGCTTCCTTCACCGACCGCAACTCATAGAACATTGGCGAGCAAATGGTTGTTGACACGAGCCTAGAACCATCTCCTTCGACGCAACTTTCAACCCACAGAACAACGGCAACGCTTACCTGACCGTCTACGGCTGGACCCGTAGCCCTCTGGTCGAGTACTACATTCTCGAAAACATTGGAGAGTACAATCCTTGTGCCTCCTCTACTCAACCCAAAGGTTCTATGACCATCGATGGCTCTTCTTACCAAATCTGTCAAAACACTCGCACAAATGCTCCATCGATCGATGGGACGCAGACGTTTCAGCAGTATATTTCTGTCAGGCAGAGCAAGCGTTCGAGTGGATCTGTGGATGTTGGCGCGCATTTCGAAGCATGGGAGGCGGCGGGTATGCAGTTAGGTACGCATGATTATCAGGTGAGTTGCTCGTGCCATATGCTTGGTGTTTGGTATTTGGATCAAGGGGTCGTGTAGAAATTGTGGCTGACGACTGGTGAATGTGACAGATCTTCGCTACGGAAGGATACAACAGTGCTGGCAATGCAGCGGTGACCGTCTCCTAGAGATCAGTGTGGAGTAAGACACGCACATGGGAGTATGCTGAGGCAAGGAAAGCACATGAGTTCAGCATGTGTTCGTTCACGTGGTCGTCTGTTACTCCTCCTTACCACAATCAGGAGTCAGGAGATCGATCTGGCAGTACACATGCGCAATACAGCAGCAGTCATGGCGATTCACCCTCCTTTGGTTACGATCGTAGCATGTGGTCCCCAGAGCAGTATACTGCATACCTTCCATTAAGCATAGTCGAGTCTGATCACATTCCCTGATATCCCGACTCCTGACTTTCGATTCACTCCTGTTTGTCACAAGCAACATGTTCAAGTCCTCACAAGCTTTCAGTCCAACCATCATTCACCACAATGTGCAATCTGACAAACAGGTTCAGGATACATACCATGTTAAAAGCTGGCCACGCCCAAGACATCTACTATATGTCCATCTGTTGCTGCGGCTTCGCCGCTGGACGTATGGTACACGATCAAAGACAACACGCAGCATGATACAAGTATCGCATCCTCTCGCCTGATCTCCCGATCTTCATCGCCTCCATCGCACTAAGGAAGAGAAGAGACAACACATTCGGATCAGCAAATCTTCTGAAGAACCACATTTCGGCAAGCTACGACTCCTGACTCACAAGAGAACACATCCTACCTCTACCCGGACCTCTTCTTCTCTCGCTCCTATCTCAGGAAGCCCCGAAATAAGCAGAGACCAAAATGTGTCTCATCTACTCCGTCCCCTGCCGCTGCGGCTACACTGGCAACATCCAAACCCGCTGTCCCGCCAACCCAGGCCGCGGCTTCACTCCCAAGTGTCGAACCTACGGAGTCCGCTACACAGGTCGTGAACCCATCGCCAAAACTTCCTTCTCTCGCGATGCGCATCCGAACTGGTCAGATGTTACGAGTGCAAGATGTCCAAAGTGTGGTAGGAAGTTGTATTTGTGGGGTGTGGGAAGGGAGATGGAGAGTTTGGGGATGGTTGGGTAAGTTTTGATCGTTCTTTTTCATGAGAATGTGCAGTTGTGCTGACTTGTGTGTCTTTTAGGGAGAGCAGCCGGTCTAGACGTCGGGCGAGTCACGGGAAGCGAGTGCATTGGGCTTGAGGAGAGTTGAGAGATCGCGAGGTTCACGAATTGAGAAGTAGTAGGATCGCAACGGCGCTGGGTTTGGGAACGAAAAATACATGATTGTACTTGATGAAAATTTTGATCTTGATTTAATCTGTTCGGCGTTCGTGCATTCTTGTTAGGTTGAAATGTGGAGACTGTGAGCAATGTCAGTGTCGCAGAAGGCAATTTGTGCAATTGACGCGCTGCGAGCGTCTTTTCTTGACGCGAAGCGCTTTGTGTTGACAGAAGCAAGTATCTGCGGGAAATTGAGAGAGGGTAACACATTCGCCAGAATCAGGTATTGCTTTCATAATGCGTGACTATGGAAATCACACATGGAGACCAGGCGATTAATGCCGTCCTCCGCGATAGCGTCACATCCAGCAAATGGGCCTTTTTCTGTTCGTAATGCTCGTAGCCATGTCCCATACAAGAGCTGCGAGATCGCTTGCAAACAATATGCAAAGCGCTCACAGACGACGACCACGGCGACCACCCTTTCTCCGAGTAGAGTCGGATGGAGTAGGGGTGACATCCTCGATACGGCCGATCTTCATGCCGGAACGGGCGAGGGCACGGAGAGCGGACTGAGCACCTGGACCTGGGGTCTTGGTGCCGTTACCTGAGTCGATTGTTAGCCATCCTGTTTGGGTATCCAGTCTGATTCTGTTTGGACTTACCACCGGTAGCCCGGATCTTGACGTGGAGGGCAGTGATGCCCAACTCCTTGCAGCGGGTAGCGACGTCCTGAGCAGCCAACATGGCGGCGTATGGAGAGGACTCGTCACGGTCGGCCTTGACCTTCATACCACCGGTGACACGGCTGATGGTTTCGCGGCCACTGGAATCACCCAGGTTAGCCTATGAACCATGCAGAAAAAGTTTTGTACAATGCAACCCGGCCAATCCCTCGAGCGGACGTTTCTGTCTCTTTTGCGCTTCCAGGATTGTCGCGAGTCGCTGGTTTTGGGAGAGTCAAACGTACGAAAGATCGGTGACGTGGACGAAGGTGTCGTTGAAGGAGGCGAAGATGCGTGCAACGCCGAAGACGAGCTCGCCTGGTCAATTCATCAGTATGGCTGTTTCCAATGTGGCATGCGCTGGTTGCGGTGGTGGTGGAAGCAACTGACCCTCGCGGACCTGTGGGCCGAGCTGAACATTTTCCTGCACACGTGGTGCTGCCTTCTTTGGTGCCATTTTTGCTGGATGTGTCTGTCTTGTCCTGACGCTGGAGAAGCAACAGCGGAAGTGTCGTGCGTCTAGAGACGTCGAAATTGGTGGGCTTGTCGGAGCTAAATTTGCGCCAAGCCCGATCCCCGCGGCTCGTTCCACGCGCGCCGGACAGCTGTTTTTCTTGACTGCAAATCTCCCACACCTTCTCCACCGCAACATTCCTCTTCTCGCGTCGACTTTCTTCCACAGCCACCTTCTTGTGCGCTCGGAAGAGTCATGACTGTGCCGCCCGAAGGCTGAAGCAGACTTTCCTTCACTTTCACCGGATCACAGCACGCCGGCCGCCGACATGGGGGACGCCGTCGTAGGCATCATTGGCATGGGCGACATGGGAAAGATGTACGCGAGGAGGATTGCGGACGCTGGGTGGAAGTGAGTGCAGCCTCTTCTACGGCCTGCTTGGAGTGGAACACATCAATGGTAAGCGCAACCTCCGCCAATTCCCCTCCTTCTCCCTCTGCAATGATGACTTGAGTGCATTTGGCTCGAGTATGCTCGCCGGGCACCACTTTGCGTCGTCATGGCGCGCTGTGACCCGGCGATCGTCAATGATGTAAAATCTCAGCTACCTTAACAATTTTGTCTGAAACGCAGCACCGCATCTACACCTGCTCGCCTCGCTACGACTCGAAAGGCACGCAGCTAACATGCTCCCAGGTCATCTCCAGCTACTGATAGCAACCAGAGTCCACGCCTGCGATGTTCCCGAAAAGTACGAAGCCCTTAAGGCCGAGTTCGCCAGCAGAGTAGGACACCACCTATATAGTCTCCGAAAAATACAGCAAGAGAAGCATTCGCTGAACGCGTATACTCCAGAGCAATGTCACAATCTTTCCAGATGGCCACCTCGTCTCCCGCAGCAGTGACTGGATCATGTACAGCGTCGAAGCCAAGAACATCGATGCTATCGTAGCAAAATACGGGCCCAGCACCCGCATGGGAGCCATTGTCGGCGGGCAGACCTCGACCAAAGCCCCAGAAATCGCCGCGTTCGAACGACACCTGCCTGCAGATGTCGAGATCGTCTCCTGCCACTCTCTACACGGCCCCGGCGTAGATCCCAAAGGCCAGCCTCTCGTCATCATCAACCACCGCGCTAGCGACAAATCAGTCGCCCTCGTCGAGCGCATCCTCTCCTGCTTCGAATCCACCTTTGTCCCCCTCTCCGCCGAGAAGCACGATCGCATTACAGCCGACACCCAAGCCGTCACGCATCTCGCTTTCCTATCCATGGGAACGGCATGGCAAGCCAATGACCAGTTTCCTTGGGAAGTCCCTCGCTATATCGGCGGCATCGAGAATGTCAAAATCAACCTCATGATGCGAATCTATAGCAACAAGTGGCACGTGTATGCCGGCCTCGCGATTCTGAATCCTTGGGCTAAAGCTCAAATCGCTCAGTACGCCGAGAGTGTGACTGAACTGTACAAGCTCATGTTATCGAATCAGAAAGAAGAATTCGAGAACAGAATCTATGCGGCGAGAGACGCGGTGTTCGGTGCACAGAGCGGAGATTCAAAGGCAGAGGATAAAGAGGAACTGTTGCTGGAAGATGAGTTATTGGACAAATTCTCCTTGGGCGACAAACCACAGCAACGTGTCAAGAATAACCATCTGAGTTTGTTGGCCATTGTGGATTGTTGGTGGAAGCTCGGGATCGTGCCATACGATCACATGATTTGTTCAACGCCGGTAGGGAGACTCTTGCTCACCCCATATCACAACGTGAGAATATTGCTGACTGCCCATCTAGCTTTTCCGCCTCTGGCTTGGTATCACAGAATACGTCTACCGCTCGCCCTCTTTGCTGTCCGAATGCATCTCGACAGCGCTCAATGACGTGTCCTTCCGTGCCGACGATCTGGAATTTACGTTTGCGGCGAGAGACTGGTCTGAACGCGTGCAGCTGGGGCATATGGATGGCTATCGGGAGAAATTCGAGCGCATACAGAAGTACTTCAGGCCGAGGGTGGCGGATGCGACGAAGGTGGGTAATGAAATGATCAAGACTATTGAGGCCAATCTCAAAGAGAGGAGGGCGAGGAAGGAGGGTGGGACATGAACAACTAGGTACAGCGGAAGACTCGTGAGCCGCACATGGAATGCGAATGCATCGAAAGCATAGCTTAGTATATCACAAACAAAAAGACCTTCTGGTAGGTCAGGTAGATGCATGCAGGCATCTGAGGCAGCCATGGTCAGCTGCTATCATCCCTTCCCAAGGACGTCTTCACTTCACACTCCAACGAGCGGCGCTATTCTGGCCTTGTATCCAGATTGACAGCATCCTGAGAACTCGCAGGCCGTCTGTCATCGAGCAGAAGGTGTTCACGCCCAGCATGGTCTCCTTCAGCCACAATCACAGGACGGGAATGACTCCCAACCCTTGCTCGAAGACCGTGAACAGGGCTTCGCAACGCGCAATCGCGGAAAGGATTCTGCAAAACACACATGCTTCCGATGTGGAATCCGAGCCAGGACAGTAGAATAAGAAGCGGAGGCTGAAGCACGTTAAGCAACTGGCGTGCTTCCTCATCCTTGATTCGTCTTCCCAACGTTGGAGTCACCAGCAGACAGGTGAGCACAAGGGTCAGCACATAGGCTGTGTAGGTGCGGATGTTGTGGGTCAAGAGGCAGCCGAGGTGTGTCGCGAAGGGGTACGCGAAGAACAGACAAATGGCTGTCATGACTGCTAGGTCATGACTGTCTGGCGTCGATGTCCCGTAGTATAGGGCCATGCTGACTGGACCGCTGATGGTGACGAAGAATAGCAACATGGAAAATTCTCCATAGGGAGCTCCAGCTTTTAAGCGATTTCTGAGCAGTAAACCGGACCAAATTAATCCGGCAATGTTGATTGGAATCGGCAGCAATGGACGCAACAATCGCCACAGCCATTGCAGTCCTTGCTCTGTGGTGTCTGGTGCAGGCAAACCATGGGCGCCGGACCATGTGTTGCCGACTGGGTGTGCAGAGGTCAGACAAATGAACGCCAGCATGAGAAGAAGGCGCGTTGGAAAAAAGCGAGTCGCTAAGGCTAAGACAATGCCATTGAAGCCGGCGCCGTATCTTGCGTACGATTGTGCCCCATACTGCCTTGGAAACTTATCGTCTTGAAGGACATCAGCAGAAAAATGTTCCGTTGAAGAGTTGCCCGTTTGTCTTTGTTTTCTGGCTTTCGTGCTGAATGTATTCGTCGGCTCCGAATCGCTACCCCATTCCAACTCGGTACTTGTCGCTTTGTAGCGAGCAATGGCAGTTTGAAGTTTGATCTTCTCGCTGCGGCTAGCTCTGCGGACTTCGAGGACGCATTGATTTCCTGTCAGATCTCGCCAATATTGATCAAGCCCTGCGCCGGAACTCTCTCCACACCCGCAGGCAATCACCTCGTCCTCACAAGGAATTTCGATGATCCCCTGTGCGTGATCGTTACAAACTCCAGACCCGCCTGTGCGAGCGTCAGCCATGACACGGGCCATCTGATTGCTCGTGCTAGGAGTGCGGTGTTGTAGAGACCAGGTGCTTTGCAGTGATTTAACAATCCTGTTCCAAAGAGATGACTGGATGTTGGATTGTCAAATGAAGATCCTACTGTGATCTACATCAGTAGCGTGACACTGAGCACTACATGGACTTATGTCTTACGTACAGCACGAAGAAGCGGGTGGTTGGTAGCGGGTGGTTGGTGTCTGCGAGCTGGTCAGCGGAGCGGCGAGGTCCAGGGAAATGCTTGCTGACTACCGTTAGTACCATTGAACCAAGAGCATATGCCGCTCGACAAGACGAGGCAGTGTACCATCTGCGCGGTATTGTGTCGGCCATCTGGGCATGAGTGCTTCCAGAGCTACATCCTGCGCAGGGATAGTCGAGCCTATAGTACAAGAACCCGAGCTACAGGTGCCAACGCACCTGCAGACTGGCAAATCGTTGGCATGAGTCATGTGCAATTGTCTCGCAGGCAAATTGCATCTTGGAACCTTCTGTGGCAGTTAATTGCACGCCTCGATAATCCGCAAGGAGCTGATGTCCGACTGTCGCCTAGCGGATTACTGCAGTCAGCAAGTTAAGTGAATTTGATCCTCCGCTCGTTGCATCGATGGGGCGAATCCGGAGCTGTACATGAGAGACACGCTGCGACGAACATGCAAGTCCGCCACAGCACATGTCAAGGTGCCCAAAGATTCGTGCGTGCCGCGTTCTGTCCGATACAAGTACGAGAGGCCGCATCTTCAGCTGATCGAAATCCCAACCTCCTTCTTAGCCAGTCAAATACTTGCAACTCACCAATCGCATCACCGTCAGAGTTCGCTTCAGAACGCTGTCCAGGGATCCTTAAGAACTGAAGGTCTTGCTTATACGAGAGCAGTGAGGGAGAACTTTCCAGAGTGTGACTACTTTTGCAGGATGTGGCACACGTGGTATGAACAAGCGGGTCATGGAAGCCTCTCAACGATCGAGGAAGAGCGGCCACATTCGCACACCGTGCACTATCAAGAGCTCGGGAGGACAGCCGCACTGTCTACAGACGACCTTTTGAGAGATCGGCTCTCTCGTGTCTACTGTATCTTCTCTGCGCTGTGGACCAGATCGCCAAAACAAGCGGATGTCGAGACGGCCCAGACTGATGAGGAGCGAAAATCTTATACGGGCATAGCAGCGAACTCGGAGATACAGAATACCGGCTCGCTGGACGCAGATGGCCCTTCTGAAAGAGATCGCGAGTGCTCCCGTTGGTATGAATCGAGTATGTTGGAAACAGTGTCGAATACGACCTCTAATGAAGTGGATGCAGTGATTGACACATGGGCAGGAATACTTCCTGGCACCTGGTCTAGTGTGAGCAGCGACGCCAAACGGACGTCTCGCTCTTATACCCGAGCTGTCGCGACGAATGACAAGATTGTTGAAGAGAGATGCAGCGTCTGCGGCCGATGCCGTCTTGCGCATAGATTCTGCATCATGGTCGCCGCTCCAGTATCGATCACCGTCCTGAATGCTTACAGCATACGGCATACCAGCTCTGAAAGACTTTCGAGCATCGAAGCATCACTGCACCGAATGCTCGACACTTTTAGTCTCTTGACCAACCCTGGCGGCATGGCGTTTTTTATGGCGGGAATAGCAGTCACTTCTTCTCTGGGTCTCATCTGGCGCTATAGACGCGCAGCGGGTGGAACTGGGCTCAACTTGTTTGCGGTCTCTGTTCTTGCATTGTTGTTGGGTTTCGCAAGCGGTCTGGGCCCGCTCATTTCGACGCTTTGTGTGTTTCCTTGGACTCTGTACATAGTCATACTTTGCCACGATGCCATTTGTATCGAAGCGTAAAAAGTCAGCAAGAGGGGCAATCGCCGTAGAATAGTCCCGGTTGCTCGAGGACAGCGCTGGAGGTTGTGCATGCAAGCGCGGAGAGCTGGTAGCCGCTCCTCTGAATGCATTGTGTTCAGGGTACAATTGTGGGCCTTTCGCAGCAGCCTCTCGCTGCGAGATGTAGTAACCCTAGGGCACTAAGAAGCCATTGGGATTCGACCATCTCCAGGGTGCAGACTCTCTGTGCCATTGAATTCTTCCTGATTGCGGTGTTGTGACATTTCTGGGCTGAATGCCGCACCTGCGAAGTCCACGGGTGATAGAAGTCCATCGAAATTCAGCAAAGAGTTCCAGGTGGCCGGACTGAGGCTGGTATCAGATGTCGGTATAGCCGAAGCCGGTGCACGATTGACATCACTCAACCATACGTAATCGAGCACAAATTCAAGGCTGTCGCGCTGAGCTTTGTCCATTTCGATCGTCGCGGGGAGTGTCGAATCAACAAGAAGCCGTGCGAGTGCTGGGTCGATGTTGAACTCGTTGATAGCCAGTTTCTGTCTTACCATTCAGCACAAATCGATGACGCATGTGGATCAACGTAGGGGGAATTGGAGGGAGTGTGCAAAGTTGTGAGCTTGGATGAGTCACTTACCATTGGCTTGAGATGGGCCCAATTTTGATGAGAATGCTCCAAGAACTTCAGGCATGTATCCAAACCTTCAGCTGCCTTGGCCACAGTGTTTTCATCCGGTGAGTGCAGGAATAATTTGTGAATAGATGCAATACAAGCTGCGATGTAGCCCAGTGAACTTCCACGAGCGCAACATCCGGTGTGCTGTACTGTCTTCAAAACGTCAGTAAGCTGGGCACAGTGCCATTGGCAGCGATCCAGACCATCTCTGGCAAAGCTTGAGGGGAAAACTTTGCCCCAGCGCCAACGATGATTGTATAAGTGACTAGGCCGATAAAGTAGGGCACCACAAAAGTGGTACAGACTTCGGGCCCATACGAAGGAACCGACTCGCTGCCGATCATAGCCTTCGTAAGTGCCATAGAGCCCGTTGATGTGTTGAGTCAGGTTCTCGGACCCTGTGGCATGTCTGCTCTCAAAACTCATGAGAAGACTACTGAGCTTCGCGAATCCACTCTGTGGATCCCAGCATGGCACTGTAGGGATGTCCTCCAAGGACGAAATTTTCACGGTGCGCCCGAGCAATGAAGCCATGAGTGCCGCGATGGCGAAGTTGTCGAGGAACTGTGGTGTCTCTGACTCCCATGGTTTGTCCAAGACAGCCAAGGTAGGCGCATCGTTACAATGTGATCCCAAACGGAACGATTCCTCATCACAGGGGAGTCTGACGGTGCAGTCAGAGTCGACAATGGAGACAGGCCAACTCCGACCGCAAGCGAAGAAGCTATCCAATAAATATACCGACCAGAAGACTCGCCGTCGTTCTTCTTGCTGCCAGGCTGGTATAGATGCGTCAGGCTCTGCGTTGAGCTTCAGATCTTGCACAAACCGAATGGCCAAGCCAGTTTTGACCCAGCCCTGTCGCGGTCGGCCAGCTAAAAGCCAGACTGTCAGCTCAAATGCTGGTGCACAAGCCTTAAACATCTAAAGTCCGGGACTTACCAACGAAGTCTATGATCGCAAGCAGGACTGGGGCTTGCACACTGTCAAGATCGGTGCAAGGATCGCCGTCAAGCACTCGGTTCTTGAGGATAGCCCATGACTTCTTTGCATAGCTTGCGACCGCCACCAATGGGTCCGGTTTGAAATAATCGTCTCGGCTATAACGTGCAGCAGTTGCAGCGAATGCAAGCAGCAGATGCTCTGGCAGATCGCCGATCTGAAGCCGTCGACGCATGTTAGCCTCGTGGAACAAGCAATATGGCTGGTTTTGGCAATTCGAGAAGTACACGTCTGTTAGTTTGGCAATGACATGTGCCGGTGGTCGTTCTTCGAAGCTGCATGCCATCCATTAGTCACGCGCGATGCCTTCGAGATTCAGAAACAAGATGGCCTCACCGTGTGGCGCGGTCCGCCGCTTGGTTGGCAATATCATGAGAGACAGTATGCAAGATCGGACTTGATGACTCCATTGCCTGCGGCAAACGCTGTGGCACCGGCATGGGGCGTTCGGTTTCCTCGGGATCGCCTTCCCACTGTCCATTGCCGTAGGCAAAAGGCGTACTCGACTCTCCAATAGCGGACGGGAAACTTATGGCTTGGAAGGAGCTGCCAGTATTAAGGGACGAATGTGCTGCAGCGAAGTCCTTTTCCACAGCATGTTGCACGGAGATGGTTGCGGCAGATGGCGCATCTGCGTAGCGACATGCCTGACCTAGCCGCACGCAGAATGCACACGCCGGGCGCTCACCCGGGCAGCGTGTTTTCTTCCTCCTGTTACCATCATCAATACAATATCCTCGTAGCCTCAACCTTCACCGTTGACATGGCTGCATCTGTCGTGCCCGATGAGGGGATTCTGACACACCTGCAGTTCAGACATGCTTGGCGAACACGCTTAGCCTCCGGCTCGCCGTTACGCGACATGTTCGAACGGCAGAAGTGAAGACAGAGTGGCCAGGCTGTTGCGAGGCTTCACAGATCTAGTATGGCGGAGGCAGAGGTGGGGTAGCGCTGGTTGTTTGCCACAGCCGCATTGCCACGTCCAGTCACGTCAGAGGCCTGGACATACGGCAATCGAGGCGTGAGCTGGAACAGAAGGAGGAGGAGAACTGAAGAATCAGAGTTTCGAAGAATGGTCTCCACGGGGCTAGAATGCGTTTTCATATATCACATCCGTGTTGTGTTGGGCGAGGACGAAAGACAGAAGTGGGAGCTGAAGTGGTCGTGAGGTCGTCAATTCATTCACGACGCGCTGAATCAATTTTCATTGAAGACGGAACGGGCCTTCCCATCCCATGCCCAAGCACTGTTGTTCTTCCATCATGCTGCACGCACTCACAACTTACTCAATCCACGAACCTCTTGCACAATGGCCAAATCCGCCAAAATCTCTTCACTACCACCGCCGACCACCATGACGCGCACGTCTCGGCTGATCTGTTCCACGCGTCCTCTCCGACCTCCTTTGGAATAACCCAGACCGCCCATGGTTTGTTGGGCCTCCCTGTTCACGAACTCCAGCGTCTGTGCTGCCAGCACTTTGAAGTTCGCGAACTGCCCTCCAAGCTGCGCGTCTACGCCTTTGCGCTGGGCTTCCGAATTGAGATATACCAGCTGCTCCATGAGAGCATGTGCCGACTCCACCTTTCTCCCGCTCGCACTGAACTTGCTCCGGATCATCTGATTGTCCAGCAGTGGCTTTCCGAATGTCTCACGTACCGCTGCGTACTGATAGGCATCTTCAATACAACACCGTGCGAGCCGCAGACTCGTGGCGCCTAGCCACAACCGTTCATGGTTGAAGTTGGACATGATGATCCCAAATCCGCGATTCTCTTGACCCAACAAGTTCTCCACTGGCACTTCCACGTCGTCGAATTCGATGTATGTGGAGGCTGCGATGATACGCCATTAGTGTCTGGTGCGCTCGATACTTTAAGACACCCCACTCACCACTGGAAAGGACGCCAGAATTGTTGATCTTCTTACGCGTCACGCCTCGCGCAGTCAACGGAATGATCAACGCAGACACTCCATCCTTGCCTGGACCACCAGTACGCACCGCGGCAGTACAGTAGTCCGCGAACGAGCCATTTGTTATCCACTTCTTGGCGCCATTGACGATATACTTGTCGCCTTGACGGACCGCGGTCGTGGTAATGCCTGCAACGTCGGATCCAGCTGCGCCAAAATGTCAGCGACTGTTGGTGTTTATGCACCGTCCAACTGACCGTCTGGCTCCGTCACGGCGAGACAAAATCTCGTGCTCCCACTCAGGACTGACGGCAAGTACTTCCGCTTCTGCTCTTCATTTCCATATACCACGAGCGGAGGGGCTCCAATGGAGTTACCACAAGTCAGCGCCCAGATAACACCGAGATAGCCTATTCGTGCTATCTCGTCTATCACAACCAGATCATGGAAACCATCCCAGTGCTCTGGATCGATATCGCCAGGCAGACGCTGGCCATTGAGCTGCGCCCTTGCGAGAGGGTATACTGCTGCTGCTTGATAACCCAATCGCGAATGCTCCGCGATGACCTGTCGAAGAAAAATTCAGCGTCCATTTTCGACTGAGAGCAAGAAATCTGGGATCTTTGGCGCCGCGAAGTACTCACCTCTTTTGGAACAACACCTTCACTCTCCCATTGATCCGCGAATGGAAGTAAATGGCCATCGACGTATTTGCGAACCTCTCGTTGCAAATGTTGATGCGACTCATTGTAGAACGGTGAAGTGCCGCGGCTGAGCCATAGCGGTTCTGCGTATGGTATCCGTGTGTGTTTCGACATTCTTCGAGCGGTCGCTTCTGGGAATCGGCAAAGGTGTTTGCCCGCGATGTCCAGGTCATCTACATACTGAGCTACCGACGCGTTGCCAAGGTCGAAGCTCAGAGTACCTCAAATTCTGGGGCCGTCTCCGACCGTCCCCACACGGACCGCGTTTCTAGCCAAAAACGGCAATTCCCCGTGCCACGCTCAGGGTTGTAGGTTTTGGTATGTACGGCATTGAACACAGCTGTACTACGCCTGCCGTCGATCTGTTCAGGACTATCGTCAAAGAGTCATCGTACACACAATCGAATGGCAATGTCGAAATATCCAGGCCTGGAGATCTCGTCGACCGAGCCGGCTGCTCTATACATTGCGCCAATCCCCCTCGATGACGATGAACAACCTAGGATCCGACGAGTGTTGATAACAAATCGTGGAGAGATAGCATGTCGAATAGCTGAGACTTGTCGGAAGCTCGGCGTGACAGCGATCGCCGTATATGTCGACGAGTGTGTAATCGATGCCAAGGGATGCATAGTCCTATATTGACTACTGCTGACCGTCTTTGCTTAGGGATGCGACTTCCAAACACATTCTCGAAGCTGACGAGGCCATCGGGCTGGGGGCAATCGATCAGAAAGGTGGCAATCCATACCTGAACATCAGTCTTTTGATTCAGACTGCACTCAGTGCCGGAGCGGACGCTGTTCACCCAGGATACGGATACCTCAGCGAGAATTCGGCTTTTGCAACTGCTGTACGGGAGGCAGGGATCGCATTCATAGGGCCAAGCTCCCATGCGATGTCCACGTTGGGCGACAAAAGATCAGCAAAAGCCTATTTGCGGGAACACGATTCTAGAGTGCCATTGATACCCGGTGCCTTCGGAGCAAGTCAAAACATCGAGGACCTCCAGCGATTCGCGGACGAGATGGGATATCCCGTCATGTTGAAGGCTTCAGCAGGTGGCGGCGGAAAGGGCATGCGGATTGTTCGCGAAGCGTCAGCATTTCCTGGAGAACTTCGCACAGCCCAGTCTGAAGCAGCCAGATTCTTTGGCTCCAGCGATTGCATTCTGGAGAAGTACATCGAAGCGGGCAAGCATATTGAGATTCAAATCATCGGCGACAGGCATGGCAATGTGTACAGTCTTGGGGAACGCGAGTGCTCAGTTCAGCGACGTCACCAGAAGGTGATTGAAGAGACGCCTTCGCCATGGCTCGATGCCGCCAAGCGTCAGGAAATGAGTGAAGCCGCCGTCCGCGTAGCAAGACTACTCGGCTACGAGAACGCTGGTACCGTGGAATTCGTTTTTGACGTGCAGACTGGGAAGTTTTACTTCCTCGAAGTGAACACCCGTTTACAGGTCGAGCATCCCATTACCGAGGAGGTCACCAGGTTGGACATCGTATCGTTACAGTTATTTGTAGCGGCAGGTGGAGATCTCTCGTCGCTTCCTCGATTCCAAGCGATTCAGCAAGTAGGTCATGCAATCGAATGCCGACTATGCGCTGAGGATCCCAGCCGAGACTTCTTTCCGCAGACGGGCACCATCAGGCTTTGGCAGCCCGCGAAACTATCGGAGGCAGAGTCTAGACACATTCGCTTCGAGACCGGTGTCCAAAGCGGATCGCAAATCTCCATCCACTTCGATCCAATGATCGCCAAAATTGTAGTCTGGGCACCGACGAGAGGACAGGCACGAAACCGACTGGCTCGGGTCCTCGCTGAAACTGCTTGCATCGGTGTAAGAACAAATCAGCAGTTTCTCCAGAAATGTCTACTCAACCCTGGCTTCTCATGTCCTGGCTATACCACATCATTTATCCCACAAAACCTCCCTGCATTGCTGGCTCCGTCGAACCAGCGAGCTGCCGCCCATTTAGTCGCCAGTCTACCATTGGTCGCGGGATACATTCTCAGTGCGCTGCCGCAATATCTGCCGCGATCACGTAGTTCCGGAAGAGCTTTCGCCAAAGTCGGATCTGGTCTCAGAAATCAGAACTATGATAGAGTCAATCGCGCACAGCGCAGAATTGTTCTCATGCCAGACGCCGACGCGAACATGCAGCCATTTATCTGTTCGTGGGACTCCAAGACAAGCCGAGACAAAAGTGCACCCTTCGATGGCTTGATAGCACCTCTTCCGAAAGCAGGAGGCCTGACTCAGTCGCCTGCTAACGCGGCTGCAATTTATAACACTTTGAGCAACGCCTTGAGAAGTGGCAACCTTCCTGGCGAGGTGACGCACAGCATCGCGATCAACTCGACGACTGTCAGTGTTGTCAAATCAGGCACCGCATCATGGCTGCATGCAACGATGCGTGTCTCTATCGATGGTGTGAACTATCCAATCGAGATGGCCACAGAGCGAGAAGACACAAGCTCCTCCAGCATCACACATACGGGAACTGGCATAAGAGCCATGTGCCATCTTCCTCATCTTGGCACCTGGGTCGATCTCTCTTGCTTCAGTGTTCTATCTTACTTCGAACACTTACGGGAAGCCAGCGAAGGGGGTGCAGGAGAGAAGCTGAAGACAGTGACTGCGCCGATGCCCTGCAAGATCCTGTCGGTGCTCAAAAAGGACGGTGACAGCGTGAAAGCCGGGGAGAAATTGATCGTTGTGGAGTCGATGAAAATGGAGATCAACATTAATGCGGCATTTGATGGCACATTTCGATCAAAGGTACAAGAACAAGACGCTGTGAGTGAAGGAACGACGCTTTGTGTTGTGGAATAGATTTCAGCAAAGTGGATTTGATGAAGTCGATGCGCTCTACATCTCATGATTTTCATCGCTCCGAGCACCAGCACTGAGTCGCGATACGAATTTTCAATGGCATCGAGTCCACACGCCCTTTGAAATTGTTCAAAACACACATCGGGCCGAGTATCATTGCATAAATGGCTTCCGCATGTCATCATGACTCTCAGGCGATCGCAGTGCCTTGACCGATGCCACAGCAACACCTAAATGTGGGACAAGCAACTGATTGGAGGCTTTGAGCGATGTTAATGCACATCTCTACAGCCGAGCCAAAACACTATGTGCCGCCGCGCCCTCAACACCCGGAATCTTGACGATTTCCAAGCACATACCGACAATATCCCTCGTATCCCGAGGATCAATGACTCCGTCATCATGTAGCGCAGAGCTCGTCCTATACGGATCACAATCTCTTAGCACAGTCTCCTTCAAGACTTCCGTTCGCTTTGTCACTGCGTCTTGATCGAGCACTTTGCCCTTCGACTTGGCACTGTTCGCCTCGATGTTTTGCATCACCCCAGCGAGTTGATCTGGGCCCATTACGCTGCATCGGCCAGTTGGCCAAGTGAACATAAAGCGTGGTTTGTAGCTTCGCCCGCACATGGCATAGTTCCCCGCTCCGTACGAGGCGCCCAGTATGATGGAGATATGTGGGACCTTGGAACAGCTCACGGCTGAGACCATTTGTGCTCCTTTCTTGATAATGGCAGAATGTTCGGCTTTGGTTCCGACCATGAATCCAGTGACATTGTGCAGGAATACTATTGGCAGGTTTCTGCAAGAGAGTCAGCTTCGAGCGAACTTCAATTTCTCCTGGGAAGTGGGACTGCACATACGACTGATTGCAAAGGCGAATAAACTGCGCGCCTTTGGAAGCCTCGTCTCCATTGATGACAGGAATTCTGTTGCCTATGATCCCAACATTATGCCCCATTATCTGCGCATAAGCTGTGATGAGATTTGACCCAAAGCTCGGCTTGAACATGGATATTCGCGAATCATCGACAATTCTGATCAGTACCTCCGTCATATCGAATGGTTTGCGGATGTCTGGATCTACCAGAGACAACAGCTCTTCTGGAGAATATCGTGGAGGCAAAGGCGCGTCGATTGTCGAGAAATCGTAAAAAGGTTCGGGCAATGTGAGCATCCACTCTCGTGCTTTTCGGATGGCATCGAATCTGGCAAGACCAATTGTCAGCTTCTGTGCGACGCAGTAATTCAACAACGTGCTCACTCATCCACAGCGATTTGATCCGCCAGCCCAGTGAGCTTCGCATGGGTTTCCGCCCCACCAAGAGTCTCGGCATCTACGATTTCGCCTGTGGCCATCTTGACGAGTGGAGGACCACCCAGAAAGACTTGTGCTTGGCCTTTAACGAATATAGTGTAGTCTGACATGGCAGGTTGGTAAGCACCGCCAGCAGTTGAGGATCCGAAGACAATAGCACAAGACTGTTGCCCATTCTGGCTTCGTTGAGAGAGGTCGCGAAATAGCTGGCCACCCTTGTGGAAGATATCGAATTGATGAGGAAGAAATACTCCTGCCTGCGGTCATTGCTGATCAGTCTTCGCGCTTCCTGGCCATTGTGCCGCAAATTGATTGACCTACAGATTGCACGAGTGCCACAATGGGCAAGTTGTTCTCATTCGCGATCTCAGTCACTCGATTCTGCTTCGGTACTATCACGAGCAGTCAGTCGTGTTTGGAGATTTCATCGGTTGTAACAAATTTACCAGTGAGTTTACTCCACGAGCCACCATTCTGGGTTGGAATATGGGAGATGATGAGAGCAGGTCGCCCGCTGGAGAACAAAAGTTCAGCCTGAGATCGAAGAGTCAGATCAACAACGGTGATTTGGAGCATACCAAACACTGCCAATGCCAGAGATAAGATTGCCGCAGGGCGGAATATCTTCTTGATCCCACCCGGCAAAAGGACAGAGTTCCAGAAATGGCGAGTCGGGATCTAGGAGAAGCGCTATTCGATCTCGAGCTATCATCAATTCTAAGTCAGCTCGCCGTCAATCGTGTAAATTCACTTCGCGACGTGTGGGACCAACCAAGAAGCTGCCCTCTCTGCTGGTGTCTGAGGAGATACTGTTGTCCTCCCTCTGCGACCGAGTCGATCGATGCTCTCTCAAATTTCAAAAGCAGATCCTCCCATGCTGCACGATTCGCTTGGAACTGCGGCCCGCCAAGATTCACTTCTGAGGAGATGACAGGATACGAATTTGTTGAGCCCATGGAGACGGTATTGCTGCGAGATAGTTGGAACATCGTCTACATCACAGTATGCCTACCTCTGCAGAGGCATAGTGCTGGCATGGCATTAGGAAGAACCGTGTTCTGGGCAGGGTTCACGAAAGTGGGGACGGACACGGCTCGCACGGGCCACCCACATGGCCGGCACGGTGAGTCCTGCAGGCCGTCACAGGCACAGCAGCGATTCGTGGTCAGTGGTCAGGTCGACAGCCGCTAACCATGGGTGGTGGAGGTGTCGGATAGATCAGTTGCAAGGAAAGTCATCAACATGTTGGCCAGCCTCCTTCAGAGAATCCATTGCAACAACGATCAGCCATCCTTGTGCTGCCCCTTTTGAGCGTCAAAGTGTTCATCGAACTATGGCACCCGAACTATCCGTACTGAACGGCTCGACTGATCAACCGCTCTGGACCATCACGCTCGGATCCCTCATCGATGTTCAATCTCGAGCACACGGAGATCGCACAGCGCTCGTTGTGCCTTGGCAGAGTGTGCGACGATCATACAACGACCTTGCTGCTCGCAGCAAACTCATTGCGAAAGCTCTGCTTCAATCCGGGCTTCGATATGGCGACTGCATCGGTATCATGGCCGGGAACTGCTCAGAATATATCGAAGTGTTCCTTGGCGCAGCACGGATAGGTGTCACATCAGTCGTGCTCAACAGTAATTATACGCCGACAGAACTACACTATGCAATCTCGTTTAGTGGTCAGTCATCTGTCTTCTGATCCTCTTTCGAGGCTGTCTTAGTATCTGACTTGAAAGTGACCAGAAATCAAGCAGCTCTTCATTGCACGTTTTCTAGGACCCAAGCTAAATTTCACGGCACACATTGAACGTATTTCGTCAACCGACAGGAACGTACAAATCGTTGTCTTCGATGATGATGAGCACGCTCAGCGCAAAGGCCTAACAGTGGAGCACTTCAACACGTTCTACGCAAAAGGACAGTCTAGCAACATCAGTGACACGGAGCTACTGCAAAAGGAAGCACTTGTTCCGCCCTCCGATACCTTGAATCTGCAATTCACATCAGGTATGTATTATTACCCATCATGAAACGATGAACGTGTACTGAGAATCGCAAGGAACTACTGGCGCCCCAAAAGCTGCAATGCTCTCGCACATGTACGTTGCCGATTTTCGAGGCCACTTCTCTGTTTCTATTTGCAACTGACAACAAAACCAGAAACCTGATCAACAATGCCCACCTCCTAGGCGATCGCATCGGCTTGACAGAAACCGACATCATCTGTTGTCCACCACCACTCTTCCACTGCTTCGGCCTCGTAATGGGCTTCCTCTGCGCTTTCACCCGCGGGAGCAGCATCGTCTACCCATCCCAACAATTCGACGCAGCCCTCGTGCTAAAGGCCATCGAATGTGAACGCTGTACCTTTCTACACGGTGTTCCTACAATGTTTACTGCACAGCTAGACCAGAATACCAAACACAATTACGACCTCAAATCGTTGAAAGTCGCACTAGCCGCAGGCTCCCAAGTCCCGCAGAAATTAGTCGATCGATTAGAAAAAGAGATGGGAATTTCAAGAGTGTTGATCGCGTATGGTATGACGGAGACTTCTCCTGTTACGTTTTGTGCGAGGTCGAGTGATACGGTTGAGCAAAGGTTGAGTACAGTGGGTACTTTGCTCCCTCATACTGGTGTCAAAATCGTTGATGTGGATGGGAGAGTTGTGCCTCGTGGAGTCGCAGGGGAGATTTGCACGAGTGGCTATGCACTACAGAAGGGGTATCTGAAAGACGTCAGAAAGACGGATGAGGTTATGGAAACAGACTCGAGTGGCACTCGCTGGATGCACACAGGCGATCAAGGAATCCTGGATAAGGACGGATATCTGCGAATAACGGGGAGGATCAAAGATTTGATCATCAGAGGTAAAGTCTGCACTGTTCTTTCATACATATATGAGAATACATTCGCTAAAACATGCCCAGGCGGCGAGAACATCGTTCCCGCAGAAATCGAAGAGCGCCTTCTCGCACATCCTAGCATAGTCGAAGCAGCAGTTGTCGGTGTGCCTCACGAAAGGTATGGGGAAGCAGTGGCTTGCTTCTTACGGCAAGCAGGGCGAACGCGGCGTCCAACAGGAGCAGAACTTGTGGCGTGGGTTCGTGAGACTCTGGGGAGACACAAGACACCTGAGCATGTGTGGTGGGTAGGGGACAAGGGAGTCGGCGATGACTTTCCTAAGACTGCCAGTGGCAAGCATCAGAAACATGTTTTGCGCAGCATCGGGACAGAGATAATCAAGGCAAGGTCGTCTATGCGGCCAAGGCTGTAGCGTGCAACGAATACAAGCTTGATTTATTCTGCAATGGATCACAAAACATTGGACCAATCACCGTACATTGCGTTGCAATTCCAAGTGTTGTGAGACCCAATGTCGTGCTGAATGGGAAGATTATCGAAAGTTCAAGCGCAAGATGATATTCAGAAAGTCTCCGTCTACAGTCGTGGCTTTGCCTTTTCCTTCGACAACGCGTACTCATCCCAATCGACATCTTTCACACCCTGCTGAAATTGTGCAAGTCCATGAGCAGACTCACTCTTGCGGCCCATCATTTCCGTGAAAATATTCTTCACCCCTCTGGCTTGCACCTCGTCTCCCGCATGTTGCCATCCCAATCTCACGAGGTCTTTCGCCAAAGTCGAAGCCCTTGGTGCACACGCTTGCAAACGGCGCAAGTAGCTATCGATCGCCGAGCTAGGCTGCTCGTTGGCTGGTATAATTTCTGCGATCTTGCCAAGCCGCAGGAGCTCCTGCGCAGAGACTGGACGTGCGGAAAGCATCATCTCGCGAGAGAAAGAGATTCCCAACTCCCGGACGACATATTTGGAAATAGTAGCAGGAGCCAAACCGAGTCGGACTTCGCTGAGCCTGAGACTAGCGTTCGCTGCCATCAAGCGAATATCGCAGACCAATGCCAATCCTACCCCGCCGCCAAACGCAGGGCCTTGGACACAGGCGATGGTGACTTGTGGTGCATTGTCGATGGCCTCGAAGAGTCGCATCAGTCGGTTGTACTGTGCATCCGAGACAGAAGTGTCCTCTTGTGCAACTGGCGAGCTATCACGACCCAGATCCATTCCGGTGCAGAAGTATTTGCCATTGGCTGTGATGACGATGCGAGTGATGGAGCGATCGGTAGCTGCGTCCTCGAAGACTCGCGTTAGTTGTGAGATCATCGACGCAGTCAAGGCGTTGCCATTACGCGGTCTGTTCAGAACCAACTTCAAGTTTGGACCTTGCCTATACAGCTCAAGGTCTTCAGAACCAGGCTGCAGTGTCCAAGGCAGAGGAGGCCGAGCATTTGTTACTATTGCACCAGCACCTTGTTTAGCTGTCTGCGCTTTGCTATAAAGGGCCGCTCCCGCTCGACTGGAATTCGGGATGCCAAGTTGCTCGGTGACCCACGCGCCGGTGTCGACCAGCTTGGGCAAATTGACACCAGTCGAGATGCCTGCCCGCTCCAGAGTGTACACGAGATCCTCCGTTGCTAGATTGCCTTTGGCGCCTGGGGCATATGGGCATCCTCCAAGCCCTCCAACGCTACTGTCAAAGACGCGCATTCCACAGTGGTAGGCAGCCCACATGTTCGCAATGGCTTGCCCATATGTATCATGAAAGTGACCTGCCAGCTTCTGGATCGGTACGCCAGCATCGATCAGAGAGTTTGTAAGGGCTTTCGTTTCCGTTGGCACTCCGACGCCGATCGTGTCGCCCAAGCTGATCTCGTAGCAGCCCATGTCGAGCAGCTGGCGCACACAATTCAATACTGCATCGTGAGGCGTCGGGCCATCGAATGGACAGGCGAATATGCATGAGATGTATCTGCATTCCTGGTCAGCGCTGGCATTGTGGTGCACATTATGTTGCAGCATAACAACTTCTGCTGAGGCGATCGAATTGTTCTCCACTCACCCACGAACTTGGAGTCCATTGGAGCGAGCCTTCTCTGCCACAGCTCGAGCGCGATTCAACCCTTCTTGAACGCTGCACCTAATATTGGCTCTACTGAAGCCTTCTGAGGCGCTGACAAAGACAGCGACCTCTCTGACATTGTGGCGCAGCGCCACATCCAGCCCCTTGAGATTCGGAATGAGGACAGGCGTGCGAAAGTGCGGGCTCGATAGGAGCTTCTGAACATACGTACTGACCAGTATGTTCTCGCAGTCGGCGAGTTGGGGAACCGCTCGAGGGCTCACCACCGAAGTGACCTCGATCTGCTTCAGACCTGCATGGTGGAGCCTTTCAATAAGTGCCAACTTGATGGTTGACGTTATGGAAGGCTTGACATTTTGCAAGCCATCTCGAGGTCCGACTTCGACGATGCGTACGCTTGCCATCTGATCATGTCATCGAATCGATAGCAGGAAGCGAGACTTGTGCAAAGGGCGGATGTCGTGTTCGCAGTCGGCATGCATCAATGCTGCACCCGGCATGCCCATGCATACGGGCCGGGTTGGGGGACCGTGGTGCACGGCTTCGAGCCGGGTCTTGAAAGGACGGACCGGTCGAGCTCAACCAGACTGGTAGGATCGAGTGCATTTGTTCCGATGCGGTGTCGCCGTTTTCCAGACCACGCGAGCGGGTGCGGAAGCCTTTCTGCTTGCTTGGGTCGCGTGCACTCGCATCGGTGTCGCGGAGGGTCATTTTTGCTGACAGGCCGACCTGGGGAGGTTTCCGAGTAACCTTGGTTTGTAACGAACGTGCAGCCTCGGAGATAGACTGCGGCGAGCACCCGCACTTGCTTTCGTGCTTGCTGTCGAGCAAGTGAAGTGAACATACTTGCCGGGTCCTCACTGCCTCAGGAGAGCTTCTCTTGGCGCGACCACCGTGCACCTGGATGGCATCCGTTGGAATTAGGCTGGCATCGTATTGCGCGCGGCGGCCTCGTCGCACGATTGCATGTGGCGACCATGGAATTTGAAAAACGAATAACGGATATTCGGAGTTATTCGGTCTTATTTCAGATTCGATCGAAAGCCCTGAACAATCAGCCAGATCCATACAATTATACGCAGACAAGGGACGTCAGCGCCACTACGGGCAGACATTCGGCCCCAAGGCTTCGGGCTCGCTGTACGTCGCCTAGGTCAGCATTAATGTGGGGCGTGCAGCCGTGTGAGCAGAGGTTTCTAGATAGTGGGTAAGAGGAATAACCAGATTTACTCAGAGATATCATATCATATTCAGGCTCTGAGAGAAATTTGGCAATTGTGTAACTTTGAAAATTATCAATTAGAGCTAATCAGAACCTTTGGTTTCGACTGCTGTGAGATTACTTCTGGCCGATCTGGCTGCTTGTTCGCTGGCTGAGCAGTTGCTACAATGGAGTACTACGTTGATCAAGGATATAGTGGAGATTTCCCGATACTTCGTTGGAAATATGGATATTGATGGTAAATTACGCAAAGTTTATCTATTCGAAGATGGCGCGAGCGACAGCATTGCAGTTTCTCGTCGCAATTTGCCGGAATACAAAAACGGTTCCAAGTGCATCTCACGAATGCAGTCTGTGAAATAAGAATAGTAAATACAACATCGCATTCTACAACGCCGGCTCTCGTTTGGCGCTCCACTGCAATACACTGACGCACCGGACCTCCTTCGCATTCGCCACAGAAGATGCAGTATTGCCAGTTCGACGTGATGGGAGCCACGACAGGCGACATCCACTTGCAAGCTACAAATCATATTCACTGATCAGTTCGCGAAGGTCACTTGCTGCGCTTGGTCAGTGCCTTGGAGTGCGTTGAGTAGCCAGATCGCTCACCTTGCTGCTTTTCGAGTTTCAGTTCTAGAGACCGCAAATGCAGTTTGGAGTTATCAATAGATGCATCCACTTTACGTGGGCAAAGAGGAATACCCTTCTGACCTGCTGAAGCAGAAGATCCTGATTCACCCACAGGCCCCTCGTACTCTGCAACGTAGAAACAATTCCTTTTATCGGCCTTGAACTTGATCTCGCCACGATCACTTCGAGATTCAATACGTACGGCCTCGTCATCCACTGTATGGTCGTCAGCATGAACTCATGGGTCGGGTCTGAGCGCATGAACATGCGTCGGAAGATCCAGATAGCTTTTGCGCCAGTGTGAGCCTGGTCCACGGCAACTGGTTGTGAGAAAAAGAGGGCGAGTTTGAATCTGCTCCTGAAATAGTCATTACCACGAGTGTTCTTTCGTGCTACAGCAGGCTTGATGCTGCTGGAAGTGCTCGGTGCATGCAAGCTGGTGGTTGACGTGCCATCTGGTGGCTCTTGCTGCCCAGAGAATCGCTTCTGCCTGCACATGAGCATAGAGTTCGGCAGCAAACAAACCGCACGAGACGAGAGTCACCTTGTATTTTTCATCGCTCAATGTAGACCAGATCTGCACGCGGCCCGCGCCCTTCTCCAGCAGGGTCTTATGGTGATATCGATTAACAATTTTACATGTGCAATGTTCGAATCGGATGCTGATAAAAGTCAGCATACACTCCCATCAGGATCACCCTGCCACATGCTTTAACCCAGCCCGTTCGCCTGTCAGTTTCGATACTGACTTTGCCCTGGCCACTGCTTGTCGCGTGGTTGCTGTCATCAAATCGCAGATGCCTAAGCACAGTCAGTCTAGCCCGGACCTGCTTACTGAGTATAGTGCAGACCTTTTCTCGTCTTGTAATACAGAATCGTCTTCTTGGCATGTTCAGATGATCGAAATGAGCACTGGTATCCTTTCGCACTGCCTTCGTCGAAGAGCCATGATGGCAGGAAATAACTTGATTTCGGACTTACTGGAAGTGCGTCAGTGGCTGTCGTATTTGTTCATAACACTGATATGCAGCAAACACACTTACACGTTTGCTCGATCTGTCTACTTGAAACCTCAATGAACAATTCGATATTTCCGTCCTCATATGTGTGACGAAGTCGGCAGTCTTTTATCTTTTTGTCTTTTGGATCTAGCCAAGAAGTGTCGAGAGGTGTGAATACTCGAAGACAGTCAGTCAAGTTGCACTCTTTCCGAGTTGTTTCAGTCACGTCTAGCATCCGTCGGATACACTCTATTGTTGGCTGTAGCTCTTCGTGCCTTGCAAATGCTTCAAGTCTGTCTTCCACCGACCTACAAAGAGTTGGCTTGTTGATTTTCTTGTTGTGACACCAGAACGCTCCCGAATCGGTCTCGGTCAGTCTTGCATTGTAAAAGTTGATCGCTTCGTTCTCAAGACCTGTCAGCATAACGATTAATTCAAGTAGAATGCAGCCCAGCGACCACTTGTCATGGATCCTGCGTCCAGTGAACGAGTCATCCTGCTCAGGAGGAGCATACTCAGTTGTGACAGCATTTATATCGACGCCAGTGGTTTCGTTCTCTCCTTCTCGCCCCTCTACAGCTGATCCGAAGTCTGCTAGTAATAGTTTTGTGTTCTCTGGTGAGCCATGTACGACCTCGATCAATATGTTTGCGGGCTTGATGTCGAAGTGGCCAATCCAGGTCGTTGATGTCAGAGAATGGAGTTTGATGACTGTGCTGACGATATCCATCATCCCTCGCCATATACCATGCTCCAGAACGTGTTTGTGTTCAATCGGCGGAAGAGCGGCGTTGGGGAAATGCCTGAACTTGTCCTGATACTCTCTGTTACGAAGTATCTTAGCCAGATCGTACTCATGGTACTGGAAGACCAGACTGATACTGGTGACTGGTCCATCACCGCTGCGATCGTCGCTTTCGCCATACTCTTGGAAAGCGAAAAGCAGTCTTACTATATTGGAATGGCTGGCATCTTGCCTCACGGTACGCAGCATCTCGATCTCTGCTTTGACGTTGTCTTTCAGTGCATCACTGGCAGGAATCTCTGGTATTTTAAATCGCTTTCGGAACAATTTGCATCTCTACACCTGGTCAACATTGTTTCCGATGCGACTGGCATGTCATCACTCACACTCAGCTGAGGTGGATCCACGTACCCATCGGCAATCATGAAACTGCTGAATTGCTTCTGTGGTACTGTGCGTATGAAGCTCTCTCCTACAAATGGCAGGCTGCTCTTCTTTGTTACATCTTGAATGCGAGCACCACCATCCTCGTCGAACGAAGGTATTTCGACCAGCCAGATCTTTGCCCGGATGCTTTTGGTGAGCTCATGGCTGAGTATCTTCGCACGTGCTTCACGATCTTCTTTGCGGCTTGCAGAGTGCATGAGCGGGTCGAAAAGTCCACCACGGAGATTCAAGCCTGATCTGTCATTGTCCAGTTGATCAACGTATGCTGTAATCGTGAGGAGTTTCGACCGCAAAAAGGAACGAAGTGCATATAAGCAATTGCTTAGTACCAGAACAGCGATGGCTTGAAACTTCCCATCGTCACTTTGCCGGAGGTGCCTGGATTCACGCGCTCGTGTTTCCTCTGATTCTGGGTTATGTTCTCTACAAGGTACGCACGCACACCGCAGCAGTGCATCGATCGTCTTTCCGTCTCCGAGAACGTTCTTTATAACACGCAAAGTGAAAATGAGTCCCTCGTCCTCTTTCTGGTGGTCTAGACCCTTCGCGATGGCCTGGTTGCGCAAGTTTTTGCAGTATTCAAATGACCGACAGATTATTTCGCCGGCCAGGTTGGGCGCATCGTGTTGCGCCATGGATCTGCTGTGGCAAAATTCTCGCACACGCGAATGATGAAGCTGCTCGCTGGCTGACATAAACTCGAGGAGGTTGCAAGCACTGGCCACATATCTAAGGTAATTACCATCCCTCATACCTATAATTAAACGCTGTGGTTCAGAGCTCGCGTGATCGCTTGTGCACCGATGTCAATGCCCCAGAACGAGGAGTTGTACATGCATGGCTGAGATCCGTCCAATCGCGACGTGGACCAGACATGCAATTCTACGCCCCAGACACCGGTCAGCGGCTGGTCTTGGCCTCGCTTTGGATATGGACTGCATGCAGCCACCTTCCAGCTTCACGCATGCTGTGCGACACACCTGCAACTTCTTGCCCCGTGCGTACTTTCGAGCAGCGCAACGCACTTGCATCGCAATGCACAGCCGGAGTCCTGAGGGGCATAAATTTGGGCGGCCTCCGCAGCACAAAAGTCCTGTATCTAGGGTTCGAGCCATCCAGAATCGAAGCAGAACAACCAAAGCAAACGGAAGCGCAGGACGTCAAAGCGTCTCCCACTGGCCACCATGAACGCTTCTACAGGGAGCGGGTTCGGAGTACGACGACGATCAGAAAGTCTACTGGCTGGACGATCGCAACAAGACAATAGCTCGATTGACCGTCGACAAGATGTGCCGCGATCGCGGACACTTAAGCACCTCAAATGGTGAGACGTGGCCGCTTTGATCGTGAACAAAATGGTCGGCTCTGGGATCTTTGTCAGCCCTGCTTTGGTGATGAGCTACACTGGTAACCGTGGCCTCACGATAGGACTATGGGTTACTGGCTTCGTGTATACCCTGATCAGGTATAAGTCGCGACTGAAAAATGCCATGCAAGCTCTCACAAGGCCACAGCATGTTTCTCTACCTCGAGCTTGCACGCAAATACGGATATACTGGAGGTGAATTGATTTATGTGAGTCACAATCCCGCATCAACCGAAGATGAACACCTTCTGATACAGTAAGCTCGATGCCTTATTGAAATGGAGTCCGCGCCTCTTATTCTATACCTGGTACACGTTCTACTTTGTGCTACTCTATACCACATGCACAAATAGTCTACAATTTGCCAATCAGGTCCTGCGTGCAGCTGATGTTGGTAACCTGACAGCAGAATGGAGTCCTGATAGGCGCCTCCTCGGAACTCTTGCTTTCCTCATCACTACCGGGGTCTGCCTGCTGCTTTATTTTGACTCTCAGACCAGTCGCAAGCTTAATGTCGCTCTCGCCGCGGCCAAGGTGGCTCTGCTGGTCGCTGTGTTCGGTGCCGGCTGCTTCTACCGTGCTCGAAATGAGCATGTGTCCAGCGGATGGAGCAGCCATATACAAGGCATCAATGTTCCGCCTTTCGGCTGGGCTCGAGCTCTGGTAATAGTCTTCTTCTCCTTCCATGGCTGGGAGAATGCAACTTTTGTAAGCAAGCTGCATTTCGGTCCTTGTGTGAATGCTCCACTGACTGCTCCTCAGGTGGCCGGGGAGATAGGCGAATACCCTGTCTTGCGCGACGGCTTCGTGGCCGGGGTTTCAATTGTTGGGATCCTTTACATTATGATCGTAGCAGTGTTTGTAAGTCGTCAGTCTGCATCCTGATGGTTACAGCCTAATACGGTCGTCCAGTGCTCTGTGTTCACGACCACCCCGCCTCCTGGAACGTTGCAAAGCGATTTCGACGACTACATGGCACTTGTCAGTAACAACACTATTCTCCAAGGCAGAATCTTAGACTGTGCTAACATGGTATTGGCAGTACTTTGGAGCATCAGTAAGAAGTAAGCAAGCGTCGGCTATCCTGATCGCCCTCTCAATTGTCGGCAGCATGATCAGTATCAGTTACGCATGCATAAGAGGTAAAGAGCGAACAGCTGACTTGTGATCCTTCGCTCATTCTTTGCAGTGAAGCAAGTTATAGGTTGGGCCAATATCTTGCCGTTCTCAGAGCTGTGGCGCCGGACGGATCTAAGTCGTAAAATCAATGATCTGAGCCGGCTGAGAACGAGCAACATATACAACAATGCTGCCATCTCTCGTCTCGGTACACCGGAAGGCGGTATTATCCTGCACTACATCGCATCTATAGTCCAGATCGGGATTTCGACTACGATTCACGATCTCAAGCTTGCTATTGCACTGCAGAGCTCAGCAGTCATCTATGGACATCTCTTCTTCGAGGGTCAGTCAACCGATCACAGTGCGAGAATTGAAGTTTCAGCTGATGTTTCTAGCAATATTGGGTATCGCTTACGCCTTTCTTTCACCAAGCGATAATGCAGATATCATAGTCGATCCTGCTTGGAACGCCGACACACCCCCGGATTGGTATAAGCGGATTCGTGGACGGCAATATCTGGGCTCCGCAGCTGCTCTGGCGAGTATCTTCATCATCGTCATACAATTAGTTCCATTCAACGACATCGGGAAATGGTACTTGGCCGGTATTCTTGGCTTAGCCGGATTCGCGGCTGCCTACTGGTACTTGTTCGTGTGGAGCAGTCCTTGGTGGACGAGAGGCGATGGCTGCGGCCTCCGCTTCGAAGCTCAGCAGCATGGTAAGGATGATCGAGACAATCCCTGGAGGGAGTGCAGCAGATGCGAAGATGATCTGCTGAGACATCGTCATCGAGAGGATGGTTATCTCGACTACAATTTTGTCGGATTTACCAATGATCGAAAGGGAAAAGCACTCCGCATGATCGCGGGATGGTTCGGAGACAAGCCGGAAGAAGTGGTCAGGAATGAGGTAAATGAGCTGGACCCTATGCGTGTACCCGAACAGTGGCGAGCCGATCCTGCAAATGGGAGGGCTGAAGTGCTGTGAGGAAATCATGCTAGGTACCGGAAGCCGCCCACGGACTTGGGTTCTGCATGGACCCGCGATCCAATACGCACGTGGCTTTGATGGTACATGAATGGAGCTGTATCGGCTTACTGCGGCTGACATGTCATCCACGTATAAGTAAAGACAGCTGCTCTGTTTGTCCCATAGACCATGCACATCATTTGATCTCGAACACACCATGCCAGGTCCAGTCGTTTTCTACGACCCGTCGTGGAAGAGTACGCAATTGACTCAATATGCTAAGCTCCAAGTTGTCAAAAAGCTGCTTCTCGACAAGTGGCCAAACACCATGGATCGCAATATAACCTACCAGAATTTCTCGATAGAGGTAAGGTAACGGTCTATTCGAGGAGAACTTGTAACGCCAACGCTCTGTCTAGGTAGGAGAGAACGACTACCTGAAAATCAAAGCCGCGGAAGAGTTGACGTCGGTGAGTAAAAGTGCCCTGCGCATCACGAAGCTCCAGCTCACACTAGGCGAGAGCGAAAAGGACAAGATCTACAAAGATTCCACAGCCCCCAATAACGGTTTGTCGCGGCTCAGAAGGTAGACAAATAATGGTTGAGATTCAGGCTTGCATATGCAAAGTCGCTGCGTAAGCAGACGCCGGGCGGCCTCCCTCCAGGTGTGGTTTCACAACTGCAGTGCTGCGCAAGTCGGATTTCAGCCCCGAGCAGTGCCCCCAGGCGGTGCTTGAGAGTCTGCTACGGCCCCCAAGGAAAGCCACGACTGAAACAATATAGTCCGCTGTAATGAGTCTTCAACTTTTGTCGGTAGCATTAGTTCAGCATTATGAGTTCATCGCAGGTAATCGA
Source organism: Cercospora cf. flagellaris (assembly GCA_005356885.1). NCBI lineage: Eukaryota > Fungi > Ascomycota > Dothideomycetes > Mycosphaerellales > Mycosphaerellaceae > Cercospora > Cercospora cf. flagellaris. The sequence goes on along the minus strand of RJLU01000009.1, from coordinate 1,436,095 downwards.
AAAGCGCATCAGCGATGCCTCCACTATAGTCAATGTTCGGAACACGAATCGAGTGGTGCCATCTCGGCATGACAGACTTTTCATTTCAAATCCATCAGACGCCGAAATCCGAGTTGGAAGAGCTTGCGATAATGGTAGGTCTGGACATTCTCAAGACGTTAGCGGCAATGCTGATTGAGCTTCGACAAGATTTGATGGAATGGTCAGACCTTCGTGGTGAAAAACCGATCTTGCAATACCTGTAATAAGTCGAAATAGTAACGAGCCCTGCTACTGCTGGCTAACGGCGACAGCGCCACCGAAAACTACAGACCTCGTTCAAGCAGAGTTTTGTAAGGCAGCCTCCCTACCTTTCTCGGCGTAATTGACAGTCGGTAGCGTCATCTGTCAAGCGACATCTCGAAGTCCGTTGGACGTGACTGAGAACGTATTCGACCCCATCGTGGCGAAAATCGAAGCTTTTGCCGGAGCCTCGAAGCTCATTCAGTGTTTCGCGCAAAATCACACTGACTGCTACCTGGGAAGAGCTGCACTTTACTTCCCCGAGCGAGTTGCCAGACCTACAAGTAAGGAGAACTTCAGACAGGCCGCTGTATTTGAACCTCAACGAGCTGATTAGATGCTCACAGAAGCAGAAACTTGTTGTCTTCTTAAGTACGTCGAGAAGAACGACAGACAGGAATCCGGCGTCTTTTCCTACTCAATCCGACAAATGGGGTTCTATGATGCCTGGGATGGGGCAACAACCACTGGAACCTCGATCGTCGTTCAGCCTTCGGTACTCGCTTGGGAAGCTCTCAAAGCTCGATTCAAGATGCTAGAACCGTCAGCGCAGCCATGGATGAACTTCCTGCACTTGATGCCAGACGTCATTGGATCGCTAATGCAAGGATGGTCTTCGTACATTGATGAGCTTCACTGTGAGGTTTTCAGTCTCGTTCGTTTCCTCCCTATGTGCGATGAGTACTTGTACATGGAGCTGACAAGAAGTACGGAACCTCGATACGGCGTTCTACGATACTGAGGGCACTCTCGAAGTAACTGCGGCAGACACTTTGAAGAGGAGCGCGAGATATAAGGATATTCTCCAGCTAGCAGCTCATGCACTGCGCAGCAACAGAGAGATCATATCCATTATGATCAGAGAGTTCCAATGCCGGCAGAAGCAGTTCTCCAAGATCAGGATTCCAGCGGCAGATTTTGAGCGTTTCCGAGGCAGCGTCGACGAGACCATCAGAGAGCTGAGCTTCGCCATCAACCACGTTCAACTGATCAGCCAGAGGCTAGATCAGGCGACCGAGACCGTGAGCGCAGTAAACCAGTTCGCTGGCCTTGTGGGCTGACATGAAGGTAGTTACGAAATGTCGCGACCATCCAGAGCTCCAACTCCATGGGAGAATTGACAGCGAAGTCCTCAACGGAAGCAGAATCGGTCAAAATCATCGCGCTTTTGACGTTCCTACTCCTGCCACCCAGCTTCACTGCAGTAAGCTCCAGCCAGAACATGTGCTATGGGACGTCACTAAATCGCGATGGTAGGGTTTCCTCGAGATGGGCTTTATCGACGTAGTGTCGTCTGAGCGTGGGTCACTGTCTATCAAAGCAGACCCGGGCCTTATGTTCTACTTCGCCATAACTGTGCCACTGATGGCTGTGACGCTGGGAAGCTGGTTTGTGTGGAACTGGCGAAGCAAGAGAAAAACCAAACGAGCCCATGACCAAATAGTGTGATTGCGAGTCGATTGTCTTGGATGTGCGTTGTTTGCTGCTTTGTTGGAAATTATGACACAGCGGAGTGGTCGTCGGAGTGGTGGTTCGGCTCATGCTCAGGTGCCCGCTTGCAAAATCATCGGTTCGTTCCCAGCAGTTCTTGCATGCAGGCTCGTCACGTTGTTTCAGTGACGGGGAGCTGTCGTTGTCGCTTAGTCGCCCCATATCGTGCGACACGAGCAACAGTGATGCCAATTGTTTCGTGCGGCGAGCAGTCAGCTAGTCGCGCACTGCAAGGTGGTGTTGTGGGCGCCTTCTCCAGCCGCCGGCTCACAGCCAGCGGAATGATGAAAGGTATTTGGTTGGTGGGCCATCAAAAACTGCGCCCGCTGAGCCCCCGAAGGAGATCAGATCCAGTCAGTCGCCGCGCTGTGCAATGCAGGACCTTCTGAATGGCTCTGCTATTCATGTGCAGCAGATGCCCGAACAAGGTCTGGAACATGTTAGCTTTCGTTCAAAGTGTAAGGTGCAAATTGGGTAGAACTCACAAGTATACGGAAGAAAGAGGTTTCAAAGGGAGAGCGAACTTTTATAGCGAGTTGACACTAGCGCGTTGCGGGTATGAGTCAGCAGCCGCGCGCGCAGTTGCCCTGGACGACGGCATCAACACGATGACGGGCAGCCGCGCTTACTTCGAGGGTTCACATCGCGAGGCCGCTGGATCACGACGTTGCAAACGCACTTACTTCGCTACAATTGCGGTTCAACGCGACTGATTATTGCATCAGTATCATTCACCTCCATCCTCAGTCGCTGCAGTATCACCCATTTCCAGAGCCATGCCTGGCCGGGCGGGCTCCGACGGGCCGACCGTCTCATTGTCGTGTATGCCAGATTCCAGCATGATAGACGCAATGAGATACGATACTAACACCGCTTCCAGTCGCGAACAATTTCTGGGGCAAGGAAGACGCCGGCGTCGACCCTCTCCTTCAGCGCATGCACAATGCCAAAGTCACCAGCGACGAACTGAAGGCCTTCTACACCGCCCGATCCGCCATCGAAGATGAATACGCCAAGAAGCTGCTCAACCTGGCGAGGAAGCCACTGGGATCGGTCGAGACGGGCACACTACGAATGTCATTGGATGTAGTGCGAGGAGAGACCGAGTCCATGGGGAAGGCACATCAGCATATCTCACAGCAAATGAAGGGAGAGCTCGAGGAACCACTCGTTGCATTCAATGGAGGAATCAAGGAGCGAAGGAAGATCATCCAGACCGGAATCGAGAAGTTGCTGAAAACGAAGAATCAGCAGACAGCACAGGTCAACAAGACGCGCGATCGCTTTGAGCAGGACTGCCTCAAGATCAAGGGCTACTTGGCTCAAGGCCACATGGTGATGGGCCAGGAAGAGCGCAAGAACAAGGCTAAGCTCGAGAAGACACAAGTCCAAATGTCGACTAATAGCACCGAGTACGAGCAGGCCGTCAAGATTCTGGAAGAGACCACTAGCCGCTGGAATCGCGAGTGGAAAGCAGCATGCGACAAGTTCCAGGATCTGGAGGAAGAGCGATTGGATTACTTCAAGAGCAGCTTGTGGTCATTCGCCAACATTACATCGACCGTGTGCGTAAGCGATGACCAATCTTGTGAGAAGATCCGGCTTTCTCTGGAGGACTGTGAAGTGGAGAAGGACATTGTCAGCTTCATCAAGGACTTTGGCACTGGTCAGGAAATTCCAGATCCACCAAAGTACATCAACTTTTGCCGAGGCGATCTGGACGATGTGATATCGAATCACGATTCAGACGATGGCAATTATGCCGTGGCTCAATTCCAGCGCACGATGAATCCGACGTTCAGATCAGCATCACCACAACCAAGCACCTTCGAGTCACATCACGATCCAGATTCGAGCTTGCGTGAGGAGATGGGAATTCCAAAAGCCCGCACCACTTCCGTGCAACTCGATGATTCTTTCACAGCGCAAGCGCGAAGCTCGCATGGCAGCGCAGCGGCAATACCGCCACCACTCGCATCCAGCAATGTCTCATCGGTGGCATCGAACCCCTACGCAGATGCACCACAGATTCCACATAACCCATATCCTACAGATGGTATGACTCAATTCTGCCGACCTGGCATGGGACCTCCTTCGGAGCGCAGCACGATTCCATCACCAATGAGACCCGGCAGTCGCGAGAGCCAGGGTGACCACAGTGATTACTCTGCACCAACGTCGTTCTCTAGCATGGAACCACCCAGTGGTGCAGCATCGCCGACCAAGGGTTATAATTACAACGGATCTAACATTTCCGGCGTGTCCAGTATGTCTGGTGGCCCGCCAGAGGAAAAGTCCATCCAGAAGAAGAAGAGCGGTTTCTTTAACAGTCCTTTCAAGCGAAGAGCCAGCACAAAACGCAAGGATGAACCTCAATCTGCAGCCCCTACGCCGACAAACCGCAACACTTGGACTCCTGCGAACATGCGCAAGACTGAGAGTGCGAACAGTAGCCCAACGAAGCCATTCGGACACAGCAGAACCAACACTTGGGCCAATAAACAGCCCTCGGTCAGTCCTGACCCAGACGTCGACCCTCGCGCAGACTACCAGCTTGGCATTGGCAACAATGTCTTCGACGTAGCTCATCCTAACAAGAAGCCGCCAGCTAGGAGCGCTACGGGTGGCGACCATGATCCGATCGCACAAGCTCTGGCAGAACTGAAGGGTGTCACGAAACAAGCCTCTACACGACAATCTGCAGATCGACACTATGGGATGTCCACTCCAGCCCCTGGTACGGAGGCCGCAGATCGCACTGTTCCTGCGCCTTTTGCCAGCAAAGGAGCTCGTGCAACACCTCCACCAGGCTACACTCCCGCTAGTACGCTCGGTGCTCCGCCGCCAGCTCATACGAAGCGAGAGATGCAAAAGACCGCAGAACAGTATGGCACCCAGAAGCGTAATATGTTCAATGCAGCTCCTCCTCGACCTGGCAGTAGCATGGGCCAAACTGCACGTGCACCATCCCCAGGACCTATACCGCGAAGTACAAGCCCTCGACCATTCCATAACAATGATCAGCGAACACAGCAGCCATACCGCGCCGCATCCCCAAACCCTTACGGAGCGCCTCGAGCAGCATCGCCAAATCCTTTCGGAGCGCCTCGGGCAGCATCGCCGAACCCTTACGGCGGCCCGGCACCTACAGCAGCCAGACCTCGAGCACAATCGAACAGTCCAGTCAAGCCTCAGTACGCCGGGAACTCGGGCCAATTCTCAAGAGGCGGTTCCCCAGGCTATCAGGTTCCCCCTCGCGCTACATCTCCAAATCCAGCCTACAGTCGACCCGGAACGAGTGCAGGACGACCAGGTAGTAGCCGAAGCAACGATCCGTACGGCGGCGGGGCCATGGTTCTCGCTCCTGCCGGTCAAGATCCTGGCTATGGCTCTCAACGTGGCGGCCGCCCTCAGAGTCAATACTACCCTGATCAGAGCGGTGGAGCTAATCAAGTTTCATCTCGCGTTCGAAGTCAGAGTCAAGGGACGCAGAGGCAGGTTACGAAGGATGGAAGACCGATTATGCATTATTGTAAGTTCACACACTGTCTCTATTCTTCCAGATTGGACTGCCACTGACCTTTCTTTCCCCAGCTCGAGCAATGTACATGTACCAAGCCGCGATTCCCGAGGAGCTATCCTTTGCCAAAGGAGATATTCTAGCCGTGACGAGGCACCAAGACGACGGATGGTGGGAGGCGGAAGTTAATGGACGACTGGGACTGGTCCCGAGTAATTATTTGAAGAACGTCTAGGAGCGGGACGATAATATCGTACTGCAGCGGACGAAGAGTAAGAGGGCTGGTGGTGCTGGGCCCAGCAACTGGAAGAAAGAGAACATTCGACCTGGGACGAGTCGGGAATCGCCTCGGGAGGAGAGGTGGAGGGGTGATGATTATGAGATTGGAATGCTTTTGTGATGACTTTGCAACGTTTTGGTGGGGATTCACCTTTTTGGCTGGATGGATGATTGATGCGTGCATTTTTTGTCCTTTTCGTTTTGGGCGTCGCCAGACGCTTACAGTGTGTGTGTACACAGACAGCTTCGGTCGCTCGCTTTGTTGTACGTACAGAGATGATTGATTCCGCTAGTGCGATGAATTGGGTTGTTTGGGAAGGGGAAAGGAAGCGAATATACGAATGTACAGCGAAATGATTCACTTCTTCAGCTTTGTCACGTATCGCTTTCTTTTCCCCCAAAATTGACCGGGATTCCTCATCTGGGGCGGTGGTCGAAGGTGTCTGAACTTTCCATTCTTGAGACAGTATTCACGTAAACCACAACTTTCATTTTGGGTATCTAGATATACATAAGAAAAGATCAGAGGTTACTTGATAGGAAGTAAGTCGGTTTCTTGTGCTGTTGTGCCTGCCATCATCCAGTCCCGAAGTTGCTCGTCCGGACATCTCGTACAGTCGTTTCCGCGTGTCGCTAGTTCATTCTCGCGTTCCAAAGTGTACCACATCCCATCTCATGCCGTTGCATCAGGGTCGTCTCCCTATTTCGCATTGTAACTTTGCTTCCTCTCACTCAGTTCTTTTTCTCACCTCCCACATCAGATTCCGTTCTCGGCAACGGAACTTGTGCAGGATCAGGCTGGTTGAGTGTCTTTTCAATCTTGGCCTCGGCGGCAGCGGCAGCAGCTTTCTCGTCCTCTTCGCTGTCCGAGGACTCAGAGACTTCGATATCGCCTTCGCCGTCTTGCTCGAGAATTTGGCTACTGCTGGCTGATTCGTTTGCCAGGCGGACTTCTTTGCCGCGTTTGTGGCAGTACCAGAATACGAACATTAGAACTAAGTGAAGCGTGTTAGTAGGTGATTTCAGATGTGGAAGTGAGGTTGAGAAATAACTTGCTGAAAACGGCGAGTGAAAGGACGACATTCGTCGTCGATGCTAGGAATGGGAAGCGCGTGGTGAGGAAGTTGACAGTGTTTCGAAGCATTGTCGCCACGACACCTTCTTTGCTCATGAGTTTCTTCAGTCCGGGTATCGTGCGTTTCTTCTTCTCTTGTGGTTTACTCGAAGTAGGTGTCGATGAGCCCTCGGCTGCTTGCTTAGCTTTCAGATCCGCGCCAGGTTTCTCGCTCGCAGCTGCCATAATCTCTGGCGCGAGCGATGTGCCGAGCTTGGCTGGCAGGCTCTTTACGAGTGTTTGTACGAAAGGTGGCATGGTCTTGAATTGCTTCTCGAGAGTTGGACCGGCATCGCGCATCAGCTTGTCCATATCATCGTATGCTGTGGGCACGCCGTTGATGGTATCTTTGAGGACTTGGGCAAAGCGATCGTAGATTTTCTGGGTTTCTTGGTTGAATGCGAAGACGCGATTGTTGATTGCGGACATGTTCAGATTGTCGAGCAGGACGGAGACTTCCTTTTCTTGCTTCTCTTTCGTCTTCTCCTCGTTGATAGTACCATCTTCGTTGTAGACCGGCTCAGGCTTCGCATCCTTGTCTTTGGAATGCCATGTCCAAGATTCAGGCCAAGTTGGGAGTGAGTTCGAGAGCACCAGGTTCGATGCATACTCACCCCATGTTCGCTGATTGGTGTCCTCTGTCTTTGTCTCTTGCTCGGCTACTTTCGCACTGCTCGGAGCCTCATCTTTCTTCGCAGGTTGGAGTTTGGCAGGGAGATATGAAGCCCAGGTCTTCTTCTCTTGTGTGCTGGCTGTGCCCTTCTCATCGTCGAGCTTCACTGCCGAATTCCAACCTCGGGTTGCTTCTTCTGCCTCCTCTTGATTTGGTAGTTCGAAGCTCTTTCGGTTTGACTTCTCTTTCGGCGCGTCGCTCGACTTGGGCTGGGTCTCGGGTACAACTACATCCCCTCCTGCTGCCTTGGCCTCCGCTGGCGACGCATCCTTGACTTCGCCTTCGTCCGTGACTTTGGCTACATCAGCAGGTCGAGGAGGGAGATCTGGTTTCGGCCCTTCGTCTTGGGATAAATGACGTTCCAGGAACTTTTCGTCTTCGTCTTTGAGCACTGGTTGAGTAGGATTCGTCTTTTTGAGTTCTTCCTGGTTCTTCTTCGCCCTAGCAAAGGACGGCAGCGTGAAGTAGGAGGACATGATGCGTGTTGTAGGGAGTTTATGGTAGCAAGAATGAACAGAGCGTTACTGCCTACCTTTTGCAACTTTCAGAGCACCGCCACTATCAGCATACAACCCACTTCCGCAGCTCACCAGAGCTCTATGTGCTGGGTGGCACACCTCGGAGTCAACCATACGTCACTGGCGTCTGTGAAGTTGGTGCGATGCAGCCAGGATCTGGAAGGCAGCTGTGCAGCGGTCCAAGATTCGCGTGGCTTGGCATTCCAGCGGACTTCACCTCGCCTTGCCCATTGCTCTCCTACCATCACTGACACGACCAAAATTGTCTATGGCTCCCCACAGCCTGTCTATAAATGTCCTTTCTTGCTCACACGCTGTGCCCTCGATGACACCCTCTTTGAGACGCCGTCGCGGGGCTTTAGCTCGAATTCTGTGACAAATGTTACTCTCGAAGACAGAAATACGGCTATGCCAGATTCAGGCTTGCATATGACCAGCAGCGATATTAGGGCAAAGCACGGCAGTCTCTGCATGGACTCTGTGTCGGCATGTGACAAGAGCGCACACTGAGCACGATGGAAGCCGGATATGCTCAACAAGAAGCACAAGGCTTCCGGTCGTCTTGCAACCGACTCTGCTACCCGCTGAGCTGTGGTCACGATCTCGTAGGTTATGAGGTAGAATATACTGGAGCAGGCCACGCGCTGCTCTCGCGCTCCAACAGTCATCTTCTAAAAGCAAATGTTATTCTGGCGTGGGCCATTCAAACTGGGATCTCTTCGGCCACATACTATACTGTGTCTACCGAGGACGATTCTGGCCCTGCTCAATACGGTCATTGTCAAGCTTCAAAGTTCGTGGACCCCGTGCACATTCTACTCAGCACATCCGCCCGCTCTGTTTTGCTTCAGATGCCAAGAGATAACCCACCAGCTCCTACGCCGTACGGTAACAGCGCCGGACTCCGTCTGACTGCACATTGATGAATGTACTGGTTATTCGCAGGCAGGCGCGACTGCCACCTAAACCGAACGGAGATCTAACGTAGAGTCACTATGTGCACGTGCCATGAGCAAATCATTCACTCGCGCCAGCCCCACTTTTGTGGCTTGTCCCTGACCTGTCTCTTCTCGGCGGCCGCACACCACGCCAACAACCACTACCTACCAACAAGAAATCCAGGAAGCGATCATTGGAGAAAGTACTCCTAAGCTGCCGAGATCATTCCCGAAGGCGCACACACGCCTGCACATTACCACCTCACTTCAGGCATCTCCGCGCCCCGCCGCCAACTGTGCCACCCGATAAACACCGTCCTTCCTAACTTCCTCGACAACACTTCGGAGACACACCAAAAGACCAGCACTTGCGCCCAACAACGACACCCACCATGTCGCTTGACATGTTCTGGGGCGGTGCCCCGCAGCCGATCAACACACGTAAGTCTCTGATTTTCTTTGCGAATTCATGCTCGCTCGAGTCTCAACCAGGCGGCATTGGAATCATGGTTTTCTCGAGCGACAGCACTGACTGTATTCACAGCACATGAAGCACTTGCCCAACTCAGAGCCAACGAGTTCGCACTTGAGGAGGACAACGAACCGGGTCATGTAAGTGCTTCTCCTTGATTCGGCCGACACCCATGCCTATCAGGGTAGATACGGATCAAAAAAGTCAATCAAAAGCTGACAGAGCGATCATAGCTGTCGGACGATGAGTCCGCCCAGCAAGAACCTCCAACCGCCAACATCGAAGCAGTCAACGAGGAAGAGTCGCGCGGCAAGCTTCGAGTTCTGGGCGGAGTTGCTGCCGTTTCCAAGCGCATCAATGCTGACTACGATTCCGACGACGCCCGCATCATTGAACTGAAGCAGCAGTCCTACAGCGACGAATATGTGGCTGCCAAGTTGACGGAAGAAGGCCGTATTCGGTATGTGCCAAAGACGGTCGGCAGTCGCTGGTTGCGTCTGCGTAAAGTGCTTGAAAAGCGCGAAGACGAGCGACTCGATGATGAGTTGAGCGACTGGCATGTTGGAGAGGTGAGTATCTCTGAGTATCTCCAATTTCACTACGCCAAGCTGACTCCGACCAGGACGAAGAGCTCAACAACATCAAGACAGAAGTGGACAAGAAGTTCGAAGTCCAATTCCAGCGTCTTCGCGATAGGATGTGGAATGAGGTCTCGATCTACCTCGCCGAGAAGACGGTCAAGCGCAAGTACACGGCCAATGCATGCCAAGAGCGATATGAGGCTCTAAAGAATGGCACTGCTCTCCTTCCGATCGAACTCGATGATGACCAGGAAGGCCGTCGTCTGCTCCGCGAGGAGCGAATCCTCGCAGCTCAAGCTCGTCGCGATGCCATTGAACAGGAGAAGAAGGATCTCGAAGCTGCGCGTGAAGCTCGTATAGAGGAGAAGAAGCAGTTGAAGATCGATGAGGCGAAGCGTAGACAACTGGAGATCAAGAAGCGCCAAGATGCCGCCGCCGAGCGTCGTCATCAGAAGCAGGAGAAGCAGAACATGGTGGTGCAAGCTCGTGAGGCTCGCGAGCAGTATCTCGAACTCATTCGCCTTGAGCGTGATTGGGAGTTGGAGAAGATTCGCGTTGAGCGGGAGATTTTCAAGGAGATAACAGGCAAGAACCTCTTCGGCAAGGCTGCCACGGCTCGTGATCGCTCGAACAAGCACAAGTCTGGCGTCACTCTGGACTGGGAATCTGATGAAGAAGACTTGGAGGACATGGAGGATTCCGCCAGCGACGCCGACGATGAAGACGATCTCGAGCGTACCGACGCTGGTGCCAACTTCGCGCCGAAGCGTCCCAAGAAGACTCCCAGCAAGAAACGCTCCCAGCCAGCTCGTAGAGCAAGCGCAAAGCGTACTAGACTGACTGAGGCCGAGTTTGAGGGGTCCGCCAACGAGGATGAGACCACTGCCCATGAACCAGGCTCTTCTAAGGTCCGCGTCACCAAGGCTACTCTGCTCAACCCGCGTTCCATCCTCAACAACGGCGAACTCAAAGCCATCATTCGTCGTCGCGACATCACTCCAGGCTGGCAGGAAAACGAGACTCATGCCGAAGTTGTCGCGCGCATTCAGCACGTCGACGAGTCTCTGAACGTCAATCAGCTTCGCGCTCTCTGCAAGCAGGAGTTCCTGTCCCCGTCCGGCAAGAGAGAGGAACTCATTCGTCGTCTGGCCGGTCACGATGCTGAGCGTAGCTTCGCTGGCCAGTCCTTGGATATCGCGAGTCACGATGTGGAGTTCATGCTGACGTACGATGGCTACCAGGGTGAGTTCAGAAAGTATCTCGACGAGGCTATCCAGGAAGCTCGGGACAGAGGCGAGGAGATTGTGGGCATCGATGACGAGGACGAAGATGCGATGGAAGAGTAAGTTGCGAGACGAATGTGGACATTAGAGTGGTAAGGGCTGTTTTTATGTTCTGTACACTACTGTTTGACGGGCCACAGCTGTTTCTCTGCCGAAGACGATGATGCTGAGGCATCACAAGCTCGGATGTGTCATCTGGCGGATATGGAGATTCAGCTGAGAGCGCGAGCGCCTATGGTGCGTCTTCTTTCGATAGAAAAGCTGTGATAGTGGCTCAAAAAGTCTTGTTTCAAACAGCTCCATCTCGAGGTCACTGGCTAGGCCACCATGTGTGCAGCCGGGTTAGGCGCAGCTCTTGCAGAATACCGGGAGGTGTTCGTGCCATCTCGGGATGTTCAACCTCCATTCCATGCTGTGGAAGGTTTCAAAATTTTCGCTGCTCCATTGAGGTGAAAATGCCGCCGCGCGGGTGGAGGAGAAAGCTCAGACGCGTGAACTTGCCGACGCTCCAGAGAACAGCTGGAGACTGTGCCATCCAGTACGCATACGCATGTCACCTATCGTCCACCTGGCATTGGAGCGACGGTATCATATAGATTATCGAAGACCCTTCAGCAGTTCTTTCGATACTAGTTGCAGCTGACTTACAGAAGACGGTGAGATGGTACCTGGCACTATCTGCACAGCCATGTCAGCGACAGGGGTGGGCATGCTGATCTGACTGCATGTCTCAATGGCAAAGGGCAAACTTTGATGTCGCAAGTACACGAATGCCCTGGGACTGATATCAGCATAGGCAGAAGCCAAGCAGGGCCGCGTTTTTGGCGGGAGGTGAAGACGGGTGAACGTGGGGGAAGCGACGCTCCGGTTGCCCTTGTGGTCGGTGCGATGACGTCCGACTTTGCCCCCGCTAGACTAGAGGCTGGAGATGGCACGACATAACTGGGACACACAACACCTGGTCATCTACACGAGCCGCTACTCTTTCATCTTTCTTAGCTTGCAACTACTGACCCCCTACAACGGTTCTCGCTTCCTCCACTTTTGCCGCATTTCGAAGCGAAGCCGACACGTTCTGCGACGACGATCTCTCCGCGACAATCGAATCGCATCGGTGACGAGGGTTTGAAACACGAGATAGAGCCTGAACAGTACTCGATACCAGAATGTCAGAAGAGGCGTCTGCAGTTCCGCCTGCGCAAAAGGCATCATGGACGGGGTTCTTGAAGGTGGGAGCACACAACGTCCACACTCATTCTCCCATCTAACATGCAGTAGCAACTTGCTTCGTTCAACGGCGACCTCTCCTCGATGACCGCTCCTCCCTGGATTGTCAGTGATACATCTTTGACCGAGTTCTCGGCATACTGGAGTGAGATGCCCCGCCTGTTGGTTGCGCCTGCACAAGAGAAGGACAAACAAAAGCGCATGGTTCTCGTACTCAAGTGGTTCCTCAGCACACTGAAACAGCAATACGCCAGTCGAAACGAGAAGCTTGGTTCGGAGAAAAAGCCTATCAATCCATTTCTGGGTGAGCTGTTCTTGGGCAAGTGGACAGACGAGACCGGCGAGACGCAGCTGGTCTCCGAGCAGGTGTCACACCACCCTCCAGTGACTGCATACAGTATCTGGAATAACCAGCATGGCGTCCGCCTGCAAGGCTACAACGCGCAGAAAGCTAGCTTCTCCACGACCATTCACCTCAAGCAGGTTGGACACGCGCTCCTGCACCTCGACGCATTCGACGAGGATTATCTCATTACACTGCCTGCGCTGCACATCGAAGGCTTACTGAAGGGGTCACCGTTTGTGGAATTGAACAAGAGCAGCTATATCGTATCCTCATCTGGCTACACTGCACGAATTGACTATTCGGGTGCTGGGTGGGTATCTGGCAAGAAGAACTCACTCTCGGCAATTGTATATCCGCATGGCAAAGAAAAGGACAAGAAGAGCGTCTTGTACAAAGCCGAGGGCAGCTGGACAGACGAATTTGTCATTAAAGATGCCGACAAGAACGTTGTTCACCAGTACAACGCGAAGAAGGAACCCAAGACGCAGCTACAAGTGGCGGACATCAAAGACCAGGACCCTCTGGAGACACGGAGAGCGTGGCAGAAGGTTGCCGCGGCCATTCAAAAGGGTGACATGAATACTACACACGCTGAGAAGACCAAGATTGAGGAGTTTCAGCGGGCGACTCGCAAGAAGGAACAATCGGAAGGGAAAGAATGGCAACGCATCTTTTTCTCGCGAGCGGACAAGCTTCCAGTGTTCGACAAGCTCATCAAAGAAGTGCCCTACGGCGGTATTGAACAGGATCAAACTGGCGGCATCTGGGTGTTTGACCAGGAGAAGGCAAAGAATGCGAAGCCGCCGTTCAGCCCACTCAGCGAGGAATTGAAGAACGGTTTATAGGCTGGTTGCTTAGGAGGCAAAGAAGGCCGAGGTCTGTGCAGCTGCGCGTTTTCAACAGGGTTGTACATTACATAGCGAGCATGGAGTGAAACACGCATGCTACGACGCATACGAACACGAGGCGCAGGTAGCATTGGGTCGTCAGTCCTGAGAGAATGAATATCAGAGCATTTCCCAAGCCTGACTTTCCACGATGCTGAAGTCGAAGGAGCGGGGATGGTTGTATTTTGTGCAACAACGCGAGACCGAGTGATTTTTCTTGGCTGTGACGATCGATGTAGCTTTAGTTCGAGCAGTCCACCGAATTATTTACTGCCTTCCCTGATGCAGCAACGACGAATTCGCTCTTGCTATGCGTGTGTTGTGAGATGAACGAACACACTCCGTCGCACAGTCTCAGATCAGCAAACTCGCAGGCGACACGACGAACAGGCATTCGAACGCAGCAATCGGAGCGGTACACTTCAGACGAGCTAGGATCTCGCGGCGGCTTGACCTCGATTATCACCAACCTGAGCAACGCTTCCAGCAACCCAGCCTCGCCGCAGTTCTTACAGGAGCATAGCCAGTCTCAGTTACGATCACCTCCTCCTCCGACGTACCTCACTCTCAACGACCTCGCCGCCATCGCAAGACGCCGCGTCACCAGCCGGCAGTCATCGACCTCGTCCGTGTCCACGACCGCATCACACCCTACCAGTGGCCGCGCTCGCAACAGCGCCGCTTCTGGCTATCATCACTTAGCTGCTGGTGACGCAGGCTTGTCATCGAGCGGCGGAAGTGTTGGTGCGGCCGGCATTTCACGTCTCGGGAGACCTCCGCAATCGACACTCGCATCCCCGGCATCGTCGACCGGTACACACGGCGCGGGCAGCTCGTCTGGACAACTGAACAGCTTGCTCTTGACGCAGCTGAACATACTGCTGAGCACCTTGAAAGGAGAGGCAGACAGGACAAAGTGGACAGCACAATTGGACAAAATCCGGAAGCTCGTCAGCGACAGTGGGATGGAGTTATTCACGACATATTTTCGACGATTGCTGCAGAGCAATGCGTCCACAGTCATTTCTAGCACACCTCGCGCTCCCGAAAACGCCGGCAACTATGAACTACTGATCGAAGAAGTGCAGAAGCTGGTTAAGGAGCCGCGGCAAGCACAGCAGATCGCAGAAGCCCTCGACACCAACGAGGGGGACGTGTTCCGAGACTTTGAACTGCAGGCTTTCCTCGACCACTTCGCATTGGACCCCATCGCGCGCGTCGCACTGCTGCAACCGCTACGAACAGTGTCAATCCCGAGTTTGCGACAAAAAGGTACGTTGTCGATCTGCACATGCACAACAACACTGGAATAGCTTCGATGCAGCATCCCGCATGCTGGGTTGGGTGGTACAAGCGTTGCCAAGATTCCCGAGCTAACACCTTGATCCAGCGGACTCGCTTTTGACCGCGACCTTCCCTCTATTCCTCCAAACCCTCGCCGCCCAACCGCTTCACGCCGCCGACACCGACGTCGACCCCGCGCCATCAGTACTAGCATCGATTATCGAGCGAGTCATCCACGATCCACGCGGTCTCAGCGACGAACTCCGCGAAAACCTCTTCTACGCGGTGCGCATCTACTATCGCACCCGCGGCTTGCGCACGCCATATGCAGTCGAGTCGGCGATGCTGCTGGACGAGCTGCTGCAATCGCAGCAAGACTCGCGTCTTGTGAAGCGCTTGCAGCATGAAGGGCCGCAAGCGACCGCGAGCCTCGAGGCCTGCAAGGAGGTGCTGGCAGGAGCAGAAACACGCGACTTCTCCTACTCGCAGATCGCAAATGTGCTCCTGTACATGGTCCTCGTGCAAAATGGCGACGCGTACAATCCCTCCGTCTTCGTCGAGGCTGTCCGTCAGCACCGCGCCGGAGCGCGGATAGACTGGACTGATGTGGTCACGGGCTTCGACAAGGAGGGCCTGCGAGTGTCAAAAAAGCAATTTCTGCTGCTGTACAATGCGCTGCTCCCGCTGGCGAGGGAGTACGCCAACTTCGACATCCAGCTACTCTGGGGCGGTAATTGGCACTGCCAGGAGACACAGTTGAGCTTCGTGGTGGCCTTTCTGTCCATGACGCCGGAAGAACTGGATGTCATGCAAATACCGAATCTGAGGCAGGCATTCGAGTTGACGAGCTTCGCAACGGCATCTGACAAGATCCGCGCTTTCGCAGAGAAGGCTATCAAGCATCCGCTGGTATCATTGGACGCTACAGAAGCTCTCTTCACCATGATCTTCCGATCACAGGAAACGTACAACATGGCTCAACAGCTTGGTATTCCTGACAATATCATCAACCAGAATATGACGACTTTCGTTTGCGCCGCATCGAATGTGCCGAAGCCGTGGGGGCCTTTGCAAGAGCAAGCGCTGAAGCAGCTATTCTTTCCATTCTTGATGAAACAGCATGGAAACTACGATTTTGTCATGCACGCTCTGTGGCAGCACGATAAGCATTGGGTGGCTACTCGGCTCATCGAGTGGTACAACACAGATCCGAACCTTCTCGGCCTGGTGTACGACCACGCTCTCGAACACGGCTGGCTCGAGCTCCTCTTCACCCTACCCAGTAGCTTCGCGGTGGACCTTGCTGCGTACGCGCACGGGAAGGGCCAATGTAACCTCGTTGACTGGGCTCGGAATCACATCAGTGGCATGGGTCCGCCACAATTCGCTGCGGCAATGACGGATTTCCTACAGTCCAAGATGCAGGACGAGACCGTGGTGCAGCGCGACCAGGTCGCTCAAACAACGCCGCCACTGACTCTGAAGACCATACATGCCTTGCTTGGGCTCATCAGTGATGCTCTATACGAGGACCAGAAGACTGAACTCTTCCGTCATTGCTTGCAACTGTATCCCAGACTATTCAACTATGGCGAGGATGATGCACGCGACGCAGTCATCGATGCCAACAGTGGGCGCGGCCATTCGTTGCCGGAACAGGCGACGCAAGAGATGGAAGAGCGCTACAAGCAGATGTACGGCGGGCAAACCACTCCTGACAGCCTCGTGACTGAGCTCAGGCGGCTGAAGGCATCTGACAACCCCTCAGAACAAGAGCTATTCGCTGCCATGCTGTTCGGTCTGTTCGAGGAGTACAATTGCTTCGGAGAATACCCTAACGAAGCTCTTGCGACGACGGCTGTGTTATTCGGTGGATTGGTATCTCACAAGGTTGTGTCGGGCATTGCAGAACAACAAGCTATCTTTATGATCTTGGATGCCGTGACGCAGTCTAGCACTGAGGACCCGATGTATCGCTTTGGCTTGCAAGCTCTGATCCATGTTCTTCCCCGCCTGAAGGAATGGCCTCCTCTGGCGGAACGCATCCTGCGTATCCCCAGTCTTCGTGGGACGAGTGCCATGGAAGCTGCGGAGACCGTGCTCAAGGAGGCTCAACCACAGTCGGCTGGATTGAACGGCGAAGCCACCAATGGACTCACCAACGGCGTACTGGACGATGAGGAATTCGAGGTTGTCGCGCCTGCCTTCACCGCCATCCAGGTCGACCCGCCGAACCCGAACATCGCATACGAAGACCCTAACGAGGATATCTCCGACAAAGTCACCTTCGTCCTAAACAACGTCTCGAAAAGGAATCTGGATGAGAAGTTCAAGGAGATTGAAAGTGCGCTCGAGGAGAAGTACATCCAATGGTTTGCCCACTATCTTGTTGATGAGCTCGCCAAATCCCAGCCGAACTTCCAAAGCCTGTATCTTCAAATCCTGGAGAACTTCAACAAGAAGTTGCTCTGGGCTGAAGTGCTTCGCGAGACATATCTGAGCTGTCAGAAGATGCTCAATGCGCAAGCCACAATGGAGAACCAGCATGAACGAGCGACTCTCAAGAACCTGGCAGGCTGGCTCGGACAAATAACACTTGCACGCAACCAGCCCATTCTGCATCGCAATCTGTCGTTCAAGGACTTACTGCTTGAGGCTCACGATAATGAAAGACTGCTCGTGGCCATTCCATTCACATGCAAGACGCTCGTTCAAGCTGCGCACTCCAAGGTCTTCAAGCCGCCGAATCCGTGGATTGTTGAGCTATTGGGCCTGCTCAGCGAACTATACCACGGCTCATCGCTCAAGCTGAACATGAAGTTCGAGATCGAAATGCTGTGTCGAGAGCTCAGTATGGACATCAAATCTATCGAGCCGCTCGATATTATCCGATCGAGGCCCACCTTGGACCAAAACAACATGCTCACGAATTACATCCCAGAAGGTCCGGATGCCTTTGGGGAGATGACATTGATGGGCCTGTCCAAGCGTGGCCCCAACGAACGCTTCTCGCCTGAAGCTGTTATCTCTCAAGTGCCGGATCTTGGACATATGTTGCAAATCCCACAGGCCGTTGGCACGACCACTCCCGCTCAGATGAAGGCCATCTTCGTCAATGCAGCACAACAGGCTATCTACGAAATAATAGCTCCGGTGGTCGAGCGTTCTGTAACCATTGCTAGCATTTCTACTGCAGAACTGATCCAGAAGGATTTCGTCACCGAGGCTGATGTGGAGAAGATGCGCAATGCGGCTCACACGATGGTGAAGTCGTTGTCCGGAAGTCTCGCCCTTGTCACATGCAAAGAGCCTCTGCGGATGAGCATCACCAACAACATCCGTCTCTTGGCCGGACGATCCTTGCCCGAACAGTTGCCGGAAGGTCAAATCTTGATGTTCGTAAACGACAACATCGACACAGTCTGTCGACTTGTGGAACAAGCAGCAGAGGATCATTCCCTGGCGGAAATTGATTTGCAACTGCAGGAAGCCTTGACGGAGCGACAGCAACATCTTGATCAGCGGCCGAATGAGTCGTTCTCCCATGTACCAGTTAGTCGATGGTCGACTCTCATCCCAGAACCCTACAGACAGGACCAGAATGGATTGAACAGGCAGCAACTGGCACTCTATGAGGATTTCGGTCGACAAGCTCGCATCACACCAGCAGCTCATGCCGGGTCTGCCTCGCAGGATGGCACGCGTGCAATGACAGATGTGCTCGGCGATAACTACCTCCCGAACATGCCAACTCCCGCTGAGGCGCCTGCGATGCCTCATCCAGGTCAGGCACAGCGTATTCCCGGCATGCAAGGCGGACTACCACGCGCCAACGGCTACCTTGATCCTGCGAGTCTCAATGATCGTATCATCACATTGATGTCTGAGCTTCAACAAGCGTCGCGAGAGGCACCTGAAGAACATATCAGCGAGATCGGCGAAGGTGCCACCATCCGGCGCGTGTACGGACAACTACTAGTCTTGATCGAAAGTGCTCCACAACCTGAGACTACAGTGCAAGCGTGCGCGAGCCACTGCCTCGGATTGATCTATGGCGAAGCTCAAAAGCGACTGGAAATCGAAGTCCTCGCTCGTTTCCTCACCCAGCTGTGCCGAATGTCGCAACAGGCCTGCCGACAGATTACTATGACGATTGCTACCGTCGAGGACGACAGAATTTTCAACGCGCCAGCCACCATCGCTCTCCAAGGTGAAAGCTTGCTTGACGTCCAGCACATCGATTCATTGATTAGCAAGGCGCTCAAGCAGAGGCGCCCCGTCGCTTTGTCATTCTTCAAGGAGATTGTAGAAGAACTACTCCTGGGCGAGGAAGCGGTAGCTCATCGTGCTGAGTTCTCATCATCGTATGAGGCACTCGCCCAGTGGCTGAACAGCCTGTCGAGTCCAGAAGGCTCGCCCCAGTCGTTCCCGCAAGAGGCACTGATTGGCAGAGAGATCATGCGCATACTGCAAGGCTCGTCGGACTACACCAATGGCTTGCCGAGTCCAGAGACTGATCCTAAGCACGCCGATCAACAAGAGTACCTCTTTGAGGAGTGGATCAAGCTGCAGCGCGTGGGCGCAGAGAATCATCGCTATCTGGCGTTCATCTCACAACTGCACGAAAAAGGCATCCTTGCCGACCCGGAGAGCAACCTCAATTTCCTCCGTACGTGCCTCCGGTATTCAATCGAGCACTTTGAGGTTGTCAGCAGCAGGCCTTACGGCACTATTGACATCGCCTATATCGCCGTCGACGCTCTGGCCAAGCTGGTAACCATGTTGGTGCTGTTCCAGGCTCCTGCCGACGCTGACCGACCCGTCAACAAGGCGAAGAACCTCGAGGGTTTCATTCGCTTGGCGGTGCTGGTTATGAACGATGCCCACAACAAGCATGGTGAGCGCTTCAACAGCCGCTTCTATTTCAGGTTGTTTTCTGCTGTCTTGTGCGAGATTGACGCACACAAAGCGCAAGTGACGCCCGAACAGGAGGCCGAATTTAATAGAGTCATCGCCACAACTCTCCAAGTGCTGCAGCCGCGATTTTTCCCTGGATTCCTTCACGCATGGATTGCTCTTCTGAGCCATCGTCTCCTCGTGCCGGCTTTCCTGGTGAATGGCCGGAGCAACGGAGGATGGAACCAGTTCACAAAGCTGCTGGCGGTCTTGTTCCAGAACCTAGACGACATCTTCTCGTCTACAGAGTTATCCGCGGTAGCACCGGACTTTTATCGCGCGGTGGTTAAGTTCATGATGATTCTGCACCACGACTTCCCGGATTACCTGGTCGAGAACCACATGCAGCTGAATGCTATCATCCCAGCTCACTGCGGCCAGCTGCAGAACATTGTAACCAGCGCGGCTCCACAATCTCAGTCATCGCAGCCAAATCCTTTTGCGCCTGGCCTGAAGATCAATAGACTTGACCAGGTCCGCATTGCTCCAGCGGTCTTCTCCGATGTTGACAACGTACTCGAAGAGGCTGGTGTGAAAGCTGCCATGGAGCGTGTCTGCCAGTCAAACGAGCTGAGCGAGCAGAACTTCGCCTTCCTGCAAGCTGTTGTGGACCGCGCGGATGGCCAAATTAGCCCGATTCTGATCAACGCACTGGTCCTTGAGGTTGGCATCAATGCGACTTCAGTGTCGTCGGCGTTCTCATCTGTCACGGCTGCAGCGCGCCTCCTCACTCGTCTGCTGCAAGAAAGCGGCCCACGAGCACGCTACCATCTCATCCTGGCTATGACAAACCAGCTTCGCTACGTCAACTCGCACACACATTACTTCTCTACCGCTCTACAGCACATCTTTAGCACTAGCCAACAAGATCTGCAGGAGCAAATTCTGCGAGTGATTTGCGAGCGTATGATGCATGACCGTCCTCATCCTTGGGGACTTCTCGTATTGCTGCTAGAGATGATCAAGAACCCGAACTACAACCTGCTTGAGCAGTCTTGGGTCAGAGCTGCCCCACAAGTTGAGCAGCTCCTCGCGACTCTAACTCACCCGAACCAACCGCTCAGCAGCAGTCCCTTTAGTGGACGCTTGCCGATCGGTGCTCGCAACTAGGCATCGGCACCTGCTCGACGCAGAGAGATGGCGGCAGATGGTGGAAGAACGTAGGAGAGGACGGCGAGCCCTTCAATTTGGCAAGAAGGGGAGATTTCCCGTCGTTTCGGTTGTATGTGTGTAAAGAAATGACTCGCTGTACTATCACTTTTTGAAAAGGAATTCATGCATGCCTTGGCATCTGGGAACACGGGCGTTTCGAAAGAGACAGATGGGAAGGCTTACAGTGGAAAAAGTTCGGGACTGATCGTTGCATGGCTCGGGCTGGACTGATGAGAGATGATGATTATGTAGAATAGTGCATAGTTGTTAATGAATGCATGAGTTGGTCGTAATGAAGAGCTACTCTCCCAATTCAGCACACGCAGTCAGATCCGACTCAAAGATGAATATGAACTTGTCCCTGGTATTCCGACTAAATCGGTAGCAAGCTCGGTGACTGCAAGGCGCCAGAAAGCGCTCCAATGGGCCACGAGATCGGCATCGAGCGTGGCTTGGTGTCCGAGACATCAGATCGAAAGGAACGGATGCACTGCAGCATAGTCGTCGCCGCTACCTGAACGGCCGACAGCGGTCTTCTCATGTGCAGACCGTGGCAATGCGCAGCTGCCCTGCGTTCTGTTCGGGCCTCGTCTGAGGTACGACTGACCAGTCTAGTTTGAGGGAAGACGCTCTGGCACCTGCATGTTCCCGTTGTTCAGGCAATTGAGACTGTTCTGCGGAGGATGTCCGACGACAATCGCCTCACTGTTGCTTGCCTCGCACCTAGTCGCGGGCTTGCACAGGACGCGGCTTAGTATTGCCCTTCAAGCCATCGTAGACTGCATGTCGGAGCGTATCGTTCTCCTCCAGAAGCCGCTGCAACATCCCCACGTAATTCTTTGCTATTGCCCAGTAAGACTGGACCAGGTGCTGCTCAACCCATGTCGATACGTCGTGCTGGATACTCCAGGTCGAGGCTGGAAGCTTCGAAACGCATTTTGCAA
This sequence comes from Cercospora cf. flagellaris, assembly GCA_005356885.1. Taxonomy (NCBI): domain Eukaryota; kingdom Fungi; phylum Ascomycota; class Dothideomycetes; order Mycosphaerellales; family Mycosphaerellaceae; genus Cercospora; species Cercospora cf. flagellaris. Next base: position 1,414,148 of record RJLU01000009.1, on the reverse strand, counting down.
CCAACAAGATGCCCAGCGGTGTTAGTGGATAAAGCGCGCATAGCTTCTTGTGTATCAGATCCTGGAGCAGTTCGTCCTCGATCTTGACGGCGGTCACGAATGCCTTGCCTAGAGTTTCGGCATGCTTGTCCTTCTTGCGGTTCTGTTGGTCAACTACGGATATCTCAGGATCGTCGCCGGATTGATTGACGAGTCGTGGCCCAATCTCACCCGTCTTATAGAACTCTAGGACTACTGCAAGATCGCTCGCTGCTAGGTTCGTCTCCATAGCACGCTTGTCATTTCTCAAGTCCAGCTGGGAGGTGCCTTCGTCGTCGCATACTCGAGCTGCAAGGTATGGGCAGCTTGGGATCAACTTCCGCTTGATTGAGAGCGAGCTCGGATGACCGTGAGGAAAGAAGACACGGCACTCCAGCGGACCAGGTGAACTGGACAATACGGGGCTGCCGGTGTTCTGGTCAGGCTCTTCAACAGATTGGTAGACCTGTTCAGAGCTCCTAATGGACCTGCGAGTCGACCTGGGTGCAGGTACTGTGGGAAGAGGTCCACCAGAAGCGAAGGACTGCTCTTCACAATCATCGTCATCGATTTCAATGAGTTCATCGAGGACTGAGTCTTTTCGAGCTCTGCTACCGCTCATCCTCGGCGTCTGCGTTGTGCTTGACAATCGGTACAGTCGTCCCATGGTATCGACCTTTTGCCGTTTGAGGGGTGCGGACGACTCCTGAAAGTAACCCTTGCGCCTTCCGAGGCTCTGGTCATCGCTCCTGTTCCCGGATGCACGATGTTTCTGATGCGCAGCAATGTTCGTGTCTCGCTGTTCGATTTGCATTTTTCGAATCTCTGATTTCTGCTGGATGTAGTTCGCCCAGAAGTGATGATCTTTGAACCAGTGAGCTTCTTCACGAAACGCTCTTCTGCGCTGCTTCTCCTCGACAACCTCTTCGAGGTCATCCGGTTGAATTTCTTTCTCGGCGAACGGCTTAAGGTTGGCCAAGTAATCTGTGAGCGGATTCATAGGCTCAACCGCGTCGGGGCGGATGAAGATGCTAGACATGTGAGCCAAGTCGATTCCGAAGATTCTCGTGAGAAGCACTTACTACTTGTGGCGGCCGAGCAGAATTGCAGGTTGATGCTTCGGTTCTTTGCACATAGCAACGAATTGCGGTGGAGCAACCTCGTCGGAACAGATGACGACCGGCCATGGCTTGCTCTTTATGTTGTGGATGCAGGTGGTTCCTGGCGCGACGGGTGCTACGGGTTCGCGCATCCTGCTGAAACGGAGTGTGCTTCGAGAGCGTCTTGGTATGGTAATCGTCGGTGGGATCGAGAGTACCTGTCCGTAAGTACGTTGCTTGAAGTTTCAATGCACGGAATGCAGGTGGTGTGGGAAGAGAAACACGAGGACATCCAGTCAGTGAATTGCATGACAGGTGAGCTTGCACGAGCTCCTACACAGGACGCCAAACGAGGGCTCACTTGAGCTCGGCCAATGCGTGCGCTCCTAGACTCATATCACCTAGCCAAGCCACCTACTGTGGCCGATGTGATGTCGGACTGAAGGCTTATGATGTCCTGTCAAACTTGAAATATACTTGAAGTGAAGGTGTGGTTCTACGACTGGATAGGGCGTAGAGACTTCATCAGATGAAGAAACTTGCTTTTTCAGGTCCATAGTGCCGATGATTTTGCGCTGATCGCGCGTTCTGCCACAGCATGTAGGTGTTATGTGAAGAGCGATTCGAAGTGAAGTGAGCAAGAAAGAACCACATGCCGCCAAGCCCTACAAGGGTCCGATTTAAGCTTAAACCCTAACCCCGAAAGCTGTCTGTGGACACGTTCCGCGAGCTTCACCTACGAGAATACACCATTCCTCCAATTTCTCGCGACGAGCCAGGCAACAAGTCCCCAAACGCAACTGCTAGACGGTTCTCCTCCCACAGTCGCCGCAATGTTCGGTGCCGTCGGCAATATGCAGCCCCGGCAAGTGGCCGCCCAAGTCCTCAACTTCGCCCTCGTTCTCAGCACCGCATTCATGCTCTGGAAAGGCCTCTCCGTATTCACGGATTCTTCGTCGCCGATCGTTGTGGTTCTGTCAGGATCTATGGAGCCAGCATTCCAGCGAGGGGATTTGCTGTTTTTGTGGAATAGAGGGATGGAGACGCAGGTGGGAGAGGTTGTGGTGTACAATGTGCGAGGGAAGGATATTCCGATTGTGCATAGGGTTGTGAGGAGATTTGGAGGAGGGTGAGTTGCTCTCAAGGGACATTTTGAGGTATGAGGACACCATACTGACCAGCTGTACTACTTAGACCCAAACCACTACAACTCTTGACGAAAGGCGACAACAACGCCGCGGATGACACGGAGCTCTATGCACGCGGGCAGAGTTACCTCGACAGGAGCAAGGATGTTGTTGGCAGCGTTGTGGGATATGTACCTTTCGTGGGGTACGTGACGATCCTGCTCAGCGAATACCCGTGGCTCAAGACGGCCATGTTGGTGTTTATGGCTTTGACGGTGGTATTGCAAAGAGAATGAGAACGAGGATAATTGTGAAACATACTGGTCGTCATTGACGACATCGTCTGGATTTTCAGAACTCCGAACTGGACCCGCGAATTCAAAATAGGACGATTGGCTGAATGGCTGCCCTTTCGTCGACCTGTTGACGAAATGCGTAATATGCGATTCGAGACCATGCCGAACAACCGATTCTCAGACCACAGCCAATACTGTCTTGTCACGGACTCGGATACGAAGTTGAGTGGGCACAGCATTCGCATGTCGAGCGACTGATAATGCTTGCTATACAATGCTACCAACATTACTTGCTTGCTCAGCCTGATCAAAAGTCGGCTGGCATATGTGTATCATTATCCCAAGCCTGTGCATGATATGTCCTCCTCGGTCCCGCAGTACCTATACCGCTCATCAACAATGTTCCGCCTCTTCAAGCATGTGCATTGAACGGCCAGGCCACGTCCAAATTGTGACTGTGAAACTTACACCAAGTCTGATGAGCGGTGTTTCCGACTTTTTTTATTTCCTGCACAGACCGTCAGTTTCGATCTCAGCGCTCTGAGATTCCTGTATGGATCTTACCTTATGACTGGCCAAGCACATCCAGCAAAATTCAAACTTGCACTTCTTGCATCGCATATGATCACATCCATCAATTTTCTGTATCCTCCAACCGCAATTCGCCCCTGGACATTTCTTACTAACAGTATCCAGCATGGCTTCGGTCGCTCGCTCTTCGTCTTTCGCCTTCGCCCCTGAAGTTCGATACTCATACTGCTCACACGTCTCACCCGTGTGCCAGGCGACCTTGTGCGTCAGGCACTGTTTGTATCCGCAGCCCACACAATCCATGAACGTTCCGGACGCATTTTCCACGTTCAATTGCCCAGAGTTGCAAGTGGTAGATAGACACCATGCGAACTCGTCGAGTGATGAGAGGGCGTTGCGCGTTAGCATCTTTTCGTACGAATCAAAAGTCTCCGGTGTTGAGTGCGCCAGAATGTCATCGTAGTCGAGTTTGCAAGGACATTCTGGGCATTTCAAATCTTCGGTCCCTTTTGTTTCGAATTCCGCGGCCAGCCAGCTGTGCATACACTCTATGCAGGTATGATTTTCGTGCTCGCAAGATAGTGTTGTAGGTCGTGCAGGAAACTCGGCGGGAGGCTTTTCGTCACCGCAGCAGACACAGTCTCGTGGTCGATTGCGTTCTGCCTCTTCGGCGGCGAAACGCGCTTCCTCTTCTCTCTGCAGTTCAAGGGCCTGCAGGCGATCAAGTTCTTCTTGTCGAATGCGTTGCAATTCTTTCTCTTTGCGAAGTGCGATAGCTTTCATCCGGTTGTCCCATTCTTGCTGTCGTTGCTCGATTTCAAGTTGTAGCGCGGCTTCGAGGGCTAATACTTCAGCCATATCATCCTGTGAATTCTCAGGCTGGTGAGAACCACCAGCCATGGGACTCATTGATGCTCTGCTCTGAGCAGTGTGCCACGTATGATTATCATCGTCTTCCAGCCCTATGCCGCTGTCGACGGGACTCGCGGAGAGTCTTTTGCTCAACTCCATAAGGTATCGATTATGCTGCTGATCGAACTCAGACCAATCTCCCTTTGCAATCGCTGGCTGCTTTCCCTTTTCCCTGGGAACAGGTTTCCTCGGGACAGCGATATCCTGAGCAACTTGGTTCTCCTGCGCCGAGACTGCTGCTTCGTGTAGATTGACGTTGTCGATCTCCGATATGTGGCTTGCTACGAGCCCGCCGGACTCGCGGCTCTGCACTGGCAAGTCTGTTTCTACTACTTGTTTGCTACCTCCGAACACAGAAAACCGTGACTTGCTACCGAAAGCCTTCGACGCGAATGATTTCTTCTTCGGCTTGACTGGTACGCGTTCCTCTCTCCAGCCATACATGCCGACCGGAATCCTCACAGTCTTGTACTCCTGTTCTGCAGGCTCGCTCGCAACGCTGTCCGATTTCATCGAGTCGCATTTCTTGAGCTTTGCTGGTGGCACCGACGGTCCAGACACTACCTCGATGATGTCTTGGTCCTCTTCATTTTTCTTGAGCTTCTGTTGTGGTAAGGATGGGCCAGGTATTGGTTCGATAATGTCGTCTGAGCTATTGCGTTTCTTGAGCTTCGCTGCTGGCCGTTTGGAAGAGCAATAGCCTTCAACCACATCAGGCAAGGAAGGCTCATCGAGGTTAATGCTGCTTTGATTTCGCCGGTGGAGCCTCGCGTTGGACCGCTTCAATAGTCCGAAATCGTCATGATCGATTTCGTGTATCTCGATTTTCGGCGGCTTGTTGCTCTTCGTCAGCTGTGCTTGGACTTTGTCGCGAAACCCTTTCATGGTGGGTGTGAAGCTGCTGCCACGCAACGATTGTCTGCGGCAGCTGTGTCGGTGTGCAAACGCTGTATCATCTAAGTGCGCGATTGTGTACGACACAGATTCAACGAAGAGGATAGAATGAAGTACGGTCTGGCAGGGACAAAAGCCACGGCTGTCATGACTGTGCCCAGCGAAGTGAACAGCCTCGTTCAGAAGCACAGCCGCTGCCATCGAAAACAAGCGAACACAAACCTGTGCTGTGCACGGCTGCCTCAGTACAGCGGGAGCCAGGAAAGTCTAACGACATAGACGTATAGGATGACTTGGCTTGGACTTATAATACCATATGGCTGTGCTGGCATAGGCCCGCGTGGATCATGCGAGCGCCTGCAGGCCCGCGCTGTGCCCCAGATTCCGCATAGCCGATATATGAATGCTATCATTGGTACCATATGGGCGGCCGCGAGGTCCACCATGTGGGAGGCGATTGCTCCGAGATGGTGGAACGGTCTTCAAGGACGCCGAAGCATAGTCATGCAAGCACCCGTTGCATCGTCGCACAAATGGTGAGGCCACACTGCAGAAGATGAACCATCATGTTTCCTGATTCGACGTCCTTCAGGCAACCTCGCAGTTGTGTTCGGGAATCGCGCTGCAGGTTTTGTTTGGTTGTGGTGTCGAACGGCTCGCTGCGCAGCCTTCGGTTGAGGCGGAGTCAAATCCTCCAGGCGGCCTCTGCCACGATCACGAGTCTCGTTGGCAGAATGTGCCATGGACGAGCTAGTCTTGTTGGTCTTCACGTGGAAGGCAATACGAAGGTCTCCAGATGCCAGTCACTTTGAGTCATGTCGCTTCTCGCCGACAGCCTGGTCTTCCTGGAGAGAGGCCGAGCGCGGTGCGAGAAGCAAGTCTTCGCACTTTTCCGACGCGTGTGATCGCGCTGCGTCCACGTGCAATGCAGTGCGCAGGTCGCGTAGAGGACAACAAGCCCGGAAGACAGGACATACTGGGGGATATCATGTAGCAAACACTTTCGATGATTGAGGTGCAGTTGCATGAGGCTGGCAAGGATGATCGGATGACCGTTGTCTTGGCAAGGCTGCTGGCTGCAAGCACGACCTTGCAGGAACTCTAGAACTATATGTACTATCCTCGCTATGCAGCGCGTCAACAATACTTATGATTACTTGATCTCACTCCAGCCTCTATTTTCTTTGCCTCCATTCACCATGGCGCTGTCTCCCTTCACGGCACCTGAACGTGCATCCTGGCAAGCTCTTCTAAAAACCAGCATGAATCTCCAAACATCCTCAAAATTGTTGTACAGAGGAGCAGGCGCAACGCGAATCACATCTGGCTTCCGCTCATCAAGCACAACGCCCTCGTGCTCAAGGACTTCCATCACAGCATCGAGCATACCAGGTCGAAGCATGACCGACAATTGTGCTCCACGCTCTTCCGGGCTCCGTGATGTGATGACGTGAAACAACGCCTGACCAAATTGCTGTGCTTGCTCTTGCGCCAATAGATCCAGCAATTGCTCGAGGTAGGCCGTGAGCTTCACACTCTTGTTGCGAAGCTCGGCCATCGAAGTCTGCTTCACGACATCCAGACTTGCACGAAGACCGATTGTGTCCGCGACTGAAGTGTTTGATACTTGGAAACCTGCCGCACCTGATATCGGCTCGAACTTGTTTGCCATGACGAAACGACTGGATTTCGAAGAACCCCACCAGCCCGCCAGTCTTGGTCGATAATGGAACTGCTCGTCCTGAGCTATGACTTCCCCATGTCTCTCATGCACGAAAGCGCCACCTATGCTTCCTGGGCCCGAGTTCAAGTATTTGTATGTACACCAGCAGGCAAAGTCGACATCCCATTCATGCAGCTGCAGAGGTACATTGCCTGCAGCATGAGCTAGATCCCACCCGATGGTGATGCCTTTTGAACGTGCATGCGCGGTGATGGTTTTGATGTCAAGCAACTGGCCAGTGTAGTATTGTATTCCCGGCAGCAGGACCAATGCCAGCTCATCTGCATATTGGTCAATTGTCGAGAGAATGTGCTGGGTGGGCAGGAGTAGTGAGTCCCCTGATGGCGGCTCCAGTAAGATCATCGATTCTTGCGGGTCGTACCCGCTCAGGCGAATCTGAGACTCGACTGCAAAATGATCGCTAGGAAACGCTTTTCCCTCAATCATAATCTTGTTCTTCGCTTTCGTCGGCCTGTAGAAGCTGCACATAAGGAAATGCAAATTTGCGGTCAAAGTTTGCATAACTGCGACTTCTTCCGTCTTCGCACCCACGACTGTAGCCATGTCTGCACGCACATCATCATCGACATTAAGCCACGGTGCTAAACGTGTGTCTGAGATCTCTTTGAAATGACCAAATACTCCCTTCTGAGCCCAGGTTGACAAGTATTCCTCGAAGTACTCTCGGGTGAGAGTCGGCTGGAGCCCAAGAGAATTGCCGCAGAGATATGTGCATGGCTCATCATCCATCTCATCTGGCTGTGCGGTTATGGTCTTTCGGGCTAGATCTGCTCTGCTCGGTATGACGAACATATCACGGAATCTCGCCAATGGATCTTGTGCATCTTGCGCCTGAGCATAGGCTTGCGTGAAGATCTCGGCTTGATCCATGATAACGACAACGATTATGATCCAGACCGTTTCCCAGGCGGCTCCTGATCTTGACAGTTCGATACTGCACTGCACGTGTTACAGCGTTGCTGATCACTGCATACAGAGAAGCACGTGAAGTGGATGGTCTTGTGATCTGCCTACCTCAGCCGGCGAGATTAATGTGCCTGTGGCCCAGCAACACAACCTGCCGTGTGACTTGACTGGACGATTGCACTTGAGTCTGCCTTTGGTGTTGGTACAAAGTAGTGTTCTGCGTTCAACAAGAACAGATGCAAGAAAGGAAGAATCCGTGGCGAACGCGCACTGCAACAACCTGAGGCAACTTTCTCGGCTTCGTCATCTGATTGCGCTGTCGCCGTGACGAGCAGCCGGTCCTCCATCGCGAACCTGGCAAACCTGGGCAGCGCCCTGGAATCTCTTCCCCGACATCAACACGACCGGCAGTCTTATAGCGACTTGTAGTCGCGCCAGCAGGAGGGGTCGTTGCTGGCGCGAGGCATGTCTATATCCGTCTACATCGGACATACTGGCCAGTGTCTGCGACTCGACCCCAGCGTCAACAGCACCCTCGAAGCTGTGCGGTCATGGATCTCGTCGCAGACCAGCATCCAGACGCGCGCCCAGATCTTGCTCACTGCCCAGGGCAAGCAGGTCCGTACGCAGACTCTGCTAACCGAGAATGAGTTCTTCGTGTTCGACTCGAGCTGGCTGAATGGGAAGAAGGCCGTCAGTCCCGCGAAGGAGTCCATAGACAGCTTTGGGAACGACGACGACTTCAACCCAGGACCCGCCCCAGATACCATTACCAATACGAACGACTTGGCATCATGGCAGCACCTGTTTAAGATCAGGAGAATATGGGCAGCAAGTCTGCTCGAGGGCTGCGGATCGCAGTCCAAGCAGGCTCAGCGACTACAGGAAAGCAAAGCCATAATCGAGCGCAGCTTAGGGGTGGCCGTAGCTAGTCTGCAACATCATATCAAAAACGCCGAGAAACAATACGCGAACGTAGAATCATGGGCTACCGAGCAGCTGCAAGAGCAGCAGACGCACACGGGCAGATGGGAGCAGGACCTGGAAAGCCTACGCAGCATACCCGCCAGACCTGAATTCACACGCTTCGTGCAACCTATGTCATCTGTGACAGGCTCGCGACGATACTCTCAGCAACACATTGCGACTTTGCAAGGCTACGTGGATATCGTGACTGTCAAGCAGGCAGCCACGACATCCAAGACAACGGTCTCCGTGCTCAACAAGCAGCTAGACAGCATACGAGAGGAGTTGGATGCTGCTTCAGCCACCAGCGATGAGCTTCTCCAGGCCGTAGATCGAATCAACTCTCGTTCCACTCTTGACGACAGTACTTCAGACCCAGCTCAACTGCTCGAGGAGATTGACATGGTGGTCAGCAAGATGGCCTCCGACCTCGAGCACGTTCAATCCCTGCCCAAAACGCCGCAGTCGTGCGCACAGGCTTCCAAAATGGCCCTCCTCCATACACGAAATTACTTGCCGAACCTGAACGATTATTGCTTAGAGATGAACGAGCTTGTGCAAAAAGCGAGGCGGGAAAGAGATAGTGCCGCTGAGATTGCACTGGAGCATATGAGGACACTTTCGGCAATCGAGTCGCAGCTCGCAAAAATATACCAGGCTATCAGAGAGGTGGACCTGCCCGAAGAATATCATCAGGCCCTCACGACGTTGAGCGTTGTAGGGCGACTGCCCTCGGTATATGGTCATCTTCTGGTGGAGTCCGTCAGACGGCGAGAATGGGTCGCGAAGATGAAGCGAGACTCAGCCACGTTACAAGAAGAAGTGGCGCTCTACCAGGAAGAAGAGGAGAAGCGGCGAAAGAAATGGATGCGCAATGTCGATGATCTGGTGTCACCCGATGCGCTGCAGAGCCGTGTTCTGGGGATAGAGCTCAACTTGCAAAATGAAGGTGGCAGCTGGCCTATGGTCACGCGAGAAGAGCTGGCAGAATATCTCAAAGTACTGCTGGACGTGGTTGGGCCGGGTCCGGTTACAGAAGAAATCGACCAGGCCATCAAGGACCTTGACAAGCTCACTCGTAAGCAGATCAAACACGCTAAAGCATTCAAGAATGGTAGCATGCACGAGGCTGCTTTTGGTGACACATCGCTCTTTCTTCGAGGCGACGATTCGAACAAGGCACTCCAGAGCGCCAATACGCGCCTGGAAGAAGAGCTCAAGGCACAGAAGAGTCGTGTGCGCAAGCTGGAAGACTTGCTGCATCGATCGACCCAGCTCAACACGAGAGTGACGACTGGCGATATCTTTACACCCACGAGCGATGGCGCAATGTCACAACGCGTGGCCACGCCAACGATACCAGTCGGGACTCCTCAGCCATTCGACGATTTCTCCCGGCATAGCTCTCTCAGTAAACGCCGACCCTCTTTTGCGCAAGCACAAAGTGCTGAAGAGAAACGATTGGCCAAGCGGGTTGTCGACCTCGAGGCAGAACTGCAAGCACACAAGGATGAAGCAGCGACGAGGAAGAACTCGGATGCAGAAACTCAAAAGCAAGTCGAAGACGCTATCACCACTAAGAAAGACCTGATGGCGAACATGGACGCACAGCAACGAGAATTTGCGGTGGAGAGACGAAACCTCGAGCGCGAGTTGACTGAAGCGAAAGAGAAACTGGAAGAGGCCGAAAACGAAGTCGAGAGGCTGCTAGGCTCTCGAGATGGCGTGGATGAGGAGATCTCGAGGCTCAAAGAAGATGCCGCCGGACATGCCGCACGCGCAGCGACTGAGCACGATGCCCGCAACAACCTCGAACGCAAATTCGAGCAAGCTGAGGCAGCCCGCAAGCAAGTCGAAGAGGAGCTCCAAAAGCTGCGGGCAGCTGAGGAGCAAAGGCGTGAAGCTGACGCCGAGCATCTGCAGACTTTGGCAACGGCGCACGCTCATCTATCGCCAGACGCTGAAACGCCGACTGGCCTTCTCGGTCTGGCGACGACTCTCGAGGACCTCGCAAGGAGATCAGCAGCCCACGCGAAAGACCTTGAGGAAGCAATTGCATTTGCACGAAGCGAGAACCAGTCGCTCTTGGCGAATAATGAGCGCCAAAAGACGGAACTCGCAGCCGCTGCCGAAAAGCAAGCCGACATTGAAGAGGAGATACGCCAAACTCAAGAGAAGCTGTCAGCAGGAGAGGCGAAGGCTCAATCACTCGAACAGCAATTGGCTGAAGAGCAAGCACAGCTTCAGTCCTTGCGCGAGAAGTTTGCGGAGGGCGAGACGGGATCAGAAGTGCTCCGCCAGCGTGTCACAGAGGAAGGGGAGCGCGTTGCCAAGCTACGAACTGAGCTAGCAGAAGCAAAGTCTCTCAACAATAGTCTCGATGTGGAGATCCTGCGCATGCAGAAAAAGCAGAAGGCCTACCATGCTAGCGCAGAAGCGACGACCGATCGCCTCCAGAAGCGAGCTGATCGTGCAAAGGAAGTGTCACAAAAGCTCTACTCCCAAAATCTCCGACTTGTTCGCCTGCTCGAACGACTTGGGCTGGTAGTGACTTACGAGGGTAACAGGATGGCCGTGGAGCGCGCATCGAAGATGGCTGCCAGCACCACAATGATCGACCCTTCCATGCAGATGAGTCGTCAAGCCTCCATGACCTCACCACCACCCACTCGCAAATCTTCTGGAGAGGATGATGAGCCGGCAAATGACCTCAAAATGCTTCACTGGCCCGATGCTCAAACCGTGGACGAGGAGAGTGCTCAGTACGAAGCGTTCCTGAACAGCCTCTCCCGATTCGATCTTGACGTATTCGCTGATGCAGTCACGAAGCGCGTCAAGGACTTCGAGTACACGGCAAAGAAGTATAGCAAGGAGGCTAAAGAGTCTACGAAGCGCGCCGATGCGTACAAAGAGCGTGCACTGAAGCTGAGAACCGAAGCTCACTCCAAGATTGCGGTCCGAGACTTCAAAGAAGGGGATCTTGCTCTGTTTCTGCCAACAAGGGGTGGCCAAGTCAAGGGTGCATGGGCTGCCTTCAATATTGGATGCCCGCATTACTTCTTGGCTGAGCGCGAAGGCATGCGGCTCGGCACGAGGGACTTCATCGTGGCGCGTATTCAGAAGGTAGAGCAGAAGATTGTTGACTTGAGCAGCCAACGTGCCGCGGCGCAAATCTCTGCCGATGGTCGCAGCTTGGGTGAAGCCAGTGATGCCGCTTCATCCATGCAGGTCGAAGATGACAATCCCTTCGACCTTTCGGACGGTCTGACGTGGTGGATGGTGCATGCCACTGAAGAGCGTGGTGCCGGTGCAGCGCCCACGACGCCAGGCCTTGGTAAGTCCACGGTCAGCACAGCAAATGTCGACGCCAAAGGCAGCATCCGCATCAAGCGTAGCAGCAAGAGTGATGATGCGAGCAAGCACCTGAATAAGAGTCTCGACTCTCGCCGCTCTAGCTCAACATCGAAGAAGAACTTTCCTGCTGGGTCGACAGCTGCTACTGGCAGTGCTTCAGCGACACCTCAAGCGAACACACCGCGACAGCGTACAGACAGCCAGGCTTCGTCCTTGAACAATCCTATGTTACCAACACAGCACCAGCAGCAACCTCGTCCCCTCCCCGCGCCAGCCGGAACAGGTTTGGGTATCGGCAGCAGCAATCCTGAACCTCAGCCTCATGAACAGGTGCGCCAAGACCTACTCTGGGGACCATGAATACCGTCGTTTGGCATGGCTCCCCTTTCATCCTCTCATCTCTAAAATGAACACAAATTCTAACATCGTATCGCAGATTCGCAAGCTGTCCGTCGCGACTGATAGCACCAGTCGACCTCTCTCACCACCTGAGAGCGGCACAGTAGCTGGGCCTACGATCTCAGTACGTCGACCATCCGCGTCACCGAGCAAAGCGACCCAGCAGCAACAACAGCAACCCCGACCGGAACGTCCTGAATCTCCTAGTAAGAGTGTCCGATCATTGCAACGACATTTGGAGACTGCTGCTGGTCCATCAACTACTCCAGTCAAACCTTCTCCAGCCAAGAAATCAGGCTGGGAGAGTCTGTGGAGCGCGGAATTTTCTGTGGAGAGCCCGAGTAAGGAAAAGAAGAAATGAGATTGGCATTGAGAGACTTTACGGGCGATTTATCCTATAACGATATGTCTCTCTACTGGATACTAGACCCCAGCAGGCGATACAAGGACGGATGGAAACAAGAGTTCACTGCAGCTACGGTGTACTCCTTAGGACCAGAATCTGAGGGGGCTGCCTACTTTAGAAAGCTTGAAGGAAGCAGGAACTTGTATATGCTTATACAGTCGACTGCTCACATGAGCTAGCACGAAATGGATCGGATGGGCGAACAGGTTTTCCCTCGCCAGAAATTGATGCAGCGCTATGCAGTACTGGGCGCATGATGTAGCTTGAGGCAGCAAAACAGCACGAGAAGCAGGAGTCAACGCTGTATAGATAGTCGGGAATGTACGCATCACGGAACTGAGCATGCAGCTCTGACCGGCTCCGATCCGCTCACATATTGCATTGAGATTTACTGATGAAAGTGAGCACTGGAAAGTGGAGAGTATCAGACAAAGTGGTCATTCTTCTGTCGTTGTTGGGATTCTTCATCATCTCGCTATATCATTCATGCTTCGCTTTTGGAATCACACTACATCTACACATTTGAAAAGAGTCATCATCGCTTCATGCATATCTCACACGCCACCCTGTATGTCCCTGAATTGGGTATCTTCTTTGCCAGTAAGACCAGCTTACGTCTTGACATCTGGCTCGGTGCGGCCAACGTACTCTTGCAACTTGAGCAAGTCTGTGGCAAGCTTGACGTTGTCCTTGAGGTACTCCTGAGCATCTAAGCCGTACTTGCTCTTGTCGTTCTCGTGCTTCTCAATGTACAGACGGATGGTGGCACCTGAGCTGCCGGTTCCTGAAAGACGGACAACAATGCGGCTGCCGTCGTCGAACTTGACGTAGATACCCTGGTTCTTGCTCACGCTTCCGTCGAGGTCAGTGTAGCTGAAGTCATCGGCTTCAACGACCTTGCGGCCGGAGATGTCGCTACCGATGAAGCTGTCCTTCTTGGTTGTGATGAGCTCCTTCACGTGTGCGACGACCTTGTTGGCACCTTCGCTCTCGACGCCTTCATAGTCATATCTTGTGAAGAAAGTGCGGCCGTAGATGTTCCAGAAGTCGTGCTGGATGCTGTTGATGGAAGGTGTGCTGCCTGTCTGCTCGCCAACGCCAGCAATGATGTTGAGCCAGGCAACGATCGCCCACAAACCATCCTTCTCACGAATGTGGTTGGAACCAGTGCCGAAAGACTCCTCACCGCAGATGTTCATCTTGTCTGAGTCGAAGAGGCCGCAGAAGAACTTCCAGCCAGTTGGGACTTCGTAGCTCTTCAGGCCCTTCTTCTTGGCGACAAGGTCGACAGCGCCAGAAGTGGGCATGGATCGTGCCAAACCGTAGACACCTTGCTTCTTGAAGTAGGGGATCAAATCGGCGTAGTGTGCGATGATGGCGAGCGAGTCACCCGGTGATACAAAGGAGTTGGCACCGTAAATCATGTTGCGGTCACCATCACCGTCTGAGGCAGCACCGAAGTGGATGCCCTCCTTGTCGACGCGGTCGACCAGCGACTTGGCGTAGACGAGGTTAGGGTCTGGGTGGTGTCCGCCAAAGTCTGGCTTTGGCACGCAGTTTTGTGTGCTGCCCTTCTGTCCAAGCTCTTTCTCGAAGACATCAACGCCGTAGTTGCCTGTCACGCCGCTCAGACCGTCGAAGAGGATCTTGAAGTCTGAGTTGTTCTTGAGGAATTTCTTGATCAGATCGAAGTCGAAGATGTCCTTGAGCATCTTCACATAGTCCTCGGTGCTGTGCACAATTTCGACCTCGAGTGGGCCGTAGGTCTTGGTGCCGATGGTGCTCAGATCGATGTCGGGGATGTCCGCAATTTTGTACTCAGATAGAGTCTTTGATGTCTCGTAGATCTTGTTTGTGACGCTCTCGGGTGCAGGAGCTCCATTGGTCAAGTTGTACTTGATGCCGAAATCCTCCTCTGGACCACCTGGGTTGTGCGACGCGGTGAGCAGAATGCCACCAGTGGCCTTCTTGACGCGGATAAGGTGTGATGCAGCGGGTGTGGAAAGGATGCCGTTCTGGCCGATCAACAGCTTCTTCACACCGTATGCAGCTCCAATCTTTGCGATGAGCTGGGTGACCTCGGGGTTCCAGTAGCGTCCGTCACCACCGACAACGAGGAAGGCATCTTGAGCACCTTCGGGGATGGAGAGGATGATGGAAGCGACGAAGTTCTCTGAGTAGTTTTGTTGCTGGAAAACCTTGACCTTCTTGCGCAGGCCTGAGGTTCCTGGCTGTAGCAGCGTCAGTATGCTGCCAATGGGCGGTCAAGTGGGGGCAGTCGACTGCGCACCTTTTGGTCGCCAAATGGCTTGGTCTGAACAGTCTTGACGCTCATGGTGGTCGTGTCACTCTTGAGCAAATGTGTATGAAAGAGGTGAAGTCGGTCAATGGTGCAAGGAGAAAGAGGGTGTGTTTATAAGAGAAATCGCGGTGGATGAATTGTCGATCATGGCTGCCCGCTGTTTGCCCCGCCAAAAGTTCACTTCAGCACCTTGAGGCAGGGTCAGCTCAGTTCAACGCACGATGATGAGAGCTCCGGAGCCTGTTCCTCGCCACGCCACTCCACTCCACTCGGCCTTTCATGGCCAATCATTGTGGCCGCCCAGACGACCTGTTGAGAAACGAGATCGGCCCTGTCAGTCGAGACTCTTTCTTTCGCTCATCCACCACACTAGAATATGGAAGTGTGCCATGCCCGCGGCATGAACCCGATGTATTCCCACACCCTTCACGAAGCGTATCGCAGGTGGTCGAGGATCCACTTCACAGGTGCAGAGTATGCGTGCATGGGCATATACAGCGGACGGCGCAGGTTCGGAAAGTGTTATCCGTTGCAGAGCTACATATATGCAGACGTGACGTGGAACACCACACAGACCGCCATACAACTCTTGTGTCGTGCAGAGAGTCGCCCAAGTATTCACTGCTTTGGCAATCAGTTAAACCACAGTCACTGCCTTGATTCATGCTAGGCAACTCCCCTGTGATGGGAGTGGTTTTGTGAAGCACGCGGCAATCCATGGCCTCCGGTCAGAACTTCAGCGAAGTCGAGCTCGTAGAAGGCATTGCTGTGCATGATAACTGAGCATCATTCACTTGTTCCTTCAAGATAGTGCATCTTACGCCTCTTTCCAGACTGGTTTTCCCTCCACTCTCTTCCCAGCATCATCTCAAGCCGCAATATCAAAACTCGTACCACACCCACAACTACTCTTCGCACCCGGTATCCCTGTGACCTTAAACTGACTCCCGATCAATTCCATCGTGTAGTCCACGCTACTCCCATTCAACAGTTCCAAACTCGGCTCATCCATGACCACCTTCGCTTTATATGATTCTCCCTCCCCCTCACTTCCTCCTATCCGCTCCTCATTCTCAAATACCACGTCTTCTTCCTGGTCGATGTCTTTGACATCAATGAGACTCATGAGATATTGAAAGCCATGACAGCCTCCACTTTCTACGCTGACACGGAGGGCGGTGTTCGGATTTGAGTCTTTGGAGGCGATATTCTGGAGACGATGAGCGGCGCGAGGAGTGATATTTATAGTCATGGGTTGGCCAGAGGAGTCCTGTTTGGGATTAAGGATGGCTTTCGCGGGTCCGCGGTGCAGTCGAGTGGTGGAGAAGTGGTGTTTTTGAGGCACATTGGAGTTTTGCGCACGACGTGAACCACTTTGCGGTGATTTGCAGCTGTGGTCATGCGCTGTCGATGTTCGCGAGACTTGTGGTTGCTGCCATGATGGGGCGAGGAAATCAAGGTATAGTGGCGCTGCGGCGTGGAACCTTCGCTGTGAGGAAGTGGATGTAGTTGTGCGGAACGCGCTTCGTGAGGATGATCGTAGTGCTCGTGCGCACGTTCGCGACATGCTAGGAGAAGCCATGGTGATAATTTAGACCTGTTGTTTGTAGTGGCTAGATCCAGATGTCTCTTTGACGCAGCACGCATCATGGTAGAACTATTGGTAAGCCGAGGCGCAGATGCCGATTTTCGGCCCGAGACGGTCCTGGAGCAATGTCCTTCATACAAAGTACAATGCTGCCACTCCCTGCGTACTACTACCAAAAAACAATTTCGGATGTTTAACAATTTGTATTCACGCAAAAGTCTCATTGTACAATTCTGAGCAGCGAGTCTATAATTACTGAGCCGAAATTCAGAGCATATCCTCTCACCCCTTTCTCACCAGCTTACACTTCAGTCGAGAGCTTCTTCTCAAGCATCCATCTCGTAGCCTCTTCATACTCTGCCTTCTTTTCCGCACTTTCCTCTTCGTCCTCCAGTAACTTCCGCCGCAATTCGCGGAAGACCTCGAGAACATCATCGTAGCACTCGTTTACAACCCAACTATCCCTTTTGAAATTGCCTCCCTTCTCAAGCTTCTCCCAAAAATCTTGCCAACCATTGAACTCCTCTGCGAGGTCTTTGTCCATAGCCTTTGAGTATTCCTCGTCGCTCATCTCCACAGGGCATTCCACCGCTGGTGCAACCCAGTCCCAGTGTCGGATGTACCGCATCAAAAAATGTCGAAGTGTGTGCGCATTGAAGTCGGCGCCAGCATCTACCAGATGCGGCAGAATGTCGAAATTCGCTTTCGAGAGCATATGGTCCCAGATGTCCACCAGTACCTCCGTCTTCTCGCAAGCGTCTATGGCAAAGTGCTTGAACACCGCAGTGCTTTCGTAGGCGAAACGTGTCTTCGTCTGTTCTTCGTCACTGAGCTCCGCATAATTTTCGGGTAACTTGTGCAGTTCCTCGCCAGTGAGTTTGAGAAAACTAGGCAGAGCCGTAGTATAGAACAGAGGACCAGCCCAGCTATTCTGCCAATCTGCTACGGAAAAGAGTTGGTCGTCTTTGACATACAAGTCCCCTGTGTCGAGTTTGCAGTGGTTCAGGACGGATTGTGACCATTCCGGCGGCCCGGGTGGCAGAAAAGGAATCATCTTGCGAAAGCGTTCGTACGTATCAATCTGAGAAGAGGCCTCGTCCAAGGTGGATATGCGTCTGGTTCCTTTGAAAGCTGGCATGGCTGGGTGCCGCTTCTCCGTTGGCGGTTTCCACCGATTGAGCCAGGCAATCTCTCTGTCCACGATGGCTTCCAGGTATTCCTGCGGTGTCTGCCCTGTGTCGAGGGTTAGCCTACCTTCCTCTTGAACACATCTCGAACACTCACAAGGTCCACGAGGTGCAGGCAGGGTATCTCTTTCTCCTCGCCAAAAGGAGGTATTAGTAACTGGCCCGATCATGAATCGGTCCTTGACCATGCTCTTAACGGAATCTGGATGAGGACCATCGATAACCGCGGGAACGCTGCCAGGAGGAGCGTGGACCTTAAAGTACAATGCTCCGTAACTGAAAGCGTGTCAGCTCCCGAGCCTGGACAACATTGGACCAACGTACTGCGTGAATGTGGTGGACAGTAATCTGGCCTGAATATCGACAAAGTCCTTAGCGATCCTGATCTTGGCTGGCAGCTCCAGTTCATACTCCCAAGCATATGCGAGCTGCTTCGCTCCAGCAGCCTCGAGATCTTCCATGATGATGAACTCAGAGCCAACAGGATTGCTCGCGTTCCCACTCCAAGCTAGGACTTCGGGCACTGGGATATTCAGGATATCTCGCGCCTGAACCACATCAGCCAGCGAATATTGACTGTAAGGATTGTCACTCACAAATGCCATAGTCGCGATCTCCGACAAAGTCGTGAGCCTCGGGGTCCCGGCGAAAGTATACGGAATGCGTGCAACCACGCTTCGGCCATTGTCCATCTTCAGTTGAAGCACCCGATTCTGAACCCCATCGAAGATTTTTTTCGATCGAGACACAAGAACGCGCACTCACAGCATCAGCAGCCACTTTCTTCAGCTCGTCGACCTGGAATTTTCGGTAGCGGCGAGCGAGTTGCTGCTCCTCATTCCAAATCCATCGTGCTCGATCATAGCGAAATAGAGTCTCGTGTTCAGGTGGTGGTTGAGATGTCGAGGAATTTCGCCTTATTGAAGGCAGAGACCGCGAAGACTTGAAGAAGCTCGCATCTCTCGCGAGGAAGGGAAAGACTGGCCGCATGGCTCGAGGGGCGAGAGGTCCATGCCACGATGTATCTGCTTCGCTAGTCAACTTAGTCCGCGGTGATGAATCCACGCGGCCGTCACGTGTCACATGTGAATAGACGTGGATTGCGTCTCGTTTCGTGGAAGTAAAAGTTGAGTCCAGGAGGCAGCCAGTCTGTGCCTCTTGAACGAGCACTTCTGCAGAACCCAAGCTTCACAGCAAGCCATGTCGTTATGCAAGCTCTGAGATGGCGGGAAGACAAGCCTCAATCGGATCCCATCTGGACAATGTTTGTTTATCGGAACAGTCTTACGCACTATATGTCTTCACTATCGTGAAACGCTCACGATGAGCCTCGATCTATGAGTGAAAGATCGCAGTGGCTCGAAAGTGCTGCATCGCACGGTTGGTGCTGCCGCGCTGCATCGACCGCTGGCTCTTGAAGCTCGAGGCTCTCCCTGTTCAGGGATCTCTCTTCGTCAAAAGCTGGAAAGGTCGTAAAGATGAAGTTTGTTAGTTCATCACCGAGAGTTTCTGGCGCCACGAAAGCGAAAGCCAGAGGAGATGGTGCCAAGAAGGTGCCGTTCGCGGTTCGCGCCCGCTCCCTCTCCTTCAAGACCATTGCCACGACCGTCTCCTCGACACCTGCTACTGACTAGGAGTGACGCGTACAGCCACCAACTGCTGGTCTGCTAATTTTCTCAGACATCCGAATGCTGCAGTCACAATGTAGCACTCATTGACTCGACGCGTCAATCCTGCTCGCGTCGGCACCTACCCCTCTTCGTAGCCACGGCAACATTGCCCGAGGTGTGAGACTGCATGTAAGTGAATAATTGACACTTCTACTAGACCATTCGAGACAGTTCCCGAAGAGATCGATTCGGATTCACGATACCACACAAGCTCCAACATGTCCAACGCACCGCCTCTTCCCACTTCCAATGCCGGTCCACGTCCCTCGGCATCCGGCCGCGTCCCTCCCATCGCCAGACCATTCGTGAGCGAGCGAGCCGCCAAATTCCTCGACACCATTGAGAAGTGGGTCAATGAAGAATGTATTCCGGCCGATCAGGTCTACGCCGCTCAGATCGGTACCGGCGACGACCGATGGGATGGACACCCTTCGATCCTCGACGATCTGAAGCAACAAGCTCGTAAGCTGGGCTTGTGGAACATGTTCCTACCCAAGAACCATTATGCAAATCTCAGCGAATATGATACATATGGAGGAGCTGGAGGCTTTACAAATGTCGAATATGGATTGATGGCCGAGCTGCTTGGACGAAGCAAGATCGCTTCGGAAGCATGCAATTGTGCTGCACCAGATACTGGTAACATGGAAGTGATTGCTAGATATGGTTCGGCAGAGCAAAAGAAGAAGTGGTTGACACCCTTATTGGCTGGCGAAATCAGATCTGGATTCTTAATGACAGAACCGGACAAGGCCAGCAGTGATGGTAGCAACATCAGCTTGAGCATCCGCAAAGAGGGCAATGAGCTTGTCTTGAACGGAAGCAAGTGGTGGAGCTCAGGTGCCGGTGACGATCGTTGCAAGATCTTCATCGTCATGGGTCTGAGCGATCCCAACAACCAGGACAGATATGGTCGCCAGAGCATGGTGCTGGTGCCGAGTGACACTAAGGGACTGGTTATCCACCGCATGCTGAGTGTATACGGATACGATGAGTACGTTTCCTTCGTTCTTGCTCTATGCGTGTGTAGTCTGCTAACGTTCGAATAGCGCACCTCATGGTCACGGCCATATCTCCTTCAACAACGTCCGTGTGCCACTATCGAACCTCGTCCTCGGCTTTGGCAAAGGCAACGAGATCATGCAAGGTCGACTCGGACCAGGCCGCATCCATCACGCAATGCGATCAATCGGCTCTGCAGAAGTTGCGCTTGAATGGATGATCGCCCGCCTCAACGACGACCGCAAAATTCCCTTCGGCAAGCCGCTCCGCGAGCACGGCGTTCTTCTCGAATGGGTCGCCAAATCCCGCATCGAAATCGACGCAGCTCGCCTCGTCGTCCTCAATGCCGCGATCAAGATTGATCAAGGCGACGCCAAAGCCGCACTGGTCGAAATCGCGCAAGCGAAGATCCTTGTCCCAACAATGGCCTGCACGGTCATCGACCGCGCTGTACAAGCGCACGGCGCGATGGGCGTATGTCAAGACACTCCTCTCGCCAACATGTGGGCACACATTCGGACGATCAGAATCGCAGACGGACCGGACGAGGTGCACTTGAACCAGATGGGCAGGAGAGAAAACAGAGCGAGAGCCAAGGAATGCATCGAGTTGATCCAGAGGCAAGAGAAGCGTGCTACAGAGCTGTTCAGGAAACACGGCGTAGAAGATAAGCAGCTTGGTGGGCGGAAAGTGAGAGGCGTGCAGGGCATGACGAGGTCAAAGTTGTAGATGTTGGACTGTAGCAGTTCGTGAACTACCAGATACCTTGAAACTATCATATCACAGTCGGAACTACAACATATCAGTTCATGGTCGTCAGCCTTGCATTCTCCACGTCCGTGTCCAGCACTAAAATTAAATGTAGTCACACTCCCAAGATTAGCCTTTCGCCAAGAACTTCTACTTTTGAACTTTCCATCTGACGAGAGTCTATGATCTTTCCCCACCTACACCAAAAGTATATGTCCCTTGCCCGCCCACACTGCCCTCATGCGAACGACCCGTGGCGCACGACCCGCTCACTGATTTCTGCGCCGAATATGGGAATCCAGCGTTTCGGTCTCCGCATGCGCGACTACGCGACGAAAACCACGCTGGGAACCATAACGAAATCATCATCGTCGGCTACTCAGCAACAGCAACAGCAACCGCCACAGAAGAACATTGCAATAATTGACGGGCCGGGGTTAGCACATTATATTTACTACAATCTCTGCGATTCGTCGTCGTCATCAACAGCGACTACAAGTTCGGCAATAACATATGACTCTTGCGCAAAAGCAACGATAGCGTGGCTGGATAAATTGGTAGGGTACGGCTTCAAAATGTAAGTGCGTTTTTGCAAAAACTTTGATATATCGTATCTATGCTCCGACACCTAACCAACGAGGATTGCGAGTACAGAGACTCCATCTTCTTCGACGGAGCCCTTCCAGCAGCCAAAAAGGATGTCCGAATCGATCGACTGCAAAACTATATTGCGAGACTCCAAGCTTTCAAGCAGTCCTCAGGCACGAGCCTATCGTCTCTGAGTGGCTCTGCCAAGAAGAGCTTACCACCACCTCCTTTCTTGGTGTTTGCTGTAGTCGAAGAGCTCGTCCGCAGTACACAGTACGCGGACCTTACGTACGTGGTTCCTGGCGAAGCGGATCCGTATTGTGTCGCTGCTGCACAGGCTATTCCGGAAGATGATGATTCGAAGATCACGATATTCTCTGACGATGCAGACTTGATCGTGTACGAGGCGTGCAAACGCACGAGGGTAGTGCCATTTCGTGATCTGTCGGAAACTGAGGTCGGTGGGACGATGGTGTTGCAAGGTGATGAGTATCGTCCCGCGGGAATCATCGAAAGGAGAAAATCGTTGTCGGGATCGAGCTTGATCAAGCCTGCTTTCTTCATGTCGATCGACTATTATTGCAGTCTGGAAAAGGCTTCGCGGCTCTCTACGGGTGCAGACCTTGACGATCGTGACGAGTTCAAAGCCTTCGCTCGGCAGTTTGAGACAGTTGAAGAGGTACAGTTGCTGTCTCGCGTGCGCCAGGATCTCGACTTGAAGAAGGCGTTGACGGCTCGCGATTCCCGAATATCAGAGTTGTTCCACCAGGCGAAATCGCATGCTCGAGGTGAGACTACTGGACCAATAAGGGCCTATTTGCCCTTCGTGATGGACGATCCGACTCGAGCGACAGCATGGGGCGTCGGACTCGACATCCGTCTGCTTGGCTATTCGACATTACTGCAGAGTCAGCAGGACACCAATGTGCAGGAGTACAGAAGAAGTGGGGCGAGAATATCGGCGACACTGCTAGATCTGCTGACTGGCGACGAGCTTGCTTCTGCTACATCGCGGATTGCAACAAGTGTCAGTAGCACGCTCGAGGAGACTGCGCTTGAGCATCGCCTGGGTCGAGACGATGCATGGCGATATTTAATACTTCAGCATGTGGTGGCTCATTTCCGAAGCGAGGGAGTTTCAATGCCAACAGCAGACGATGCTGTACATATCGTGCTCAATAGAGAGCCACGCAAGTGGCAGGTACTGCATCTAGCAGCACAGTACCAAGCAGCGTACTATTCGTTTCGAATGCTTCGGCAACTGCTTGCTGATGTGGCAACGAGTGATGGGGCGCAAGCGACACTGCGACGACATCTGCAAAGCCTGCCGCGCATTGCGGTGTTCTTCAACGATGGAGAAGGCTCAGATCGCAGATACGAGCAGCAGATGTGGCGAGAAGCATTGAAGCTATTGTTCTTGTCGTTTGTCGAGGAGGAACACGTGGATCAAGGTGACCGCAAGCAGGCCAAATCGCGGAAACGGGCGAAGAAGGCGCACCAAAAGCAGGCAGATGGTGCTGGTTTGGCGAGGAATCCGTTCGCCATGCTTGTCGACTGAGAGACTTTGCGAAGGGTGCGAGTTGCACACAAAGAAGTGAGGATTCCTCGACGCATTTGGCAGAGCAAATCGGTAGTAGTGAGACGAGACGGGAGTTGCGCAGTCGGTCGGTCAGGAAGCAGCGCTAGTGGCTTGAACGGCTGCACTTCCAGCGGAGGCTGCGTCTGCTTGCGCGCTGGCCAGAGTCAGGCGGGCAGGCGCGTGAGAATAAGGCCGAGAACTGTGCGCAGGACATGATGAATGTTGCAATGGCCTGTCGCGCTGTTACTGCGAATTGGCGCGCGTTGTTGTGGAGATGAAGGCAGAAGCAGAGGGTGCGCGTGCGGGCAGGAAACTGGAGTGGACGGAGCTGTGTTGTCAGCTGCAGGAGGGCTGTGGGTGACGGGCTACATGCGGGCGCGGCCTGCTGTCGTGCCCGGAGTGATGCAAGTCGCGCGTGTACGCGATGATACCGCGCGCAACACTGAGAACATTGTATGAGGCAGTCGAACATGGAGGTAGAGACGATTGCAGACGGTATTCGACAAGATCAATGGCACGCATCGCCCCCGCCAAACGCGTGGAATGCAGCAATGATGTTGTTGTGGTGTCAGGCGCTAGTCACCCAGATGCGCGACTTCGCTCCGGCGTATTTCTGAGCACAGAGGGGGCAGGAACGAGCTGGTCGCGGCCGGCGCTCATAGTTTTTGCTGTGCCCACGCCTGTCTCTTCTGCGAAAGCTCTCACTGTCCTCCTCTCAGCGCACTTCACAGCACTTCGCGTCGCCATACAGAGATTCGCTGTGAGTATCACCACCATTCCGGCGCCGACCCCTCCACCATTGCAACAACATCGCCGCGCAATTTGACGCGTCTCAATTGCGACTGCCGTCAATGAGACGTTGTTTGGCAGCGCAATCATGCCTTCTCCATTCGATATCCACCGCGCAGTCGCGTTGCATTCATCGTCGACAACCAGCATTTATCTCTTCACCAGCTAACGCGCCTCGACCACAGTCGCAACACCACCACCTCAATCATCTCCGCATCGATTAAGCGTCGAGGTAAGTCCATCCCAGCACCTTCGCGTCACTTTCAGGCGCAAATCGCGACTTTGTTGTGTTGTGTTGTTGCGCCCGGCAGCTTTCAGCTTGCGGAGGCCCTCACCACAACACCGCAGCAAAGCTCGACCAAAACACGCGCATTTACCAACTTCTGTCGCGCATCACTTTCGACACTTGTTCCCTGGTCGCGTGAACTTCTTCACTTCATCGACACCAAAATCGCAACGCCTGCTGACAGCTCTGAAGCACCAACACACCAACTTCATCATGCCTAAGGAGAAGACCACCACCCGCGGCTCCAAGAAGGCCGCTGGCAAGGCCGACGGCGGCAAGAAGAAGAAGGGTTCGTCTCAGCTTACCTCTTGCAAATACGCACGCGGGTGGATTCCATGCTGACGCGTCGCCACCAGATCCAAACATGCCAAAGCGTGGTCTCTCCGCTTACATGTTCTTCGCCAACGACACCCGTGACAAGGTTCGCGACGAGAACCCAGGCATCAAATTCGGTCAGTATTCCCTTTCCAGAGAACTTCACAATGTGCGTTTGACTGACTTGCACAGGCGAGGTCGGCAAGATCCTCGGTGAGAGGTGGAAGGCCTTGAACGAGAAGCAGAAGGCCCCATACGAGGCCAAGGCTGCCGCTGACAAGAAGCGTTACGAGGAGGAGAAGGCCGCCTACACTGCTGTAAGCTTTCCTGCTCCCAATTGACGAAACAGTGCTGACCAGTCCTAGGGTGGCGATGCTTCCGAGGAGGAAGAGGAGTAGACAACTCCGCTTTGTTGACTGCAAGCATAATGAGGGTTCCGCGCTGCATCTATGCACTTCGACTGGACTCGAGTGCTTCTCAGTCAAGACATGCGGCGTTTCAATTACTCGATGGGACGGGGGAATCAATGATACCAAGGGTTCGGCGATACTGAACTCGAAAGCCAGCTTCTCAGCAGATGGCTTGTGTGTACTATAAGCGTGCTCTCAGGAAAGGGTGCGAGCAATTTCATTTGTGATGCCAGACTTTTGAGGCTTTCCAATCTCTCAGCGTGCGCGATCAATGCCCGGGTTGTGGCTTTTGAGTCCGCAGCACTTGCTTCGCGGAACACTGAACGGAGCGATCAGTAAAGGACCTGCGTGGCCCAGTCACGCAGCATCTCGATGTCTGCTACTCTTCCGATACCATATGAGCCAGATGGCGGACAGGTCGATTCAACAATTGGATATCGTGGCTGAGAATGCAGTACTCAGTATGATCTGATGGTTTCAATCTTGAATTGCTTCGTTCGCGATAGGAACACTTTGGACTTGCAACGCCGTCTCATCTAAATGTCCTTGCAGATGGGTTCTGTGACCGTCATCATCAGTGTGAATGCTGCCGCCAACCAGATCGTCTCGGCGCCGATGCAAACTGCATGGCTCGGCAGCTTTCGCCCGACCTGGCAAACTCTCAATGCGCCGAGCCACGGGCGCGCGTGAAGACACTTCTTTTGTACATACGCGCTCATGGCGTTGCATGGCAAAATGGCGGAGAGGGATCCACAGGACACCAGATCCTCTTCTTCACACGCGCAGACCGCGCTCCACCAGGGTTTCCCTCCCAAAATCAGGTTGCTAGTGGAGCGCTTCGAATTTCAGCGTGATCGGCGAATAGGAAGGTGTCAGCCAGGACTTCTAGTTCGCGCTGTGGAACTTTTGGCGCGAAATGTTGCATTTCTAAGCGCGTGTTTGTAAGAATAGAAACAAAATAGTGTACAGTACGGTTAGACAAAGGGCAAAAGCCGACCGCCCGCGGCGTCGATCGGACAGCAGTAGTGTGCCGACGCGTGTCGTCTTTCACTATTGCCGTCACAGCGCAGAAATCGATCGTGTGCCGTTCTAGAACGCCAAACGCTGCTGTCACAGGGACTTCCAAAGCTGGTCTGCTGGAGCTTTGAGTGTGCGTGGGTGGAGCATGGATTCCCCAATGCTTTTGTGCATCGGTTGGGAGTAGTGACAGCGGCACCTCGTATTTCTAGTCTTTCTGGCATGCAGTCTTCTGACGACACCACCACACTTTTCCTGTTTCAGGGTCCTACTACCTAACTACTCTTCTTTCCGTCCGATTTCTTCTCTTGCGCAAGCACCCAAGACCTTTCCAAGAACCGAATAGCTTCGCTCGTTGGAAGCTCGTGATCACCCCCGGCCGAGGCAATCGAGCAGGCATTTCCTTGTTTTACTCTTCCAAACTCTCGTTCCTGGAGTTCATCTTTCGCTGCCAGAGCTCCGCCGCCGTATTCTCTCAGCACTTTGCCCTTCTCAGCAACTTTTGAACCACCTTACCCACAGTCGTTACGTCGTATACATTGCGCGAGGGAGGACAGGACGCAGGATAAGGCAACACAAATCACACCTTTGTGGTTCTTTGTTCGCTGGATAGTGTGTTGCGGTACACTCGACATTTCTCGCGCTGGGCCGCCGCAGCAAGCAGAAAGTTCCGCACTTTCTGACACCATGGCGAGCCCAAACATGGACACGCGCGATGCTGGACAGGACTTTCTGGATCTCCTGTCAGATCCATTTGCAGCAGCGGTAAGTCAACTTCTTCGCGTGAAAGTAGCACGGAAGTGATGCACATGGAATGTCGATCTGATCGTCCTCTCTCTCTAGCTCGCAGGAGAATCCGCCTTGGCCTCGCTCATCACATCGATCGTTCTGACTGCAGTCTTGGGACTGCTGTTCTGTTTCCTCCGACCGTACAACAGCGTCGTCTACGCCACCCGAGCGAAATATGCCGATTCGAAACATATGCCTCCGCCCATCGGGAAGGGACTGTTTGGCTGGGTGAAGCCACTCATGCAGACGAAAGAGCCAGAATTGATTAGGACTGTGGGTATCGATGCGGCTGTATTCATGCGAGTGAATCGCATGCTGAGGGCCATCTTCACGATTCTGGCCGCGATCGGCTGTGGAATCCTCATTCCGGTGAATGTGGCGGCATCGAATAAGCTCTTGAAGGAGAACGGCTGGAGTACGGGTGTTTTCTATCTCTTAACACCACAGTACATGACTGGAAACCAAAGCCTCTGGGCATATGTTGCTGTCGCGTGGATATTCGATCTGGTCATATGCTATTTTCTATGGAGAAATTACAGAGCCATTACTAGGATGAGAAGGCAATATTTCGAGAGCGAGGATTACCAACGGAGCTTGCATGCCCGCACATTGATGTTGACGGATATCCCGAAAGACATGAGGTCGGACGAGGGCATTGCAAGGATCACGGATCAGGTCAAGGCAACACCGGACATGCCGAAGACTTCAATTGCAAGGAACGTCAAGGACTTGCCGGATCTGGTGGAGCAGCATGAGAAATGTGTCCGTGAACTGGAGGAACATTTGGCGAAATACTTGAAGAACCCGGATCGACTGCCGGCGACACGACCGATGTGCAAGCCGCACAAGGAGGATAGATCGTTTGGCAGCTACGCCAAGGGCCAGAAAGTGGACGCCATTGAGTACTTGACGGAACGAATCAGAAGCCTGGAGACGGAGATCAAGGAAGTGCGCTCCGGTGTGGACAGACGAAACGCCATGTCTTATGGATTTGCATCGTACGAACAAATCTCCTCTGCACACAGCGTGGCCTATGCTGCGGGTGATAAGAAGCACCAAGGCGCGTTCATTCACCTCGCACCCAAGCCGAATGCGATCATCTGGAAGAACATGAACATGTTGCAAGCCCAGCGAAAGCGCCGCGACTTTGTCAATGGCATGTGGATCGTGCTCTTGACACTCATTTGGGTCGTGCCTAATCTCATGATTGCCATTTTCTTGTCCAACTTGAACAACCTGGGCAGACTCTGGCCTGCGTTTCAGAGGAGCTTGCAAGCACATCGAACCTGGTGGGCCATCGTGCAAGGTGTGGCAGCTCCAGCTATCACTACTGCATTTTACTTCTACCTGCCTTCGATATTCCGGAAGTTTTGCATCAAAGCTGGAGACATCACCAAAACAAGCAGAGAGCGACACGTGTTTCGCAATCTCTACAGCTTCTTCATGTTCAACAATTTGATTGTCTTTTCGCTTTTCGCTTCGGTCTGGCAATTGGTGGTCGCCATTATCAAGGGCGAGTCCTACGCGGAAGTGGACCCATTCAAGAAGATCGTGATCGGGCTTTGCCAGGTCTCCACATACTGGATCTCCTGGATGCTGCAGCGAAATCTTGGTGCGGCGGTCGATCTCAGTCAATTGTGGACTCTGATCTGGGGCTCCTATTCCAGACGGTTCCTGTCGCCTACGCCACGAGCTTTGATTGAGCTGTCTGCTCCGCAAGCTTTCGACTACGCCGCATACTACAACTATTTCCTCTTCTACGCCACTGTGGGTCTCACATTCGCTGTGCTGCAGCCACTGATTCTCCCCGTGGCTGCACTATACTTCTGGATCGACTCATACATGAAGAAATACCTGCTCATGTACGTCTTCATCACCAAGTATGAGTCTGGCGGCATGTTTTGGCGCTCGTTATTCAATCGTCTTCTATTCATGACTCTCTTTGGGAACATTATCGTTGCATTGACCCTTGTGGGTGTTAGCTTCATCAAGACGAATTGGCCTATGCTGGCGGCTTTGGCTCCACTGCCGCTGCTCCTCATGGGCTTCAAAATCTACTGTAAAAGGACTTTCGACGACGACATCCACTACTACGCGACTGGACGTGGCCTGCAAGCGAATGAAGGCGTTCTCAGTGATGGCAAGAAGCGTAAAGGCGACAGAGTGGGCGTTCGCTTCGGACACCCTGTGCTGTACAAGCCACTGATGACACCGATGGTGTCGTCCAAGAGTCAACACATGTTGAAGCAGATCTACAAGGGTCGTACGTCTGTCGACGAACCCGTCCAGCTTGGCGGATACAGCGATATCAACATGGACAGCATGAGCGTATTGAAGCCAGGCAAGAGGAAACAGGATCGGAACAGCCTGGGCTGGGAAGTCGTCGATGAGAATAATATGGACTTTGAACATTACAAGAACCGACCTGAGTTCCGAGACGAAGCTGGCGGAGACGGAGAGCTTTACGGTCGTGCTGGGGATATGATCCGACCAGGCACCCCAAGCTCCATCGCGACAGGTTTGACCCGAGTTGGCGATTGGGATTCTGACTATGGCCATTCCCGGGAAGCTTCTGGCAACTCCGACTATTACCACGATCGCAGCGGAAGCCACTCTCGCGATACATCACGGACACGAGTCCCCGGCGCTGAAGCCGGTTATGCCATGCCTGCTGGCTACCACCAAACCCCATCGAACCTGCGAGGCGAGTCACCGATGGGACGACCTTCTTTCGGCCATCCAGCAATGTCCCGAAATCAGAGCCGCGAAGGCCTGGTGCAGCATTCTGCTCAAATGGGTGCCAGCACGCCTGCTGGAGATCTGAGCTACGGACAGGTCCGTTACGGCCAAGTACCTGGCGACACTCCGGGTTATGACACTAATGAGGAAGATACGAGTTATGATTACTTCCGTAGAGGAAGGAATAGGGATGCTTTGTAGGTGTTGTTTGCATTTCAACAGGGCGTTCCTAAGGAAATGCGTCCGAGCGATGCTGGTGTACAGATGTTTGAATAGAGGGCGATGCCCATAAGGACGGTAAAATGGTTACGAAAAAAAGTTGTGCTTTTGGAAGGTGCAGAGAGGAGTTGTAATATGAATGGAAGCAACGGCAGTCAGTACGATATCTAATGGCATTGTAAGGGGCATGCATTAGCGATGGTGGGAAGGGAGTGGGAGCATCGAGGAGCGCGACATTGTATATATGTACATATCCTTAGAGTGTTTTGTTATGAAGTTTATGATACGAACACCTCTGAGGTGCTACGCCGAAGAGCAGTCAGAGTTGCGGGATGGAAAGGGAAGTCGCTCCTATCGATGTTGAAGAGAGCCAACATGTGCGCCTGCATCGCTCATTGGACCTGGGGTTCATTGTGCTACGACCGCCGTCACGAGTACAAGCTGAAGCTGAAACAGCATTTGCTACGCAAAAACCGCCACCAGATCCCTCTGGCTCTACATCTTAATGATACATCTCAATGCCTGGCAGCAATTCGCCACGTTTTGACGCCGGGGCTGAAATAATGCAGGAGATCCTGGGTGCAGCTTTGCAAATTTCCACATCTCAGCCTTGCGCCGTCCACGTGTACAAAAGCAAATTCATTGCCCGATAGAACGGGCTTCCCGTCGCGAACATAGGTCGGCAACATAACCGTTGATCATGGGGACGCGTAACGCGCCGACCTTCACTGCGGCCTTGACAACTCCCTTTTCGCCTGCTGCGGACTGTTTTGGGGCCTCATATTCCATCACTGATGGGAGCAACGATACTACTGTGAGGGTCGGGACCCCTGGCGAATGGATGACCACGACGCTATTACACGGATACACAAGCTCCTGCTATCCAGAAGGAAGTTTTAACGTTATCTTTGAACAAGACGGTGCGCGGTTCCAGCCCGGATATTGCCCGAGCGGCTTCACGACAGCGAGCGCGGACGACAGAAATGAGCTTACAGACGCTCTCTGCTGTCCCTCGTATGAGTGTGCACCACGTATATCCACCGAGCACGTGCTGACGGAGGTATTAGGGCGTGGGATTTGAGCACAAGCCTTAGTCGACGAGTCGACTGTACCCGTTACGGGATCGCGACTTGCAGCGGAGATGGCGAACAGGCTGTAGACCACTTTATGCAAGTCGTTGCGGGGTTCCGTGTAAGGCTATTATCGGAAGATCAATCTCTCATCGTCAGTGCCGCCGAAATCACCTCGTCATCAAGTGCCAGTGCCACGAGCTCGAATACAGCCTCGCCGGGCGCGAGTGGCGTCCCTGTTCCTGCTTCTACAAGTACCGTAACCATCACACCCGGGCCTCCAGGGCCCGCTTTGTCGACGGGTGCAAAAGCTGGAATCGGTGTTGGCGCTACAATTCTTGCCTTGCTTGTGGTGGTGGGAATCGTGGTGTTCTTGCGTCGGCGCAACCAGACACAAAAGGCCCAAACAGTTTCCAGCTGTAGTGAAGATGGATACGAAAAGCCTGAGCTATCAGGAGCTGAGCGGGCTAGAGCTGAGCTTGACGCACCCAATTTGTACGAAGTTGAAGGGAGGAAAGGCCCCCTCGAGATGGAAGGGTCTGTTGCCAGAGCTGAGCTCGACGACAACTGGATCGGGTGGGAATTGCCAGCCCAGAGACGGTGATGGAGTCGTACACCTGCAAGTTTTCAATCGATCACGGTTATCAAGAATTTTGGACGACCATCGGAGATGCTACGACTATTGACGACCACTCCTTCCAGAATGTCTTGCTCTCTTTCATCAACTCAGTCCGTGAATCAAAATCGAGCGTGGAGAAGTACGTGAGGGCTGAGGTGAACATAACACAGAGAACGAAAGTGAATGGAAGGTCCAGGAGAGCACGTGCACGTTCTCGTTCATCCTCTGCCCGCGGTTTCTCTTGTTGATGTTCCTTGTCACCCTAGACTGCAACCACTTGTGACCTCAACGAATCGGATTGAAAATTGTCGCGACTGCTACTCCTCGAGTCTAGCCATCGGAACAACAGACACTGCAGGCCGCCGGAACCTGTGCTGCGCGCCTCGCGCACTTCCACAACCATGTCGGCGCTCAACCGTGGACGCGATCTGTTCACGAACCTGCCACTCGAGATGCTCCACGAGATAGCAGGATACCTTTCCCTCTGCGATCGGTTGAATTTGCGGGCCGTTTTCAGTAAAGCTCAAGACGACGTTGTGGCCGAACTCATTGGCCCGATACTCAAGACCATCTACCTCTCGCCGAGCGCGCACTCCATCTTCCTGTTTCATCGACTCCTTTCAAGCGCCTTCTTCAGACGACACATCCGGACCGTTGTGTACATTCCTTGTACGATTGCAAACTCGCGCTTGAAGGAGCTTTCCTATCTACATCAACTTGAGTCCACACACAATATCCACCTCACGCAAGATCTTGCCGAAGCGAGCTATGACCTGTACAAGACGACATACGAGGAGCATGTAGAGGGGAGCTTCTCGTTGTTTGCCAGCTTCTTTCTAGCACCTGATCTGGCCCAGCTGTTGAGTCTCTGTCGACTGGAGGTAACCACGGGCGCGAAATTTATTGGTCTCAATGCAAGCAGGTTGTGGAGTAGTGTTGCGCATTCGGAAGAGCGGACCCGATTAGGTCTCTCTGTCTTGCGGGAGACCACACCTGGCATAGCTGTTGAGCACATGCTAGAGCCGGAGACTGATGGACTGAACGATGCAGCGCTCTTCGTCGCTACAGAGCAAGGCCGGCTGCAGCCGACTGTGCTCACGCTGGACTATTTGACACCCCAATCGCTCAGCAGAGTCTCTGAACTGCTGAAGCCGTTGACGCCCGAATCCGGAAAATCTTCACTCATAGCCAATGTGAAGACTCTCGAGATCGGGTTGCCAGGCATGACAGACGAAGCTATGTTTCGGCAAGAATGCGCGGACGCATGGTATCGTATTGCACAAGCTGCAACGCAGCTGGAGAAGCTGAAGATAGTTGTCGAGAGGTCCACCAACACACTCGCGCTAGCTGCCAGCCCGAGAGCGGTCGACTACTTTCTGTACAATGAGCGCTACGCGGTACTTCGCACGCTGGAGCTGAACGCTGAGCCATACTATTGCGGGTGCGTCAGCGCAAAAACCTTCCTGCAGTGGCTAAGAAAGTATGGGAGCAGTTCACAGCTTCGAGAAATCAAGCTCAACAACATCCTACTAGTGCCATACCCAAACGCACGTGGTGCGAGCGAGGCTACCTCGACCGACAAGTCATCATTCAAGCAAGGAATCCGCACCGTATTGCTCGAGGCATGCAAGCTTCGTTTGCTTACTTTCAAGATGAAGATCGATCGGAAGGCCAGTTATTCCTTGCCTTGCTCTCCATTCGCACGAGCGCGGGCAGCCGATGCGGCGTGGCTCGACGAGCTTGCAAGGGAAATGCGAGTAGGAATTGGTCAAAATGGCTGGGACTTCGGAGAGTATGTGATGAACAACCCATGGAAGGATGAGGATGGTTGTATGGAGGATGCCTGAATGGAGTGGCCAAAAGATAGAGCACGGCAGTCGCGCTCGGTACCTGTTCAGGGAGGTCGTCCATGATAAAGGTATCAAGAACTGGTGGCGAGATTGCAAAGTGCGAAAGAGACTTGTTGGGCCTTGTTTTTGTGCTGCAGAATGATAGAGTAGAGGAGCTTCATCTTCTACCAAGGTCAATGTCAAGCACTTTTGTCATCTTGTCGTCCACTGTCTCGCTGGTTTCATCTGATATGCCGAAGAAAGGCTTGATGGCGGTATCTACTACGCCTTCGACCAGTCCACGAATCAAGTGCAGCAACTCTGAGCCAGTTTGAGCGAAGTCCGGAAAGGCGTTCACTTCCAGAAGCCACGCGACGCCATTTGCATCGATCAGAAAGTCGAGCCCGAACAATTCAAAGGCGTTGGGCAAAGGCTGGAAATGAATGGTCATGCTCCGTGCTGCGGCCTCGAAGACCTCGCCTGTCACTGAGCAGATTTGCTTGTACACATCGTCCTTCCACTTTTTGTCCAGCTTGCCATCAACATCATCTGGCAAGGACCAGAAAGGGTGCACGCTACCTTCTCTTGTACCATCTTGTAGACAGGTGTTGGTGAGGTGAGATGAGAGCTCTTCGTTCGGTGTTGATGAAGCAGATGGTGCAGAATAAGTCTCGCCAGCAAAAAGAGCGAGCATCGGCCTGTACACATAGATTTGCAATGCACCTACCGCCAGGACATATGTCCGAACATGAAACTTACGACCGCCTGAAGGGTGAGTAGCGGGCATCAAGAGCGGTGAAGCGACGTAAGGCTGAGCGATGAAGTGCCTCAGCTGTGAGGCCATGACTCCATTGCCGTCCTCGTCACCGCCATCAAGCTCTCTATCACCGGAGTTTGAGTACACGTCGTCGTCCTCGTCGTCTGAAGCCGGATCCCACTCTTCAAAGATGCTCGTGAGCTCCTCTTCGGAGCTGAATAACCTGATGCCTTGACCACGGTCGCTCATACCAGGCTTGAGAATCCACCATTCGCGTTCCGAATCCTCCTCATCGCGAGATTCGTTACGAGCCCAGCTTTCTTTCAGCTCATATGCTTCGAGGAGAGCATCGTCAAGGAATTGAGCATAGTCGACTTCGAACTCCACGCTAGGCTGTACATGCTGCTTGAGCAGGGAGGCCGGGTGCTTCGTGAGCCAGTGATTGACGGTGGAGGAAAGATAGTGCTTCCGAATGAGTGCTTTTCTGATGATGTAACTGTTTGCCATGCTGGACAAAGAATTTTCCATTAAGTGATCAAAGTCGATACTCTCGTACTGCCGCCACTGCAGAAATTTGCAATCTGAGTGTGGCAGTTCCGAAACATCGTTGATCAGAACCAGTAGATCTGATGGCAATTTTGCGTTGAGGACGGAGAGCAACAGCGGTTGGACGTATCCATCCTCATAGTCAACGCTGGCGAAGATCTTTGTTGTCTGTCCACAGTCGGTTTGATCTGCAGGGAGAGCAGGGGCCATTGGATGGACGGAGGAAGCTGTACTATCCGGAAAGGACAGCGGATGTCCCAAGGCGGTGATTGCTTTCTTCAGCAGACCGGTGTCATCAAACGGTTGGGTTGCGGAGAGGCTTGCAACCAGCGGTAGAGGGAATGACAGGAATACGAGTTCTGCAGCGAGTGCCATGGGTTGGTAGCTCCGGTGGGAATGGCCGCCCGGCCCGCGTGCGCTAATTTTCACAACCACAGGTTGGGACGGGGGATCAGAACATCATCTCCATCACTGACAAACGTGTTCCACACCGACCATCGAGAATCACATGGTACCCAACGGCCCATCCAGCTGGATATGCGCGATGCCGAGCGCACGACGGTTGTTGTCCCCAGGTGACTGGCAGAGCCGGGCTTGGTGACCGAGTGCCTGTAGCGGTCAAGCACTCCGCCGAACGCGCAGGTTCACACTGCAAAGCAACTTGGAGGCTTTCCACTCGACATGTGCAGAAGATATTCAGAAGCGAAACTGACACTCAGAAAGTTTGTGTAACTTGGTTGTGTAACTTCTAGCATCCAATATGAAAAAGAAACTACACTTTCCAGTTCGGAACTCATCTCATCTACAGCTTCGACTCGGTGCCGATCATGCTTTCAGGTACGCAAGATCCACTTACGACCGAAGGGTACCGACCACGCAGGACACATGCTTCATGCTGGCCTGTGAGGCTGTTTACTGGACATGAGTGCAGTTGGATCTTGGATCGTGAGCATACGATGCATCTACAGGCATCGAAATTGATGTCGGTGTGTAACCTGCAGGAAGTGAGACCAAATTCCAACGCTCTCATTGCGTATGGCAACAGTCTACCACAGAATCGAGCGCTGATCATGATCCTTCACCGAGTGTTGCTACAGGACAGCCAATGCACGTGCAAGGGAACACGGAGCAGAGGCGACAATAGGTGTGCTGGCTACTGAGCTCGAGAGGTATAAGAACACTCATCTTTCCCGCTTCTCAGATTTTCTCATCAGCACCAACAATCTAATTAACTCACCACAGTCAATCACTTAATCCCTCAAAAAATCTTCAAGAAGCTTTTAGCTCGCCAAAAACAACCAATCCACCATCAAAATGCAGTACTCCACCATCTTCACCATCCTCGCCTCCGTGGCCGTCGTTGCAGCTATGCCTCAGGCAGCTGTCAGCTCCCAGTGCGGTGCTGGCAACGCCGTGTCTTGCTGCAACACTGCAGGTGACAGCGATCTGATCACCGCTGTTGTCGCTGGCTCCTGCTCCATCCAGGTTCCTGTCATTGCAGCTGCCATCGGAAACTCTTGCAATGCTGGCAACACCTTCTGCTGCCCATTGGACCAGAGCTCCGTAAGTTTCTCATCAATACGGGCTGCGCTACTTCAGCTAACAAATCTCCTAGGACGGCACCGTCCTTGACGCTGGCCTGCCATGTATCCCAGTCAACGTCAACTAAGCGACCTCGTTACCGTTCACAACCATCGATTCATCAGCACGTCTCTGGATCTCTGGTTGCTTCGTCAGCATTTCTTTGGATCACTGGATGCTTCGTCAGTCTTTTCTCTGGATCGCTGGACCTCGTCCGACCTTCTTTGGAACGCCTGATGTCTCAATCAGCACTCTTCTGGATAGCTGGATGCTTCGTGGCTTTCGACAGTCTCGGGATGATCACGATTGCATAGCGAAGGATTGGTTTTGATGTAAATACTGTAAATAATAGACCGTCGGAAAATTGGTGCCATAGAGCTTGGCATAGCAGCGATGTATGTAGATACTATACTACTGCTTGTCTTGCTCGATCATACGCCTTCCTTACTCTTCGCATGCATCGGTACTGCAATTTCATCGACACTGATATCTGGCAGAATTTTGACCTCTGCTCAATGAAGCAGAGCCTTGTACTGATGGTTTCTCGCTTGACATGCTTCAAATGGTGTCTCAGCATGACCGTGGCTCACAACAGGAATATTGATATTGATTTCTTGTCAATGTTGTGAGGTCTGTGACGCTGGATGCTGTCTCTAAGTTCATGGAAAACGCCGCATCATTCGCTGCCTGCCAAATCGAGAGCACACTCAGAAACCTCATAGCAGAAGCAACGATACACTTCAATGCTAAGGCGCTTCCCAATCTAAAACGAAAAGGTCATTCGCTGCGAGCCACACTGCCGATTTCTCGTTCAAGCACACTCAAACCTTCCCACGGCAGCTGCAGCTTGTCCGCGAAAAGAAAAATGAAGCAAAACATGCACACTTTGTGATCTCTCTCGCGATCTTGATCCCAAAACTACGGCGCTTGTCGAGACGGAGTACCTCAATCAGGTTGCACACGGCGGAGCTAAGGGCAGTGGAGATGAAAGTAGTCCAGTCCGAGAGCAACTGCTGGGTCGATTTCTGGAGAATCCCGAGTCAGAAGTCTGGTCCATACGAATGACGGGAATACCTGGTCGCCGAACTGGAGGTAGTGGTCGAGAGATTTGGTTCCTTGGCATGGGTAGGTCGTCAGGAAAGCGAAAGGACTGTCGAAATCGCCTTTTGGCAATACCAATTGCTTATCTTTGACGTTGAGACCGGACCTGGGCGAGTTCGTCGACGAGACGTTGTGGGAAATGGGAGAGGACCTCCTTATCGCCTGCGGGCCATGATGTGCTAACGTCGAAGGTGGCGGTGCGAGAAAGGTCGCCATTGTTTCGCACGCGGTTCACGAAACGTTTGAATCAGTCCCTGAGGTCGTCCGGCATAGCGTTCTGGAACTCCTCAAGAACGTCCGTCGGCGAAGCACCAACAAGCGATCCTAAGAGCACTTGTTGGGCAAATAACAGCGACAGGGAGTGCACGTTGTCTGTTGTCTATAGTGTCCAGAGTCGCCATCTGTGATCTTTTATAAGCAGATGGAACTGTAAGTCTGCAGTCTCTGCGGAGCTGCTTAATACTCGGCCCCATTCAGTCTCCGTGAAGATGCCCAGACTGGTGAACGGTCAGACATCGAACGTATTCTCGCTGGATGTCTACTCCCTTGAGCTTGTCGGGCGTTTTCGGCTCAACAGCCTCCTCGAGCTTCACTACCACGTCGTCCAACACAAGAATGTGATCATCCTGAGGACCACCCTCGCTAGCCCGGGCTGCAGCTGAATAACCCAATGCGGGAGCAACAGGATTGCTTTGAGCCGTCATCCTCTTCTTGGTCGGGCGAGTTGAGCCCTGTGCGTTGGCGGGAGTGCGTCGCTTTTTTGCAGCTTTTGACGCAGAGGTCTTCTTGACGAGCTTTATCCTAATGGCAATACCGAGGTTTCTTGTGATCGTTTCAAAAGTCCTCGAGAACTTCCGTCGTCGAAACAGTAGCGAGAGGTCCCGAGAGCGCTTCTTGAGCAAATGACAGCGATAGATAGTAGTCGTTATCCTCGATTCGCGCTGTCTTGAGTCGCCATTCGCAATCTTCCATAAGCAGATAGAACTGTTGTTCTGCCGTTCCTGCAGAACCAATCAATGTTATGCTTCAATCGGCCAAGTCCCCATAAGAGGTGCCCAGACTGGCGGGCTGTGGACAGCAGAACGCAAAACTCGCAAACAGTGACAGTTTTTGCTCTCTCGTCGCACCTTCCATGGTGCGCTTATCTCGCTTCGGGAGACATAGTGCCTTGGTCACGCTTCAGCGAACTGAGATACGAGGAAAGAGGAAGTACTCGAGGTGCATCGTGTTGTTCTCCATTGTGCTTTCCAGCAGTCGACTCGTTGGCATTGATCGTAACTTCCGGCTCGATGTGCTCATTCCACGTCCTCTTCTTCGACTTTCACTGCTTCAGTATGTCGTCCACTGGCCACGACTCACGAGATGTGTAGAGTGGGGCACATTGCACGTTCCACGGAATTCAAAGCGCTCGTACGGGCATCCCAATCCAGCTTAGCGCTCTTTCCCGAACTGCATGCCAAGTCTCTCACTTTCGGCTCGGCATTTGGCATTACGACGACTTCACTATGCGAACAAGATTTGCTACTAACGCGAAATATATATATGCTTCATATTCTGTAGCCCGTCAGGAAGCTCAAGGTCTTGGTTGCATACACTTTCTGCAGACTTGTCATCTTTGGACTGAACTTCTTTTTGAAGGAGAGGGAATGGGGAGAGAAAAGTTGCACGGAATTTTGTTTGCCAGCGCTGTCGCATCATTCGGGAACAGAATGTGCATGAGGACTGGAATGGTCTAAGCGCGCGCTCGCTAACAGCGACGATGCAGCTGCTTGTTCGTGTAGGGAGGTCATTCGCGCCATTTGCTCGCTCTCAGCTTCCACAGACCTGCGGTTAGACCACATTGATGTCTTGGCGGCATGAACAGCGCATGCAAGCCGTTGCACAAGGGGGCTCCGTTTCGTGCAAGCGTGCTTAACAGGCCGGCCTCACTTCTAATCGATAAGTTTGTGTGCCCCGCAGCTGTTGACTGCCGCCGCGTTTCTGATAATAACTGCTCCTTCCTTCCTGAACTTCCCGCAGACAACTTTCTTGTCAACAAACAACTCATCCCGCAGGCAACAACTGAACGTCAAGCATCATGTCGTTCTTCAAAAAGCTTACCGAGGAGTTCAATCAGCTGGTAAGTGTTTATGCCCCCGGGACTAATTAAGACGGCCAACGTCTTGAATATTGCACCCATGAGCTGACCATGACCAAAGAAGGCAAACTTCGACGATAAGCCGAAGGAGGAGAAAAAGGAAGAGAAGAAGGAGGAAAAGAAGGAGGACAAGCCGGAAGAGGTGAGTGCGGAAAGCTGTTGTTTGTGGCATCGAGCTGACCATTGAGTCTCAGTCAACGCGTGACTTCAATGACCACTCTCAACCTGGCTATCAGCACCAGCAGCCTGCCTATGGCCAGCCACCAGGACAGTACTCGCAGCAGGGACAGTACCCAGCACCTCCCCCACAGCACTCAAGTCCGCCAGGCCAGCCTCCGCTTCCGCCAGGATGGATGGCGCAGTTCGACCAGAACTCGCAGCGCTGGTACTACGTAGAGCAGGTCAGTTAAATCCGCCATTCGTGCTCTGACTCCAAGCTACTGTCCGTGAAGACAGTCACGCCAGCGTCGAGCGTGATTGCAATCCACAAACCCCACGTACTGATACCTTTGATAGGCTACTGGTCGCACGCAATGGGACCCACCTCAACCCCCTCCTCAGCACTACGGAGCCCCACCGCCGCCAGCTGGTGGATACGCTTCACCGCCACCTCCAGGCGGCTACGGATATGGTCAGCCTCCGCAGCAGCAGTACGGACACCCAGGCGCTCCATCACCCGGTTACCAAAGTGAACGCGGCCCGGGTGGTGAAGCTGGCAGCTTCTACAATCAGGTGAGTGCTTGAATTCCTATGTGATCGGACCGAATGGAGTCCTTGCCAGTCGATCTGTTTGTGTGTCCTCATATAGCCGATACTGACATGATACCAGTACGGTGGTGCTCAGCCACCCGCTCCTGGCCAGAACGATTACCAGCACCAGCAACATGCAGCGCAATACTATGGGGACGCTGATAAAGCCCTGGACAAGGAAAAGAAGGACAAAAAAGATAAGAGCTCCGACAAGACAAATATGCTGCTCGCCGCCGGTGCTGGTGTGGCAGTTGGTGGAGTAGCTGGTGCCCTCATCGCCAGTCACGACGACAGCGACGACGAGAAGCACACATCATATGCTGCTGCCCCTGCTGCCGCTGCACCCGCCGCTGCCGCTCCGGCCGCTTATGGTGCCGACCCAGGCTATGGTGCTGCAGGCTACGGAGCTGATCCAGGCTACGGCGCCTATCCACCAGGGAACTCGGAGGAAGCCGCTGATCTCAGAGCGGCCGAGCGCGACTACCAGGAGGCTCTCCACGATTCGAGCGCGAGCAGTAGTGACATCGAGGAAGCCAGAGAGGAGCTTGAAGAGGCTGAAGAGGAGTACTACGATGATTAAAACAAGGTGATGGGTTGACATGGCGGCCGGGCCATGCAGTACAGCCCCTGTGGACCAGTCGCAGAGGCAACATAGATGCTCTCAGCCTGCGTGAGTAGCTTTCAGGGTGGTGTCATTGGCAATAGACAGAATGAATGTCGACTTTTCCTGACTTTCGAATGTCAAAGACAATTGCACACTACTTTCGTGTCGTCCCATTCCTGCTTACTGGGGGTTGTCGGCTAAGACCAGGGTGCCATGCTCGAATCCTATGCAATGCGATCAGCCTCCAACCCCATCGTCATCACGTGGAGCAACGGCAGACACGAGCCTCCCTGTCTTGCCTGCCGGATTTTACGCCTCACACGGTCATCGTTGCCGTTTCCTGACCACGTCGCCGGACGGAGTCTGCGTACACCTGGCAATTCTGTGCATGCTCTTCGCATACCCTGCCTTTGCCACTGACATTCCAGTAGCGTTCATGGCTCCTACGCCAATAGTCATAGGAGATGTGCGCCTTGCCTGGCACCTTGGTGGATCAGAGATGGATTTTGACCTAGGATGTCTGTGGAGAAGGAGCATTTGTCTCTGAGCGGCTTTTTTGTGAAGATGCTGTACCGCTGCCGATGATGTACATGGCTTGCTCGGATTGCTCAAGCAGTAAGCGTAGTCTGTCGGTCATCCTCACGGTCAGTAGGAGGAAGACAAGAGTGTGTTTTCTTCATTGTCAAAGTCATGGCGGTCTAGGCACTCAAGATTCAATGCTGTGCAGATGCGGAGCGTGCAATTTCTCGGTCGTCATCGCGGAGACTTCGTGCCGAGCCAGGCCGTGAAGACGCTTGCCGCTGGGGGTGCTTCCGATGTCCGTTCCGCGTATCGTCGCCAGCGATCAGGCCTTTCACGGTGGCTCATCGGCGTACGGAGTGCACATGTTTTCGTGTCGACAAGATGAGAACAAGCGAGCGATGGTGAGAATTGTCGCGAGGCGCTTTTGTGCTTTCCATGTGGAATAAGGTTCGGCGGGTGACGGAAGGGCGATCTCCAGCCTCCGAGTCTCCGCAGCTCTCATGTGGTCGGCGAAAACGAGCAGTGTGCTTGTGTTCCAGGAAAGTAGGCTGATGCCGGAGTTGTTACAATAGAACGTCGCGTCGCGGTATGGAGAGTCAAGACCAGGCCCCTCCGCCGCCGCAGCCTGTTTTCCACGCCGCCGACGCGACTCAAGCCGACGGGCAGCCGCCGCAGAAGAGACAGCGCGTGTCGCAGGTGCGTAGAGCTACTTCTGCCGTCGCGTGCTTCGTGTGAGCGCGACAACACCACGGCAGCGAGACTAACACCAGCTAGGCGTGCGGGCCATGTCGAGACCGGAAGACGCGCTGCGATGGACGCCAGCCCATCTGTCGGGCATGCGAGACCAGAGGTGTAGCCAACACGTGCAACTTTGACTGTAAGCCGGACGATGTCGCGCTGAGCGAGAGAAGGACGATACCGAGAGCGACAGACTGATGGAATGGTTGCGCATATAGACGTCCGACGACAGCGCCAGCCGCGCACTTCGGGAGTGCAAGGCGCCCCAGGCTCGTCTCAGCACGCGCAGCCTCCATTCCGAGGAGCCGACTCGGATCGAAACCATGCGGCTGCTCAAGCACTTTCTGACTTGGGCCACCCGCGAGACGACACCCATCAGCAGAGCATCCCTCGCCCGCCAGTGACGCCCATCAGTGGACTGCACCCGAGCAATGGCACTGCGAGCGCTCCGCCTGGTGCCAGTCACTACCCGCCGGGTTGGCGCACCGCCCGCGCAGATGGCCTCGCTACACTGGCCGATGGCAATGATGGGTCTATGTACGGCCCATCCTCTACTGTAGCCTTCCTACGACACGTGATGCCCAATCAGTCTGGCACTGCCACACCTGTAGATCGCAGTCTTACAGATTCCGATGTGAAGCCACGGCCATCTGCGCCAATCCCGGATCGCCAACTACCTCGAACGGAAGGACTTGCAGTATTGCCTAAGAGGTGCGCACATCCTTTGAGTGCAACCAATAACGAGCTGACACTCCACAGGCGACTGGCGGACAACTTCTTGAACTGTTATTGGGAATTCATACATCCGCTCTTCCCAGTGCTTCATCGACCCTCGTTCTTGCGAAAGTATGAAGCATTATGGACCGACGACGAGCACGAAGGCAGTAGAGGCACCGACTCGGAGGTCGAGGAAGCAACCTTCACTTCGTCCCTCAATCTCGTCTTTGCCATTGGGTGCAAGTTCAGCACCTTGGTAGATGTGACGCAGAAATCGTCTGTAGCTGAGGACTTCTTCCAGCGCGCTCGACAATCCTACGCCTATGACATTCTCGATTCCACCTCGATATCAGTGGTGCAGATGCTGGTACTCACCGGCGTCTATCTCCAATCTACTCAACACGCTCGTCGATGCTGGAACTCGGTTGGGCTGGCCATAAGGATGGCACAGAGCCTGGGCTTGCACGTGGACCAAAGTTTTCGACAGTCAACATCGCAAGTCGAACAACAAATGCGTCTCCGAATCTGGCACACATGTATCCATCTTGATCGATTATTGTCCATGACTTTTGGTCGCCCCAGCATGATCGACAAGCAAATCGATGTCCCCGTTCCGGCGCTCATTGACGACGAATTTCTGGCAGAGAGAGGAATTGGAAAGCAAGCCGACAACGTTCCATGTCGTCTTGGTTTGTTTGTTTCGTCTTCTCCGCTGCTTGAATTACTGGAGGAGATTCTCAAGCGATTCTACCGGCAGAGCGGCTTCCACAAGACACCAAGCAGTTGCGCAGAAACTGCCGATCTGGTCGAGCCAGTCTTGAGTCTCAATCGCAAATTGGATGACTTTGCAGAGAACGTGCCTCAATATTTACGCATCTTCACCAACACGGCCACACCTGGCAACGAGGACCATGTACAGCTGCAACAACAGGTCTTGTATAGTCGGTACGGTATTCATGGGATCAGTGCATGGCAAAGACTAACAATGCGACACAGCTTCCTATATGTACGATTGCTTTCTCTGAGACCAATTCTACTGGCCGCCACGAGTCGAGGCTACAGACCTTCAACCAAATTCTCGCTCGATGACGATGTGATACGCACCTGTTGCGGGCGCTGTGTTACAACTGCCTGTCAACTTGTTGATGTGATACACGACAACATCCACACACTCTATCGAAGCTCGGGCTGGCACTCCGTATATTGTAAGCTTTCTCTTGCGTGCAGACGACACCATTGAGCTGACTACTTCCAGTCACATTCTCTGCCGCCATGACATTGCTCGCTTCCTGGAAGGTCAACGATCTGCACTCGCGACTCGACGGAGATCATAGAGAATCGGCTTGGCTGCGGTGTCTAGTTGTACTTGAGCATTACGAACACCAGATCCACTCGGCGGAACAAGCTATCAAGATTCTCAAGTCATTGAAAGCGCAGATTTTGCAGCCTTCGCACATGCAACGTGAGTCTATGCGCGGAAACGAATGTCCCTCTGCCAGAAACTGACTTCAATCAGCGCCAGCCCAGAGAATCAATACGTCACTTGACCCTACCCTGCAGTTGGCTCCCAACGTGAACGGCACAACTCCAGCCGCAGCGAGCATGTATCCCGCTGTGAACCTCGACGATGCAGATCTCTTCAGCACCGATAACATCTCGGATGCTTGGTATGGACAGCAGCTGGTCAACCTGGATTGGCTAGAGATTCCCCAGCTGTACGGATGAGGATTGCGCCAGAACAGGAGATTCACGAGAAGATTCACGACTCTCCACCCCCGCCTGGATCAGATTAGCGACGGCACAGCATTCTGCCTTGTCCCGAGGACTTGAGGCATCCTCCTCTGCATATCCATATAAGTAAAAGTTGTCTCCGAAGAATTGCGAAACGAAAGCAAAGCGCATATCAGGAAAGCAGCACG
The DNA here is from genome assembly GCA_005356885.1 of Cercospora cf. flagellaris. Lineage (NCBI taxonomy): Eukaryota > Fungi > Ascomycota > Dothideomycetes > Mycosphaerellales > Mycosphaerellaceae > Cercospora > Cercospora cf. flagellaris. Next base: position 1,369,375 of record RJLU01000009.1, on the reverse strand, counting down.
CGATTTCAGCCGAGTTCAGCCCAGGAGTAAAGGGGTGCCGATAAGCATTCCAATAACAGACGGCCCAGGCGCTTCTACAAGGCAAGCAACATTGGCAATTAGACATCAGCCCCAGCCCTGCAAGTGCACTTGTGAGCAACGAGAAGGCTGCTCTCTGATCTGCTCCTAGCCATGTCGCTCCTGGCATCCGGTCCGCTCTGTGCTTACAAAGCTGCAAGGATCGGCTCGGGACAACAGTGATTCAATATTTTGTATCCAAGAACAGCATACCCCACGGGGCGTCAAATTGCCTATGACGGTGCGCTGTATAGGCAGAAAACAGTCGAGATAAGGAATTCGACCATAGCATCTGATCCAGTGACATTTCGTCAGTGCCCGATAATACATACAACAGCTATCATGAACAAATATTGCTTGCAAGAGCTTTTCGAAACCACACATACCAAAGCCTTCATTCGATATTCATGAAAGGCAAAATAGAGCGTCTCAACCCAACGCACGCCAGGCCACCTTCGAAAGAGAATTTTACAAGCCCATATTCAATTTGCTCCCCTCATGGACTCGAAGTCAACTTCACCTGCAACTGCTCCTTCGCCCTCCGACACATTGCCTCCACATCAACATCCTGCAACTTCGCATTCCTCGAATTAATCTCATATTCAATCTTCTTGAAATTCTCTCCCACACCCTCCGCGAGCCACTCATAACAATTCCCAATATGCTGACTCGTCTGCACAAGAAAATGCCCTCTCTCCCTTCTCTGCTCATCAAACACTTCAAACGCAACTTCAATATCCTGCTGCGATCGCACATTCTCATCCGCAAGCAGATCCGCCAAAACAGCAGAATCTTCAATACACATCCCGGCTCCAGCTCCATGGTGCGGGGAGGTGGCGTGTGCGGCGTCTCCGATGAGACAGATTGTGTTTTTGGCGAAGTAAGGGAGGGGGTTATCACCCAAGTGGAAGATTGCCCAGATGTCGAGGTTGGGTTTGCAGAGCTTGAGGAGGCTGATTACGTCGTGGCCGTAGTCGGCGAAGTCTTTGAGGGCGTCTTCGCGGGTTACTGGGCGGGTGAGACGGTTGTAGTCGGGCCAGTCGGAGGTTGTGGTTTTGAAGGCGACGATGTTGAGGATTTTGCCGTGTTGGACTGGGAAGGTGAGCATGTGGCCTCCTGGGCCCATCTAGAAGATAATAACTGTCAGTAACGCAATCTTCATCTTTCTGTTTTGCGTGAGAGTTGGTCGGGATATGGAGGGGTATCACTCACATGCATACAAGAATTCTTCGCCTTCTCCTCCCCAACAGCCTCCACCGCCTGATCCATATCCGCCAACGCCCGATAAGCATACTTATGCGTATAAGTCGGATAACTCCTCGGATCATCTTTCCCATACAACATCTTTCTCACACTAGATTTAATCCCATCACACCCCACCACCGCATCAGCTTTCGCCTCACTCCCATCATGAAATTTCAAAACCCATTTCCCACCCTCCTTCTCACTCTCCCTCTCCAAACTCTCCAACCTCTTCCCAAAAACTGCCCTCTCAGCCGGAAACAATTTCACCAACTGATCCAAATAATGCGCTCGATGCACACCCGCTTGACCGAGAGAATTCGAAATGGTAAAAGCGTGAGTTTCTTTTGGGTCGTTGGATTTAGTATGATGATAGCCATCATGATAATCGAACCAGACTTTTTCTTTGGAGGGCCAGAGGTTTTTGGTTCGGACGCGTTCGAAGGCTTCGTAGATGCCTTGGTTGCAGTGTTTCATGGCTTGCACGGCATTGCTGGTGAGGGAGACTCCGGCGCCGATTTCTGCGAAGTGGGAGGCTTGTTCGTAGATTGTTACGGGGATGTTGCGGCTGTGGAGGGCGATTCCTAGGGTTAGGCCGGAGATACCTGTGGACAGTATGTGCTGTTAGTGGATGCTTGATAGGTATAGATGAGGTGATCGCGCGTGCTTTGGTGTTTTGAGATGGCGTGGTGCTAGTGGGGCTTGCTTACCTCCGCCTACAACGGCGATCTCGAAGTTCTTCTTGTTGGTCATGTTGCGGAGTGATAATCGGTTTCAGAAGCCACTTCCTAGTCGTTCAATGTGCAATCGATATTGTTGCGATGTAGTCTTTTCAGTGAAGGCACAGTTATTATATAGATGGGGCAATTCCTCGGGAGACGAATGAGTTCGAAGCATGTAAGGAGTTGCAAGGGACGAAGTGAAGCCATAACAGATCTGCTAGCTCATGAGCCGGCCTCCGTCATGCCGTTCACTACCATGACACGGCTCGGTGTAGGTTCAAGCAAGCCTCTTGTTACATCCGACGTACAAATCGGAGTCTTTCCGAAAAAGTCACATGGCGCAATCGTGCGTCAAAACAGCCGGACTGCTCTCCATATTTTCCGAACAGCCGAAGCGTCTCCTCTTCCTCGAACTTCCTCCCACAAGGCTGAAGCCACCACAGCTTCGGCAGCTGTGGAATGCAGTCCGGGACTGTTTTCGGGCAAAAACTATCCACTCTCCATCATTCTCACGGCTTGGTCGAAAATATTGTTGAGCTTGTTGAGATCTTCATTTCTCGTCGAGCCTGCTGCCAGCCGGTCGGCAGACAATCTCGGCTCGATAGACTTGCAAGGTTACTCAATGTTGGATCGAGGCAAACAGACTAGGATCAATATGGGCAACAGAAGCTTGAATCGGGCGAGACCGCTTTTCCATTGCCTGCATCACGTCAATATACCAAACACGTGAAAACATGGGGACTGGACTGGGAAATTAAGAAAGATGGGTGTGCAGAGTCGGAAGGATGAATGAAGCAAAAGATCCATGCGGTAATAATGCCTGTATATCGATAATGTGTGGGTATCGTCGGTGTTGTTGCAGCAGCCTTCCTCCAGTAACCAGCTTCAGCTCTGTCGCTAATCTCAAATACTTGCTCTCCTCGGCGCCATCGTCCTCCTCAAGTTCCGCTCTTCTTCGCTCACAGCTTCCAAACCAGGCAACACGCCCTCTTCTCTGAGGTCGGCTAAGAACTTCTTCCCAAATTGATAGCCGACTTGGTAAATCTCGTCGAACTTTCCGAAATCCAACGTACCATATGTCTCGATTGGTGGCCGCATGTACCTGCAGCCAGGTATGTTCTTTGCGCGTTCGAGATTATCAACGCTGGATACATAGGCCAAGCGTGCTTGGATCTCACTGAGCGTTGGCGGATTAGGATATGAGCTGAAAGGATTCCAGCGATTGAGTGAAGCCCAGAATCCGGACAATGAATCGCCGTATGCTTGTGGCGTATCGTCGTCAAGTGAGCCAACGTCGACTGCGAAGATCTGGTCTGCGCCCAGAGCTTTCATGTGGGAGACGGTGAGATTGTCCGTGTAGCCTCCGTCTAGGAGCATTGCACCTTCATCGCAAAGTGGCGGCAGTAGTCCTGCTAGCGACATGCTGGCGCGTACGTAGCGCCAGACATACCCACTAGTGTGAATTTCCGGTCTGCTCTTCGAAATGTTTGTGCTGTTGCAATAGTACTCCAGCCAAAAGTCTTCAATTTGACTGTCGCCAAAAGTCTTGAATATTCCGCGATTGAATTCGTGTCCCGTTGTATATGAGGCTGAGGGGTACGTGACGTCCAAAGCGAATCGCCACATACTTCCCATCCTCCCTGCGAATTTCTTGACTCGACCATACATGGGAACGACATCTGCATCCTGGGCGTAGACGGCTCCTACAAAAGCACCGATAGAGGTGCCGCCAATGATGTCGATGGGGAGACCAGCCTCCTCTAGGGCGCGTATCACGCCAACGTGGGCAAGACCACGAGCGCCGCCTCCACCAAGGACGAGCCCGACTGACTTGCCACACAGCCGACGCGCCAGGCGGTGAAAATCGCCCTTGAACGGCGTCTCAGCGGAGAACAATGGGGTCTGTCTGACTTTTCGCGACGTATATTTGTGAATCTCCGCTTGGATCACTTGCACGCGTTGTTTGATGGCATTGCCCAACCGCTTGCCAGCAGTATGAGGATGGACTGGCTCGGGTGCAGCTCGGTAGGCCATCTGCACGTGATGGTGAGAGCCGTTGATCCATGATCTGTTTCGGAGCCAAGCTCTGGTCGTGCCCGAGGGGCAGTAGCGCTCGCTATGGAGCAGGATAAGCTCTTTGCGTGCCGTGGTCTTGGTTGTGAGCAAGAATCGCTCATATTCGCCGATGGCTGGCGACCCTTCGGCAAGACCAACAAGATAGATGCAATCAGCTTGGCTGATGCAAGTTTGTGTCCATGGCGATTTGACGCTGGTATCCGCGACATAAATTACAATGCCGTACTTCTCTTCCAGATCGGCTAGATACTGTGTCAGCTTCAGTTTGCCCATCTTGCTGAACGCATGCCGCCCGAGGTGATTTAAGATGGAGCCTTGATTCAATACAGAAACGCCATTGGGCGTGCCGATTTGATTCAAGGCAGCCTGCAGCTTGTTGCTGAACTCCACCACAGGTACGCCGGCCGTGCATGGTATCACGGCTACAGTGCGAAGATTGGACGTGGTTGTCAGATTCGGTCTCTCGACAGCAAGTTTGTTGTAGCTCTCGTGCTCGTTCATCGGGTTCTCAATCAGCGCCCGCATGCGGGACGCTATGATCTTTGACACTTTGATTGTGATGCCGGGATGCTCTTGGGCCAGACTGTTGAAGAGTGTCTTGGGGAATTTCGCAAGCTCAGTATCTCGGATCGCGTGCAGTGTGCCTGGTCTGGTCGACTCGGTCAACACTTCAAGCTCTCCGACACTATCACCTTGGCCGTATTCACCGATGACCTTCATCTTGTTGTCATCGATTTCTTGGATCGCGCGAAGGCGGCCATTCAGCACGATGTAAATTGCGTCACTTTCATCGCCTTGGTTGTAGATCGACTGTCCAGCGTTCACCTGCACCCACTCTAGTGCAAAATCGATGTGCTGGATAAGACGTGGTAACAGGCTGGTCATTCGTTTCGCCATTGTCAACAGGACGATTGGATGTCGCTCCACGATCCTCTCAATGGCCATCCGCGGCAGAAACCCGACATAGACATCCGTTTTAGCAGTGACATTGATCAACGATCGATAAGACGACACTGTGCCCAGATACCCAGCGAGACCACCGGGCTTGATCAGATGGAGGCTCTTGTGCACTCTCCCGGACTTTCGGCGTTTGTGATGCTCGGAGACACCGACTGAAGACGATCTCTTGTTGGATTGTGACGATTTTGGCCCTTGTAGCTTCGGCAGTTCAGAGCCACCCGGCTGAGCGAGAGTACCAAGGACATTCGAATGTCCCTCTTGTTCCACAGAAGCGCTGACATCCAAGAAGCCGTCGATGACATAGTATATTCCAGGGTTACGTTCGCCCTCCTCCACCAACACTGAGCCTTGAGGAAAGTATACAATCTCAACCTCATTTCTCAGATCTTCCATGATGTTTGCAGAGCCGCCGATGCTAAAAGCCGATGCGGAAGCAACTGATTCACCGTCGTCTTGCGAACCATCATAAGGGTCCATGAATCCGAAAGCATTGTTGTTGAAAACCGCACTTTGGCTTCTCCTGTCGAAAGACATCATGCGTGGGGATTGAGCCACAGACTCTGACTTCTTGATACCGTCTTTTGAGTTGGTAAGGCCAATGGCCTTCGCCATACAGTCCATGATTGACTCACGGAATATCGCATCCTCGTCTATTGACTCTTGTCGATGTAGCGTAGCGCGCGGGTTCAAACGTGGAGAGAAGTGCTCCCGCGCCTGACTCTTGACTGATGATTCCACATCTCCATTCGTTCGTGGGGTGGAATAAGGTTGAGAGAAGCTGCCCCGTTCACCTCTAGCACGACCAGGCGATCGCTGGGTGTGAATGTTGGTGAGTAGATCGCCGGCACTCATGCCACCACGCTCCCCGCCAACTTCTGCCGAGTTCAGAGTACCGTTCTGAGCACTCATGCGTGCTCGCATCGCTACGTCTCTATGCAAGGAGCTGCTCGCGCGCCTTCGCTGAGTGATTCGCGGGTTGTGCAAGGCAATGCCTTTCGTGAGATCCTCTGGCTCAACCCGCTCCAGGTCCCTCCGAAACTTGTCTTTCAGTCTTGACAGCGCTTCACCTCTGAGGAAATCGGGCAAGTCGTAGTTCGTGTAGCGATCCATCAGGCGTTCGGTTCGAAGCACTTCACTGGTTAGCCCCAGGTACGAGCTTGCTGTGGCTAATGTGACACGTTGCAATCTGGTCAAGATGACTTGCACAATGTGTGCTGTAGCTTTGGGATAAATCCTCGTGATCCGGTGGAAGGCACTGGCGGGAATGATTGCGATTGTGGTGTCAACTGTAGCCCGAGCCACAATATCTGGATGAGCAGAAGCCTTTCTCCTTTTTCTGGCCCGGGGATGCTCGGCGTGAATGTAACTTGGTCTGCGACTAGATCGTTGTTGGGGACCATCATCTGTGCTGCCACTGCCGTCCAAAGTAAGTGGTGGTGGATCTCTCGATGAATAGGGGTAACCACTAAGCTGGACCGTAGAGGAAGCCCTTTGCCTCGAAACAGGTCGTGACGAGCCACCTGCCGTCCATTGCGTGCCATTGTCCGTTCCTGAATCGGGGGTTCCGCGATCATTGTGCTGATTCATGCGAAGCTGACTTTTGAGGTTGCCACTCGAGTCGCTGGCATTCAGTGCTTCGTCTTCGTCGAACCTCAGCTTCACGTTCTCTGTAAAGAGGGCAAGAATTGAAAACAGAGAAGACATGGGTGCCCCGTTCTTGACTTCAGTGAGCAATTGGTAGTTTCCATGTTCCCCAGCTCGATCTTCGACTTGATCTTCATCTGCCATGCCAAGCTCACTTGCAGACTCGTTGTCTTGTCCACGATTGGACTTGACAAAAATTTGGACGAGGCCATCAACCACCAAGCAGAAGCCTTTTTCTTCCTCAAGTAGAAGGGTCTCGCCAGCGATCAGTTTCCTGGTCTGCATGGTCCTCGTGAGCTCATGGAAGACAGGCCTCTCCAGGTAGCCGAAGACTTTGATAGCACTCAGGAACTCATCGAAATAGTTTGCAAGTCCGGGCTTTGAGTCTGTCTCTTGCGAATCTGGGAAGATCTCGATTTGTGGCTCTTTGCGTTGTGGTTCGGGCGGCAGCCGCGAGTACATGTTCATGAACCTGTACCGCACGAACCAGCTTACCGTTGAGGCCACGGCGACCAAGAGCAGCAGAAGCGTGGTCATGTTCATCGTGAAGGTCAGACTGGTCGACAGGAACGAGAAGAGCCATGTTGGGAGCGTGTAAGTCACGAATGAGATAGTCCAGTAGAGGATGCTCGGCACGACAGTGAAAATGCCCAAGAGTAAGCCCCCAAGCATACTCAAGATGGACCGAGCAGACTCGGGAGTGCCGACCGGGGAGTTAACAACGACGCTGCTGTCAGGAGCAAAAGCGCTGACTTTGGCGGCGAGCTGTTGTGTGGCAGCAGACGCCGAGGAAAACGCTGCGCTCCCATCCATGGCCGGCGACACGTGGGCCAGGTATGTGCTTTGGTGAGCTCGAGGCGCCTCACCAGGAAGAGCGCTGTGGCTCAGCACGTTCAACGGCGAATCACGCACTCTGCGTCAACATGGTGTTTCGTGGGGTAGTCGAGAGCTTCCGGCTTGCTCTGGACGTCTGCTGGTAGCTGTGGCCGTGGAGTTGCTGCTGTGGTGGACACGATTCAGTCAGAAGCTAACGCGGCGTTAGTGAGGTGAACCCGGACTGAGAAGATGCTTGTGACGTGCGGTGTGCTCTTGCCTGTGGCGTTCGCTCCATTGACAGTCGGAAATACGTTTCCCCGTCGCTCTTTCCAGCGCGCGTCTTCCTCCGCATCCACGTTCGAACAATCGCCCATCGCTGGACGCGCACGCTTCACCAACTTCGCCAATCCCCGCACACCATGTCTTCTGGAAGACCCGGCGAGAAGGTGGTGCACCAGGACTACATCGCGCGCATACGCTACAGCAATGCGCTGCCTCCGCCTCCGAACCCACCCAAGCTTCTCGATATACCTGGAACAGGACTGTCAAGCGGACAATATACGAGCGCTGGGTACTCGTCGCGGCTTGCGCGAGATCAGCCGCTGAATATTGAGGCAGATGCAGAGCTGGGCATGCCCATAGATCTGATTGGTATACCCGGTATTTTCGAAGGAAAGGAAGAAGGTAGGATGCGCATTCCAGGGCGAGGGATAACTTTCGCTAATGTCGCATAGCCATCTCAGCGCGGCCCAATGCTCGAGAACAAATACATCCTGCCGACCGAGCGCTGCTCAAACCACTAAACCAGCTCGGCAAAGCAAATGCATCACAAGGAGCCGTCTCCTTCTTGCGGAGAACAGAATACAGCTCGTCGCAACAAGCACAGCATTTCACATCTTCCACATCGAAAGATCTGGTGAAGCTGCGCAACGACAACAAGAGGCGGAAACCGTCTGCGAACAAAGATGATCCGATCAACATCATGCGACACATTGTGAAGGGATTCGACATTGCATACCCGAAAGATGCGTACAAGGGAGAAGACAGCACTGAGAATCTGCGTGGTGCACAGGTAGCCGATGTCGAGCTCAAGGCATGGTCAAATCCCAAGCACCCCAGCAATCCCGACCTTAAGCTTCTCGATTCGTATCCGATCCTGCCAGATCCAGACGCAATTCCTTCAGTAGGATTCTACATGATCATGAAATACAATGCAAACCCCTCAGAAATCCGCGACAAATACGACGAACGTCTCGATACTGCGCTCATGCGACCCGTCGCCGATGAGAGCGCAGAAGAGCAGTACCAAGAGAAGCTACGAGAATGGCAAGAGTCAAATTCATTGAAACCCGAGCCAATTCGCGAGTACGACTACGACTACTACCTCCCTACAGACGTAGACGCTATTCGTGGTATCAAGAGAAGGCTGGATGTCAACGATCCTGAAAAGGATGAGGACGCCCTTTACACCGACGACAATGGTGAGGGTGTGAAGTGCTTCAAATACAAGAGGATACGAACGTACGAGACGAAGGAACAGGCTGGTGACAGACACAACACATACAACAACTCTGTGGCTCTTGCACTACACGACGGTGATGGAGATGCTCACAATGTGCGATTACAAAAGGGCGCTTACTTCTATCCGATCGTGCAGAGGACGTTACTGCGACCAAAGCGGAATACGCAAGCGTTGCAGTACGCGGCAGAATCGAAGATTGATGAGTTGAATGTAGTAATAGGCGATGCCAGGGCGGAAGAATGAGCAATTTGTGGCGAACAGCACGTACTCGAGAAGAGGCTGTTGCAATACTTTCCAGCGAGAACAGTCGATAGTCGTGTACCACTACATCACGCCTCGAGGCGCGTGTTGAAACCGGCACTACATGTACTTTCAGCGCAAGTGAAGCATCAGTGATCAGGCATGTTCCCAGTGACGTCGCGTCTGGCTCCGAATCCCACTTCACTGCGCGACAGTGACTCTGCGTGTCCGTCTTGCATAGATCCACTCTTGTAGAGCACATCTAGCCTTGCAGTACGCGTCGAGAGTCCGCTACTGCTGTCCCTTTTCTTTGTCCGCTGACGGCGTGCACGCGGCCCCGCGCAGAGGACCGAGCCATCTTGACCGCTTTCGCCTGCGGAGACGTCGAACTGGAAAGCTTCTTTTTGGCGCGGTGATTGGACGCGACACACACTCGCCCGTCGGCCACGAACAACACTCGCACGCGGGCACGTGTCGACGAGACACGACTTGGACTAACCAGCAACGTCGGTGCAGAGCGACAATCCTCCAGCAGACACACCTCGTCGCCAGACCGCAGCGGCTGAAAGGAGCGGCGGAGGAGAAACAGACCTCCCACCACCACCGCCCTCTGCTACACATCCGCTTGAGCCTCGAGCTCCACCACCGACCGCAAGATGCCTTGTTTCAAAGGCCTTGCGGTCAGCATACACACTGCTGACGGCCCCATTGCCGAGCACTCGATTCAGAAGCAGACTCGTCAATCGCGCATTACTACATACATCCCCGTGCCCCCCGCCAAAGTCCCCTCTGGCTCGACATCAGGCAAGCCGGAGCAGTCCACCTTCGCGATCAGCATCACCCTTCTCACACCAGGGCTCAATGTGCCGTACTCGACTCCGAAGCCCACGATCGAGGATCCCTATCCGCGGCCACGCATAGTGGGGAACCTACCAGGCGAGGGGAGCGAGAGAGGCAAATACCAAGCGAGCGTACCTCCCTATGTCCCGCGAACAGACAACCCCAACGAGACCATAGCCGCGTATATCTACTTCGACGGACGTGCGAAGGAGGAAGTAGCAACGCTGCTGAGGAGAGGGGAAGAGACGTGGGTCAACAGTCGCTGGGTGAGCGTACCAGAGTCAGAGGGTGGCGGCCTTGCCGAGCGAGAATTTCTGTTCAGAGAAGTTGGATTAGAGCGGTGGCTCAATGGCTTGGATCTGGAGGGCACCGACCAGGCAAAGAAAGAGCGAATAGAGCGTCGACAGAAGAGATTGGAGAAGAAGCGACAGAAGAGGAAAGAGGAGAAGGGCAGCGATGACGAGGACGTGAAACCCAACATCATGAGACGCAATGCCGTTCTACGATATGGCGGCGAGGACGGTTCGGTCGAAGACATGCAAGACGACGATGGCCTCTTCTCCTCAAATTCTGACTCAGAGGACGACCCTCCAGAGCCCGAAGCAGCAGGCCAAATCAAGGTCGCCCTGTTCCGAGTGCTCGCGAGTGGTGAAATCAAGCGAGGTGAATATTCTCCGCAGTTTGATGCTCACGACGACGACATGGAAGCCGGTGGGGATGCAGGAGGGGGCGAAGACGTGGATCACACAACGAGCTTTGCAAAGCCAAAGACACTGGACCCAAAGACCATCAGCACTCAGACTGTGACAGGGCTCGACCCCCCAGAGTCACCTTATGCGGTGTTCACGTTCTTCTATCGTGGCGAGAAACAGCTTAGAAAGATGGGTATCTTGTCAACGCCAGCCTCAGAGCGAACTCCGCAATCGAGTCGACGTAGGAAGTCCTCGGTCACGGATTTCTCTAAGCTGGGCCCTCTCAAATCGCAGGGCACGAAGGGTTTCTCAGGGTATCGAGACTCCACCACAGCCAAGCGCAAAGGCAAGGAAAAGGATGTCGACGCAATGGACAGCGATGCAGATGATGAGGAGGACGAGCGATTGCCAGATGGTAATGACGACGTTGACGGCAAGCAGGAGAATGGAAGCACTCACCTTTCGCCGGAGGATGCCAAGCGCACTAACGAAGTTGCTGAGGGTGTGCAGAAGATCAAGGTAAGTCTACTGTCGATCTGGACTAGTAGCAAGGATGCTGACATGTATGATACAGCTCAAGCGGCAGCATTCTGCAGACCCGGTTGGTGATCCGAGCGCATTGCGCAAGTCACCACATGTCAAGAGTGAAGAATCGACAGATGCTGGAACACCACAATCAATCAACTCCGTCGCTGCCAACGCTGGCACGCCTCCAAATGGCCTTGCTCCTCCTGCAAACGACGGATCAGATGCTATCGCCAGTCCTTTCAAGCGACAACGAGCCAGTATGCCTGGGCTTAACAATGGCATGTTCACGAGCGAAGCTGGATTCTTGCCCTCCACTTCTCTTAGCGCACCTACAGATGCAGAGCATCCGAAAGCAACATCAACTCCAGAGGTCAAACTAAACGCGCCGAAGGACGATGACAACATAGACGAAGATTTGTGACTGCGCCACCACCGTGATCGTCCTTCGGCACGATTCTTGACAAGATTTGAATGATGATGGGTTGCAAAATGTGCTCATTCTCAGCGAAGTCCTGGTAATGATGGCCTTAGGCGACATCTCAAGTCCATCACGGAGCATATCCAGCGAGGCACTCGCACAAACTTTACGCCACGTCTGACTCTGATGGGATCTCCTGGGCATTCTACTCAACTATCGCATCTGCGATAGGTCAAAGGGCGACGGTGAAAGAGGCTGCACACGAACGTCTGCTGCGAAACATCAGCAGAGCCGGTTGTCAAGAGATGGCACCTCCGGCGCACCTTTGAATTTGACAGGCAGCGCGCTGGTTCTCTTGAAGGGGGCGATGGAAGCGCTCTTCAGCTCCGCTCCTCCAGTTTCTTCTTATTCTCTTATTTCAGACTTCTGCATGACGAGGATAAACGGCTTTGAAAATTACGGATGGGAAACCAGGATACCCTCTTCGCCGCACGCAGAAATACATAGATGGCCATAAAACGATCACTTTCGTGGAACTTGCTTCTCGTTTACTTCTCTTCCACGGCTTCTGCATACTGGCGCTTGTGTTCAACTTGCTGTAAAAGATCCTCAAGGCCTACGGCTGATCATGACGGGTTGGACAGAGGAGATTCGATGGATTCGATGGGACAGTGCCGGAGGTCTTCATAATTCTTGTGGGGTGGATGTGTGTATGTCAAAGACATGCGCGCCTTTCCTCTCGACCAGAGTGCCTAACGTCAGAATATTGTGAGATGAATATGTAGATCAGAATCGAAAGACATGTCTGACTAGGTCTTTAGGACAAGATAGGCGAGACAAGTGAAACATTGTGTCTGTCTTGTTTGTCCACGACTTAAATGTGGCCTCCTGACATTCACTTTCTGTAGTATTTTTGAAACTTTACTTTCAACTCTTGAACTTACAACGCAAGGCCTCAGCCATCAAGCATTACCCAGGACCAGAACCCGGCACTGACTATGGCTACCGGAAAGAAGCGCGAGATCGCCGACCTTGCGTCAAGTACAAACGAAGGGCATGAAATCGAGTCTGGACGAGCAAGCAAGAAGCATTGCGCCCAGATCTCCGCCGATGAGGTCCCTTCAACCACCAGTGTCGCTCTCGCGCAGAGCGAGAATGACATATTCCCGTTCTTCGCCCTGCCGCGAGAACTACGAGACATGATCTACGACGAAATGAAAGAAAAGCGAACCACAGAATTTGATACCAAGACCGATCTCCGTGCATCGACTTACGCCTTAGTGCCTCGAAACACAGCCATCTCTCGCCAATTTCACGACGAAGCGATGGAGCGTGTTGAAGAGCTTCCAGAACTGAGGCTCACCGACACCCACGGGTTTTTGTTCGACGATCCCATTCAAATTCCTCAAAGTCTGAATGCCACGATAGTCACATTGCAGCTTGGGGTCAAAGAAATCCCATTCGACCTCACAGGACACGAGCAATGGGTTAGGTTATGGCTGGCACGAATGTCTAAACTTGAGGTTCTTCGGATCCAGATTAATGTCAGTAGCTTGTGTGCTGCGATGTTGATACATATGATTGAACGATCGAGCTTCTGGTTATTTCTGAAGGGTTTGCATGAGTTGAAGATATTTTGTGCTTATGGAGACTTGTTTGATTTCGCTGAGGAGTCTGACTCGAAGCTTGTTGCCTCGTGGAAGAGCGAGAGCGGCGTTTTGGAGCGAGAGGATTTACCTGCGTAGAGCTGCAACTGAATTTGAGGCCGCGTTCCAAGGAGACAGGCAGATCTTGCTGGATGGGAGACCGAGCAGATCGACTGGTAGATTGACGAAGGCGCAGTCGAATTTGGCCGAAAATTTGGAGCGCAAGATGAACAATAGGGCCTCATGCCATTGCCAACGAAGACACAGCCGCCCTCTCAGTGCCGCTCCTTCGCCAAGAAAGAGTGGCTGTGGTTCGCGACTACACCGTTAGAGTTGCGCTATGAATCCTTCAGCTGGAGGTGGCCGACCTGTGACGTCCGTTGTTGGTTTTCGCATTAATAGTGTGATGCCTCCAATTCTGATAATAAACGTTTGCTCCACGTCAAACTCCAGAAAGGAAAATCCAAAACCCAAGGAACGAAGTCATCAGAGTCAAATCCACGTCAACGAAAGAACGAAAATGAAATCAGCCACGAAGCTCGCGGCACTCCTCCTCATTGCTGGCATCGAGGGCTTCACCTTCACAGCTCCAGACACATCAGCACCTCTCAATCTCTCCGCACCCAGCATCGAAATCCGCTGGGACACAGGCGATCAACCATACAATGAAGCAGACATTCGATTCAAAGGCGTGGCCGGAGGCTTCACGTACAACCTCGCGGACAACATCTCAATCGCCGACGGCAGCTTTACTTGGCGGCCAGCAAACGTATCGGAAGCTTTGCAGAGCACACAAATTGTGCTTTCTGAAGGGAAGGATTTCGCGTTCGAGACTCTCTTGCACAATACGAATTCAAGTGCTGGGGCCGGAATCGAGTCGGATATGTACTCTGTCACGGGTTATCCATATATCGGATCAAAGGAGGGAGGAGAACCAAGGACGTTTGCGGCAGCAACTTCAGCGCAGACGCGTGCTGGAGTGGTAATGGCTGTGCTGGCGTCGATAGTTGTTGCTCGTCTGTAGGAGGATGAATCGGTCTAGTTTCCGTCTCGAAATGCACAAGGGCAGCTTTGTTCGCGCGTCATCTCAGGCCACTGCTTCCATTGTGCCATGTTACTTACATCCCGTAGCAGTGTCGTGCATGCCTCTTCTGTACTTCCATAGGTTGTGTACTTTCCAAAAGAATGGGTGTGCGTCTCCTGTCCGGGGTGCCCTCCGGCTCTCCGCAATACCCGTGCAGCTTCCCCATGCGCCGAGGCTCGAACGACGTCAGCGTCGAGCTTCCTCAAGGTTCACACGTCCAGTCGATGATACCGGCCGTGTTTAGGCGAAGGTAGGTGATCTCAGTTCATGCAAGCAGTCTCAACCTTCGATGCACATAAGACTGCTAGACATTCGCCCATTTGACGAAGAAGCTCCCTGAAAGAATAGCAAGACAAGTAGAACACAATGGCAACACGCTCAGTTCCCCAGCTCTCGCTCGAGGCAGCTCTCGTAGCCTCACAAGCGGCTCAAGAGAAGGCAAAGTCAATGGGAATAGGTACACTACGCCTCTAGCAACCGATCCGACTTGAGTATGACCTAACGTGTGGACTGAAGACTTCAACATCGCGCTCGTCGACAACTCACTCTACCTCCTCCACTTCACCCGCATGCCCAATGCCAAACTCACGTCCGTCGACATCTCCATCAACAAAGCATTCACCGCTGCAGGGCATCGTGTCCCGACCTCAACCTACACAACAACCACGAAGAACTTCTTGCCCGGAGGTCCTGGCTACGGAATCCATAATTCCAACGGCGGGAGGTTCACATTGATCGGAGGAGGTCTGCCTATCGAGATCGATGGACAAGTTGTCGGCGCCATTGGAGTGAGCACGGGTACACCAGCTCAAGATACGGAAGTCGCACAGGCAGGAGTGGACGCACTGTTAGCGTGGAACAGGAGGCGGGGAGGCAGTAAGCTGTAGCTGAGTGCATTGAAGCGAGATGATGTGATAATGATGATGATTTTGTACGATACTAGGCGCTTTTGTCCAGGCGTCCAAAACATTCACGACTGCACGCATCAAGCCTTCTTCCTCTGCCGTGCTTTGCTGCGCGTTGACGCTGCAGGAGTCGCCTCGTCCACCTCATCAGCTTCATCGTCTTCTGACTCCGCGTTCTCAGCGAACTCCTCCCCGACTTCGTCCGCTTTCGGTTCAGGTACCGGACCAGGGCTCGCGGGTGAAGACGGCTCGCCCGTGATCTGCTTCAGGATCTTCTTCTCTTCACTTTCGACGCCATTCAAGGTGTGGCATGAGCTGCACCTCCATTTCCCAATGTCTTCCAGTGTCCTTGCTCCTGGCGGTGCTTGCCCGTTGACTAATCTGCAATTTTGGCAGATCAATGCTATCCTGTTCTTTGCTTGGGTTTCATCTTCTCCTAGTACGACATCCATGATTCGATCATACCATTTCGGTCCCTCTGTGATATATTGTGGGTGTTGACGGAGAGCAGGCGGTCGGCTGGAGTTATTCGGGCTAAATGCGTTTGGCGCAAATTCTTCACCAGGCCCACTTTGCTCAGGTGCAGGTTGTGTAGGCGGTCGATTTGGTGGATGCGGCGCAGAGCCTGGTACGTTTTGTGGTGCTGTGGGCTGAACACCTGGAGGTGGCTGTCGACTTGGAATGTTCGCGGTCGGCGGTGGTGCAAAGCCGGTCCTGGCCTGCGGTGTATGTGTTCGATTACCTGGCCCGCCTTCTGACTGCCTCTTGCCCTTCACCTCAGGGGCCATTTGCTTCTTCGCAGGCGGTGAACCGCCGTACTTTTCCAGAAGCTGTTGTGTGCTGTCATATTTTGTCGCTTCCTTCAGTCTCTTTATTGCCTCATCTCTTTGCTTGTTCAGGTCGTTCAGATATTTCCGCGAGTTCGCAATGCGGTAGTTGTAGAAGGCATCAAGGCCCGTTCGTACGGCGTAGATGAGCAGTGGACTGCCAGCGATGGCCGAGTATTCGACAGCACCCCATTTGTCCCAACCAGTGACTAGTGTCAGGATAGCAGTGATCAAGATATAAGTGAAGGAGGTGTAAAGTGTCCACAGCACTTTATAGCGCCGGCGTCTCTGCTGAAATTGCTCGTTTTGTGCGGTGGCCTTATTGATCTTGGTGGACAGCTGGCTGAGCTCCTTCTCGAAGGCGGCGGCGTCGCTGGAGCCGCCTTTGAAGGGCCAGAATGAGACCATGATATGTCGGCTGCGTCGCTACCGGGCCATGGTGGTTTTCGACATTACCAATTAGGTCTGCGTATCGTGGTTGCGCGAAAGCGTGTCACCGCATGAGGTCACAAGATCGACATCGAGCTTCACAGCTTCGCATGCCTGTGCGCCGCTCACTCCGGCAAACTCCCAGACATTGCTCACTTCGTGCACAATTGGCTTCGACAAACATCCGCACATGCATCGAGACGCCATTGGAATCCCCAATTCATCATCAGAGTTCACCGACATGTCCCAAAGCATACGCAAGCGCACGTGGCGATCCCGCGAGCAAGCCACGAGACCACCATAACGGCGAGCAAGCATCCGAAAGAGCAGCGTTCGAGGACGACACGATGGAGCGGCAACCAGGACCTGAACAAAGCGTCTCAGATTGAATCATGCGACAGTACGATTCGGAGGCGGGAATCAATAAGACTCAGGCGCGTACTTCATATCACAGGTGGTGGTGGGCGCGTAACTGGCCGGCGCTTACACTTCACACCTCGCCTTGCCATACCTGCATCTTGGCAATGTGCTGCATTCGTGCGGCACAGCATACCATAGGCTCATTTCTGAGATCTCGGCGCAGACTAGCCCTTGACCGCGACTTCACCTGGTGGCAAGCTCGGCGCGAAAGCACTTAATTCTTCTCTGGAGCCGCTATTGATTCTGTGCAGTCTTCGCGATGCTCGACCCCAGAACCAATGTGACAATGCTGGGCCGGCGTTACGAGCTGGGTGATATATGGTAAGTCGGTGTCACTACTTCGCATGATCTATTCTCTTGTCCTGGTCATTCTCTATCGCGGACCCGCAGTCTCTTAGATCATTTCCTATTGTTCGTTGCTTTGATTTCCTGCTCAGGTCTGGTACCATGGCACCCACTCATTTGACACTGTTTCCATCTTCAGCAGCTGGTCTGCCACGAAAGAGCTCTATGAAGAAGAATAACAAGACACCAAATGCGGACGGCGAATTGAACCTCAAGGGCGTTGCCTTTCAAGTCGTTGGTGCGAAGTCTACGACTCCCAAGATCCAAGCTGCATCAGAAACCTTCCAGCACTCCCTGTTTTGCGATCCGTCGGTTGCCTCGCCCAAAAGCATCCCGTCACCCATGTCGTCCGCAACTTCCCCCTCCACTACGCATCTGGGACCAATACGACGAACGAGCCGTACACGGCGCAGGTCGAGCCCCATCATAGAAGGACCTGACTTCGTCGGTGAGCATATTACCCAGGAAGACAAACTTTCAGAACTACCACGCAACACGCACTTCGGCTCCACAACACCACCGCGAAGAAGCCTGTCTTCCGCCTCGCAACGACAGAGGCTTCAGCCTGCCAATATCTCTACACAAGTCGCGACTCGTGCTGCACACGAATTCATTACACCTGTCGACGAGAAAGATGCTGTGTCCCCTTTACCAGAGAAGACTCGCTTCCGATCCACATCCCCGAAACAGGACTACAATGCATCTGTCAGGACCGACAGTCCGGCGCGAAGCCCTGGCTTCGCTCCAGCAATGCGTTCCATATTCCCACAGTATGACCCCAGTCGGCCTCTAGACCATCAGTCATACTATCCCACAGCTCGAGCACAATCACCGCCAGCCTATCACAGTCCTGTGGCGAGCAGCATCGGAAGTCCCATACAGCGTCAGGAGCTGAAGCGTTACGACTCAGCTGTGGGTCTGGTAGATGGCTACGAGCACATTCCTGCAGCCGGCCACGCCGATCTGGAAGCACTGTGGAAGGCCTCTATCGAGTCGTACCCATGTGACGGACGTAAAGTCCAGTATAATCTCTATCAGGCGACATCTGATCCATCGATCAAACTCGCAGTCGGCACCTCCCACGAAGACCTGATGTACTCAATGATGCGTCAAAGCACATCTGGGACGTCTCCTAAACGCTACGCTCTTCGCAAGCATTGCCCGACAGCTCCCTGCTCTTCACCAGTTTCAGAACTTGTCCTTCCGGAAAAGAGTGAGGATCCTAGAGCCAAGGACCTTGAAGTCACAACCATCTTCCCACAAACCGCAGCAATGGCCGCGATCGAAGCCGTCGCAGACTCACCACGAGCACGGAATATTGCGACCTTTGACCCAAGCGCTCAATCGGCCGAAGCAGCAAGATTGGCCCAAGACGCAGTGGCCGAAGCGCATCAAGAGTATGCTTGCGACCTCATCAACAAATCCCGAAAACGAGACGCACTATCAAGTACTGTCGAAGCACATTATGATCTCAAGCATCCCCAGCTTGGCGTCTGTGCCATCACTGTCACCAAATCTCATCGAAGCACTGGAGGTGCAGCTGCAAAGATCTCCTTTCATCATCCTTCTGCTACACCAGCCGCAGTCAGCGCCGACACTCTGAATTTGGCGTTCCTCGACTTCTCGCACGATGCATGCGTGCTTGATCTTCCTGGCCTCTTGGCACTTGACTCCAGATTTGTAGTCGACACCGTCGTCTCTGCTCTCCTGGCAGTAGCCGTCATTGAGAACGAAGCTTTGGTACGGGAGCAAATAACCTTCGCTGCACCTCCTGTCCAGCATCCCGTCGCCGGCGCCAGCAAAGACAAGAAGAAGTCTTCGAACGCGACAAAACCTTCTCGTCGCTCGTCAGTGAGCTCGACAGCGTCGAGCAAGACCAACTTTCTCGCTCGAAGGAAAGAGAAGAAGGAGATCAAGGAGATGGTTGCCGTGCAGCCACCGATCAAGGAGGAGAAAGAAGAGTTTCCAGGCTTTACGAGGGCGGTGTTTGGTCTCGTGGGATTGGGAATCAAAGGCAGCTGGTGGGTCGCGAAGACGAGCGTGAAGGTTGCTGTGAAGGGAGTAAAGATGGCGAGGAAGTCTGCAGAGGGTCCGCCAGATCTACGATAGATGATTGCATGGAGTAATGCTATACGCGTCGAATGACTCCTTTCTGGTTTCGAATGTGCTAGTTTGCCCGAACGGACTTCCGCTCTCATGTAGTTGGGCAACTTCCCAAAGTGCCACGTGGTAATCTAAGGAGGCAGGAGCATGACCACTGGGCCTGCCGCGACGATGTGCCTGCATCTGCGACGTAAATCTCTTGCTGCATAATGTCACACACTGTCTGCTAGCACCATGGTCAGCCGTCCATTACATGCGATCTAGCCTCACTGAGATCGCCTGTGGCAAAGGAAGAGACAGCACTATCCCACGTTGCCACGCTCGAGGGAAATGCTTGACTAATAATCGAGGACAGAGCCCTACACCGTTCACGAGCCACCATGCCACAACGGACCATATGCCACGCGAATGGCTTGAGGGGCTTCGGCCGCGCAGTCTGCACGTCTAGGATTCCCACTGCCGGCATTGTGCATCTGCGATGGTAGTGGCCATGGCACCTTGCGGCCAGGAGCGATTCTTGGAAATATTGAGCAGAAGCACTCTGGAGTGGTACTGGAACAGCGTAAGCTGATCTTCACCGCGAAGTGAGCAAAAGGCATCGGTCAATCGCTGTACGGGCGACCTTGATGACCAGGCCTGAACAATACTTGAAGACGCTCGTCCTCCGTTGCCTCCACTCTGCATATCTTCCTCCACTGACACTATTGTTCTTCTCATACCCACTCAGATTCAGATCAAGGCCCGACCATTTCCGTTGAGCGACCTGTGCGTCGAAGGCAGGCCGATGCGTACCCACGAACCGGTCATTTGTCCAATCGAGGAAAGGCAACAGCTAATACGGAGCCAAGCTGCATAGCTCTGATCCCAGCAGAATGCGCGCATCGGAGGCTCGAAGGCACTCCGAATGATCTTGGACATCCCGTGACTGTCCACGTATAGCCGCGATGCCCAGTCGGGCCTCCCACTCGTGGAAAGATCTGGATGTCCAAAGGTATGACGGATGATTGTCATGACCGAGGCTACCACCGCCTATCGATCAGACTGCCACTGACGAAGGACGATGTTCCCTGGCGCATGCCGCGCTCTTGCCAACGTGAGTGCCCACGCAGCGTGCCGTGGCCGGCATATGTTGCAGGATCGAGGGTCAGATGATTGGTGCGCTGGCAAGTGGTGTGGGTCGACGCCGGCGGGTGAGGTCTTTGTGCGACTGGCTCATCGTGTTCCGAGAAGCGATGCTCCCACCGCGAAAGTCTCGCATTCACGTGAGGACCCTGATTGTCATGGGTATATAGGCCCCGCATCCTACCCACCTTGAGAAGATACAAACCACGAAGAGAACAGACTCAACTACAACAACAAACCACAAACTTCACCAATCTACCAAATCACAACAATCAACATGGGTGGCTGCGGAAACTCCTCTTGCTCTTGCGGTGCCGACTGCAAGGTGAGTCCAGCATGAGTGCTATGAGCAAGTTTGCGAGCATACTGACTCTGCTTCACAGTGCGCAGCAGGCTCTTGCTCTTGCTAGATTATCCGCCGTCATGACAAGATGAACGACACTGCATCACTTCGGCGTTCCGGTCGATACCATTTCATCACTATCCGACGATGAACGACAACCCACAATATCAATGGCTGTGATTGGTCAAGTCTGAGAAGGCCTCGCGTTTCGGTTGCATGTTTGGAATATTCGTTATCGGAGGGAATGAGAATTGGAAGATGCAGATGTTGAGAATATATGGCTTTACGATATGAGATTGATACCCAACGAACATACACAATCACTTCATCAATCATGAATTGTTTCACTACATGTTTCCACACATTTTGCTGTCGTATATTTCTACCACACGATTCTCTGTCTTTGTTGCTGCTGTCCTTCACCCTGCACACCCAAACTCGTCTCTTCGAACTCCTGGTTCTCCGGTACACCTCGCGCCATCTTCCTGTTCTCGTAAATGATCCAGAGTGACAAAATGACAGACAGTACCGCGACCATCAAGCACATTGCCGCACTCGTCCACAAGCCCGTTCTGTACAACGGCTTATCCGACTCCGGAAAGATATTCGTGCCGAGTAAAGGTCCGCATTGTCCGATCGTGGCCAAGATTACATAACCTCCTCCGCGCTTCGATTCCGTGGTATGGATATTCGCTGTCCAAGCCAGTAATAGCGCCACGGAGGCGAATATGCAAACAGATAAGAATGTGGAGAAATACCGAGGACCGGTAGTAGTTGTAGTTGCGTTGATGATGAAGCCGATTGCGGCAATCGTGGCTGCGAGACAGACGAAGGGTCCTCGGACCTTAAAGCGATCGGAGAGGAAGCAGAAGAGGATGATGACGAAGAAGCAGAAGATGTAGGGTGGGGCACTGAGTCCGTTTGACTGGATGCGAGAAAAGCTGCCCATTTCGCTGATGATTGTCGGCAGGAAAAGTGGGAGGGAGGCGAAGGAGACGTTGCTGTGATGTATAGTATCAGTAGAAGTCGTGAAGGCCATGTTCGTAGCGGATATAACTTACCAGCCGAAATACATAAGTCCTGGAAGAAGCGACTTGGGGTCTTTAAAGGCTTCGAACATCTCCTTGAATCGAACACCTCGTTCGTTTCCAACGTCGAGTTTCTGGTTCCGAGCCACGAAGTGAAGCGCGACTTGCTTCTCTCTGTCGTTTAAGAACGGAGCAGTACTGATACTGTCTGGGAGGCAGAACCAGGCGACGACGGCCACGGCCAGCGTAGGCAAGCCCTCGATCAAGAATAGGATTCTCCAAGGTGCGATAGATCCGCGAATCTGACTGATTCCATATGCCAGAGCACCACCATATGCGTTTGCCATCGCTGCTCCGCTAATGAATACTCCGTGTCGGAAGCCGACCATCTCTCGAGGATAGAAGTATGTCAGATAGAGAGGAACTCCTGGTCCAAACATTGCTTCGGATACACCCAAGAAGAAACGACATGCCATGAGACCTCCCCAATTGAACGCCGCAGCTTGTATCGTCGCCACGAAGCCCCAAAACATGACAGTGAAGGCGCAAAATTGGGAGGGCTTAAATTGTTTCCAGCCAATCAGTGTCCATTGCGATAGAATGTATGCGATGTAGAAAATGGTTCCAAGAAGCTGGTATCTGTTGCCGGAAATGTCGATGTCTTCTTCCATTCCTGCAAGTCGGGCATTGCCAAGATTGGAGCGGTCGAGTACTGGAGCGGCGAGTTAGCATGAGATGCCACGGCCACCGTGTGCTGAACGTACCTGCGAGCGAATAGAGCACGAATACCAAAGGCAGTAACCTCCAGTCTAGTTTTCTGATGACTTTCTGTTCTTCTTCTGGAGTCGGCGGGACGAATGTTCCGTCTGCTTGTTGCTGCTGTAAAATCTCGACCTGCTTCTCAAAGTCGGCCGCCTGGTGGCCTTTCTTCTCTTTTTCACCATTCACGAACTTCATCTTGTCTGTCTCATTAGCTGTCACACTTCAATGGAAGATTGAGGCTCAACAAGAAGAAATAGACCGCAAGAAAGAAAGAGGCATGTATGAAATCCTGTAGCGCATGGACATTGGTTGCCGTTCAGGCTGTACGTTGAACCACGACGACTGCGGCTGGCTGTCGGATTGCATCGCACGAACCTTACTGGAGGAGATCGCCAGTCGAAACTGCGGAGAGGGGTATAGGGTATCACATGGAGGTGGAGCTTTCCCCGTACCCACGCACAGAGAAAGGGCGATCCTTGACGAAGTCGGAGGGAAAGTCTGCCGGGTTGCCGTTGCGACCCAACGACACCTTCCTCGAGCGTACTGTTCATCGTGTGAGTTCTGTTCAAAGCGTCTGGGACGTCGAACATGCCATGGCCCGTGGCGCGCTGGAACATTGAGCCCAGGCTGGGAGAAAACACTTGACGTAGCCAAGCGGCAATGCTTCTTTTGCTTGTTGACCTCAGCCAAGCTGCAAATCTCGGAAGCGGAGCATTGGCGCCATCATTCACAATCTTGCAAGCACTCTGTGACATCCCTTTCCGTCCGTCAGGTCACGCGACTGCATCGCGATGAACAGAAAGAACAGAAATACAATGTGCGATCTTGAGGACGCGTGCCATGAATCTTGGACACTCGTGGGCAGCGCTGTGCAAGCCTCCTTTCTGCACGATGCTTACGTTATGTCAGCATAGCTGGAACATTGCTCCGAGAAGTATAGTCTGATGGAAACAGGTCTGCAGCCGTACCTGCACTGCACAATGTTGCACAGCAGAGCTTTTAATTGATTTACACCAGTGATCTGGACACATATCTGATGCCGTAGACCGACTTCTAGAAGCAGCGACTGCGAGACCACTTCCCGCGAGGCATCAGCCAGTCGACATTGCAAGAACGCCGTGGGGTTCTAAGCGGCCCGGGACCGGTCAAGGATATGGATAGGCTTGAGAATGGCTTCGACAGCTGCGCATGGCGGTGAAATCGAGGCCCTTCAGCTGCTGCGAGCGAATCGCATGGCTCTCAAGAGTCTGACCACAGCTGCACCTGCAGCACATGTTATCGATATGCATGCTCCTGGATCTGCGACCGGTCTGACACGCGAGAAGGCTGAAGCACAAGAGGCGCAGAATTGGCCTATTGGCATCTAGAAAGAGGTCAGGAGAGCATCTTGGCTGCCTATGGCGAAGGATTGTCAGAAAACTTGCCGAGCCCAGGCCTCAGCTCGCAAACAATATGCTTGTGCGCTCGTATTGTGAACCAGGCTCTGGAGTAATGTAGGTCGCACGCGAGCTGAATGCGAACATGTCACCTTGGAGTAAGCAATGGAGTAGCAGAGTATCAGAGCCGATCTGAGGCAGATATAAGTATATGAGGATATTCCTGAGATTGATGATCTAAACCATAGCACATCGGTCCTCCAAAATCCACAAGATGGCCTCGAACCTCACAGATCTGAGCAACGTCCAGGGAGACATCCTTCTGAATGGACTGAATAAAGAAGTGGAGACCTTTTGGTTCTTCACCATTGCAGACAGCCGATCGTTCTGCCAGAAACTCCGCCAAGTGGCCACCGAGGAGATCTCTCACACGCAAAATGTTCTTGATACTCGCCGCAACATCAAAGACTTCAAGACCAGGGAGGGCAACTCGCCTTCTGGAAGGGTACCTACCATTGGTGCAAACATTTCGTTCAGCTTCGCGGGACTACAGAAGGTTCGTGTTCCTACTTTTTGAAATAGCCAGTCGCTCACATGATGTAGATTGCCAGCGTCACGGGCTTGCAAACCAATACAGGGGATTCCATTTTCGAGACTGGCATGAGATCGGCAGCTGTATCCGGTCTACAAGATCCGATCAAGCAAGGTGCGAACGGACAAACTCCAGACTGGGAGACCGACTGGCTCAACAAGCAAGTTGATGGTGTCTTGCTCGTTGCTGGCAACAGCACTGGGCTCGTAAAAGAGAAACTCGACCGCATCACTGCTCTGTTCGGCAACTCCGTGCGCCTCGCGTTCAAGATTGATGGTAAGGTCAGACCAGGAGCTCAGCACGGCCGAGAGCACTTTGGCTACATGGATGGCATATCCCAACCTGTGGTGGGCAACCTTCCAAACCTGACTGAGGAGGAGAGATTCGTGCCTCCAGGCCAGGATGTCATCCCTCAGGGTGTCATTTTGTGTGGACGCCCAGGAGATTCCAATGCCAGCGCTCGCCCCGTCTGGATGCTCGACGGCAGTTTCCTCTGCTTCAGGAAGCTGAAGCAGAACGTGCAGGACTGGGATCGTTTCCTCGTGCAGTCCTCTAACCAATTGGGCACGTTCGCTGACCAGCTTGGAGCACGCCTCATCGGTCGCTGGAAGAGTGGTTGTCCTGTTAACCTGCAAGCTGACTTTGACGATACCAATATCGGAAAAGATGTTATGCGCAACAATCTGTTTGAATTCGACCCTCCAGGTCTCAATTCGCAGAGTCAGTTCACTATTCAGTCTGGTGACAGAATGGTCTGTCCGCTGGGTGCTCACATTCGGAAGACGAATCCAAGAGGAGATCAACCTGGCAATGGACGTGAGAGCGTCAACCCACATCGTATCTTACGCCGCGGCATTCCTTACGGCCCAGAGATCAGCGAGAACCCCAACGCTGAGCGCGGCTTGCTCTTTGCATGCTACCAAAGCAATCTTGGTCAAGGCTTCGAATTCATTCAACGACTGTGGGCGAACAACGATAGATTTCGCTTTGGTGGAGCTGGAGTCGACGCGGTAATGGGACAGACGAATGACAAGCCGAATGTACCCATGCAAGGACTTTTCCCACAGGACGCAAACCGTGAACTGAACTTGCCTGGAATCAACAGATTTGTGATTCCCAGAGGCGGAGAGTACTTCTTCTCGCCATCTTTGAGCGCATTGAAGGGAGAGTTGTCGAATGTGCAGGGCAGGAATATTCACCCGAACTTGTAGTGAGAACGACATTCGGAATATGTATTTTCAACGAATCAGCGATGAAGACGTGAAATTGCCCAGTGTCAGCCATCACTCAGCGTCGACATGATGTCGAATGTGTCGGTTTGCTCCTTCCCTTCGTCATTTTTCGTCATTGCTGTGATCAGAAACAGTGGGGCAGCGACGCACATGCAACTGACGCTTCCTGCTCTCACATCATTGCCCCTCCTTCACAACAACACTTTTTAAACTTTCACAACAACAATCTCTCAAGCTCGATCAAGAAACAATTGAAGTTGTGAGTCTGCGATCATATTTTCAAGTGGTGCTCCAGCTAACATCGTCTCAGCTCAAACCACAACTCAACACAAGTTCGTCCCATCGATCTCCCTCAACCATTCAACCTATCGTTCCTAACATTTCTTCCAGACGAAATAAACCACAAATCCACATCGACCATGTCTGCACCAACCCAAGGCCGTCAGTCTCCAGACCCAGAGCGTCAATCTGGCGCACAACAGAAGGATGTTCCAGCTGGAGATGTCAACAACCAGGGTCAGAACCAACCTGGTCAGCAAGCTGCCGAGCAGAGCAAGGATCAGTTGAAGAATTTGGGATCGAACCCAGGTGGTCCTCTGGATAAGGCTGCGGAGGAGAAGACGAAACACAGCTAGATCACTTGCTGAAGAAGTTTGGTCGTGGTGCAAGAACGATACTAGGTACGGCATGAGGGCATGAATTTGAGGCGAAGCGCAAAGCCGCTCGAATGTAAAGTGTAGATGATGATTATGAATGCACAAGGTCTCTAGTGAGACTTCTCTTGACATGTATCTGTCTCCTCTGTCTTGCAACTTTTAGAGCTTGTAACCCGCCCGCTAGTGTTCGACTTTGTCCCGCTGTGCAATTGCTGTACATCGATGTGTCTGCAATATGAAGGTCGGTTGGCACGATGCCGTAGGTATAGCGGCAGTGAGTCTCCAGACACGGCCACCGCGTATATGGCATATCCCGTCAGGTACGCGAGATTTTGAGCAATGCCGCCAGTGCTATGGAGCACGGAAGATGGTAGTGTCTTCTTGAGATCAATCGTCGGCTGTTCGCGTGGTCTCCTTCATCTTTGATATGGTTTCTTCATCGTCCACATGCTTTGCTCGCTCAACCCAGTCCGCGACCTCGTCCTCTCGTTGCGCTAGACACCCTGCCATAGCTCGAAGTGCCCCGGGTCGCAGCAGTCAAGCCTCTTCCCCGCCCAGCAGCCTGCCCTCTCGTGGAGCTCGTTGTTCCTCTTGTACTCCTCGTTCTATTCAATCCCGCTCTCGTTCGTGTGGCCTCCGCGGCAGCTTTTCTCCGTTCTTCCTCCTCCGCCTTCCGTTGCGCTTCCTCTTGCCTCCTCTGCTGCTCGAAAACGCATCTCTCGATCTCCTGCTGTCGCCGCACTTCATCATTCTCGATATCTTCCAGATCCTGCGAAGCGCCTTGAAAGTTGGGATTCAAGATCACTCGTTGGTTGTGCTCTGTTTGGCTCAAAATCCTCGTCCAGGTCGCGAGTAATGTTGACGCATTGCTCACAGTCTTGTGAACATTCTCCATGTTGTCCTTGGCCTTGGTCAAGCTCGCTGTCACTCCTTCGATCACGCGATTGACGTCGCGGATTTTTTCCAGCTCGGCTCGGAGCTGCGCATTTCGCGCATCTTCGATCTCCTGCTTCGTTTGTGGTCGCGTAGCCTGCGCGCGCTGTGTAGAGGATGTCGCCGAGCCAGGAGTATGCTTCTGCGTCGTTGCACCGCTTTCCGGACTTGCGAACAGGTCCTCATCGGCGTCGTCCAGTGACAACTTGGCGAAATTGGGCGTGTCCGAAGTGCCAGGCCGTCGGGACATGCTGGGCAGGCAGTGGTACACCTTGGGCGGTTGAAATGAAAGTATTTCGCGTCTTTTGGCCTCCTGACGCCCTGGCCTCGTCCTTGCGGCCTGAATTGTTTACTGTGGCTGCGGGTTGACGTGTTTTGGTTTGATCCTCAGTCGCGTGTTTGGCGCGCTAAAATCCCTGCAGCTGCCGCGCGCATCCTGGGGTGTGGGTCGCACCTGCCTTTGGTGGCTGGAAGCGACTTCGACTTCAACTCCAGCTTCACGACGTGAGATTCTACACCAGGCGCGCCACTACATCCGACACTATTCCAACGCCAACGCCGCTCACGAGCATCGCATCGCATAGATCTCAAGCACGATACTACGACCCCGCTATCCTGACCGCACCGGAACGATTCGCGATCGAGATATCCTCGCCGGCGCATTCTGCACGACCGACCGCCATCCTCAACGGCGCAGCTTCACTTCCTCCAAGTGCAGCAGGACTCGGCAAGCCGGCGTACGTACAGGCCGGGGCCCTGACCGCAACAGTCAGCACATCGCACACCTATAGGGAGCAGCCGGGAGTGGGCCTTGGAGCCATTGGTATTATCTTCGTTTCCAGCTTGCGAGCTTTCTCTTCCTTTACCATACACTGGAAACCACTCCTACGCTGCCACGTGAGAGTGTGTTTGCCGTAAGTCTCTCTGCCATCTGGCCCAAGACTACGTCGCTGTGTCCAGTGTCGCAACGTGAGCATTGGAGGAGCAAAGACCTGACCGTTTGCACAGCTCACCGCCCGCGCCTCGCGCCCCTCCGCCCACCGCCGCTGGCTGCTCGACAGCGCCCGTTCACCAGCTGCGCGAAGATGGACGCTCCTTCCACCCCGCCACAGCGGTTCTCCCGCCCACGCACCCCACCAACGCCACTGCACGGCGACGCCTACAACGGCCTGCACCCATACAAGCCTGCATCCCCGCCTGCATCACCTGCACCACCTGCTCGCTCGCAGATGCACGGCGGAAGCAAGTCGGCACGATCCGGCGACAACGGTAATTTCCCCCTCAACAATAGGACAATAGGATGTTCATCCACAATACTAACTTCTTTTCTCAGATGCCACTGCTTCCGACATGTTGCCAACTCCATCTAAGACTCCGTCTTTGACTCCAGCACAGAAGCGTACTCGTACCTCAAGTATGCAATATTCGCCACGTGCCTTGCACTTTCTCCCGGAGAATCCAAACGACAGTATGCCGACTCCGCGCATTGCTCGCAAGAACATGTACATCCGCCGGGGCGATGACGACGACGGACTCGACATCGGCCGTCCGAAGAAGAGCGCAAAGACCGATATTCAGATCTATACCGAAGTCCAGGCCAGAGTTCCAGAGGATGACTCGTCGGACGACAACGTCTTTCGCGAAGTCCCACGCGGTCGCACCACTACCGTCTCAGAGCCAGTCTACCCAAACCGTGGTGGTGGCGACTGGGATTCTCCGAGTCCACCGCGCCAGCGCCCACGCAAGACCATGGATGAGTTGGTCGAGGAAGCGCGCATGCAGGCAGCTGTCAACCGCGGAGAGGGCATGTTCTTCATGTAGTAAGTGCTGCATCTGACCTTCTGTGACTCATACTGACTCGTTTGCAGCCGTGGAAAGAAATGCTTCCGCAAATTCGCAGATGTTGAGGACGTCGAGGATGCTGGTGCCTCCTCTCGCGAACAGCAGCAGCTCAAGCGTGCAATTGGCCACTCTGCTCGCCGTGGCTTGACTCGCAGCAACATCGAACCTCGTCTGCTGTGGCCACAGGGAAGCCAGACAAGCTACACCGACGAAGAAGCAGAAACAGACGTCGACATGCCAGACCAGCGCACCAAGACGACCGAGTCACAAGAGCATGACTCTGGTGTGTCTTTCGCCGGCCCAGCCGTGCATGCCACTCCGGTCAAGGAGAGCAAGTCGAAGCGCAAGCCAATGATCAGCCCTCCGACTACCGCTCGCACCACAAGACAGTCACGCTTTGATGATGTGCCAAGCTTCGAGGAAACGCTCGAGGCCGATGATGAAGCACCAGCTGAGCCCATCTTGCCTACCCCACAGCGCAGCTCACGCAAGAAGAAGGTCATCATCAATGACTTTCCGGTCTTCGAAGACCATACTTCCGACACCGCCGTGCCATCAACACCAGGCCGCGCCCGCAACATGCGCAACGAGCCTCAGCTCACTCCGATTGTCGAGGGTAGTGAGGAGCCAGTCTCGGCCGGTAACACCTCACCCACTGCCGCCAGCAGCGACCGTCGCAGCAAGCGCAGCCCATTCGACAGCTGGCAGCGCACCAAGGCTGGCACGAAGCGTGGCGCTGTTGCTGACACTGCCGGCGACGGAAAAGTCAAGTGCCCTCGTAGCAGCACGCGCTCGCACCCAAGTCGTGCCTAGGTAGCCGACGAGCTTCGACGCATGCGATTCTGACGGCCTCAATGATCGACTACAACCTGTTCGATCCATTAATACATTGCATCACAACACGGTTACAGACGGCGCAAAATTCTTTCACACAACAAAGGGATACCCATGGACGGCGCTTTTGCATTTTTGCACGACTTTTCACTTCTGAAATTCTCACACCGCACTTGGCTGCTCTTACTGGACTGGCTTTGATCGTGTAGGAGACAAATAGAATGGATGTGTTTTAGCGACGGCGCTTCACAGGTGTTTCAGGATGGAGAAATGGATCAGAAAGAGTGATTGACATTCAGGCGCTTTGTGCGTTTGGCAGCTCAGCCTTTGGGCATTGCCTTCACTGGATTGGCGGGGTTTCTGGGCCATGGACTTGAACTGCATCACTGGCATTGTTTTTCATCGCGATTGTTTTCTGTGTGCCGCCGATGTCTACGGGCTGGCCGGTTGGCGGTCAGGTCAGGTCTGAGTGTTAGATACTTGGGCTGAGCGAGAACCTGTACTGCTGAAAGTACCACTGCTACTGCAAACTACGCACTGCGTCGACAACAACGATGTAGAACGAATGGTATGCAACACTATGCGACTCTGAAATACTGAATTTCGTTTCCGTTCATGTGCCATTGCTATCTTTTGTTCCTTGCGACCTTTGTCCCTACCGTTGTTTTCTGATCCTGCTCGAAATGACCTTCATGCTTCCATATACTTCTGACTGGTACCTCATTCTCGACAGACACACTGACAAGAAGAGTAGCCGGCCGCGTTGGTGATGCACTACATTCACAGATGAATGAGTCAGTACTCCATTGCCTGGATCCGCTCCGTCGCGTATGCCCACGCATTGGTGGTCTGACCCGAAGGGTGCGAACTTACAGTCGAACCTGCACAGCTGCGATTGAAAGGTGCTTTACATCTGTTGGCGCAGCAATATGCTGGACAGGGGACGCAGGAGCGTTTGTCTAGTGCCTGGGAGGAAAGAAGAGAAGTGAGTAGGTTGATAATGTCAGAGTTGTTGTGTTCGGTGTGTGTTCAGGACTGACATTATCGGCTGATGGAAGTGCGAAGGACACGCTTGCGAGCAGTGCGCTGGTGATGAAGAAGATGGAAGACTTCATGTTGGGGTCTTGTGGACGTACGAGCTGAGTATTTGTAGGACTGGCGTGAAATGAAGATGCGAGCGGTCGTGTTTCGAGCGTTGAATGCCTTCGCTTTTATACCTCTACTAGTTCAGTCTACGAGGGTCCATTTGTACCTAGGCGACTGCGCATCTTATGCGCTCCTCTGATCTGGCCCATCTCATGCCTCGCTTGGACGTGGTGGTAACAACATCCATTTGGTATTGTCCTCTGAAAGCCTTCGTGGCTGGCTGGTCCGGAGCTATAACCTCAACTCATGACCTGCGCCATCTGCAGTGAAAGGGCACTGATCTGGTCAAGCTTGAGGAGAAGCTTGACAGGTGTGGTGACACGAAGTGCTCTTATACGAGGTTGCCAAGGTGTGGCTTGCGAAGTCGATAGTAGAGTCGAGCGATATTGCTGCTCTATTGGACGTTTCCGCAGTGCTGATGACTGATGGGGCCAGAAGCGGTCTATTGTTTGGCCAGCTGTGTTCGGTCATGGGGGTTGGTGCCAGATGGTCAAGGTGCATCCACCCGAAGAGGCTGCAACGCCTTGCATTCAGCTCGGGCAATTCCTCTGAGGATTTTTCTTGCCACACTGTGAGCACTGGGTATCATTCGACTAAAGACCAAGATAGCTGGTTGAAGGCAATCAAAAGCTGATGCAGAGTGTGGTAATTCAGGCAATTGCTTCAACTCAATCCAATCGACAGCTCAGACAATCAGGGATGTTTACTGGCATCGGTGCCCAAGTGTCCACGGATGCAGTTGGGGTAGTCAAGTACTGTCAGCACGGGAAGGGCCAGGAACGAATTGCCAGAAAGAGTGCCTTAGTAGCTCAAGAGGGCTGCTGGGTGCCAAGCATGCTCTCTTGCCAGTGCCGTTGGTACTCTTCGGGTCGCTCAGATAGCCATTGTCTCTGCTGACCACCCTGCCTGACTTCTTCCAGCAAAGCTTGCGTTTTCTTTTCAAGTTCTTCAAGCGAAAGTCGTGGCGTGCCTTGAGGAAAGTCACCTGGTTTGTAGGCTCGATCAGCCCAGCCGTTCCGTACGGCAGCACTTGGGTCCGTGGCATCGTCGACTACATCGTCAACCAGTTTCACAGGCGCCGCAGGGGCGTCTTTCGACTGTAATGTCGACTTGAAAACTGGCTTCTTCTTGCCACTAGAAGCTGTCGACGCGCCAGCACCAGCGAGCGATATGGACTTCAATCCAGATTCGGCATTTGCTTTCTCTTCTGCGGCACGTTGACGAGCAGCAGCAGAAGGATCTTTGGTCAGGTTTCGCATTTCTTTGAGTCGCTTGCGGTGCTGATGGTCGTAGGAATTCTCGTGGGCTTCAAATTCGGGCATTCGCGCGTAGCCTTTCTGGCATAGTTCGCAGAAAAATGCTTTGCGTGCTTCTCGTGCTGATTCTGTTGCCGCTTCGGGCAGAGTATGGCCTCGCTGGGACGATTGTTAGTGGTGTCTCGTGGGTGGTCCAGTGGGAGTTTTCCTACTGGCGCCATTTCGGTCGCAGTCGTGCGGTAGACCTCGTGAGGTATCTAGAAGTAGTGTACTCCAAGCGATATGCAAAATGAAGTTTTGTTGACTTTTCGACGCGATGGTATGGAAAGCGGAACAGAATGTATTCACTGGGCAGACTCGACCCAAGGAGCGGGCCCAGCTCCGGCCGCTTACACCTTGTCTCAATTCTATTGGCGTGGTCTTGCATGTGAAGAGCAGCACCATCATCGCCAACACTCGTCCATCTGCCGCAATGGACGACCTCAGCGAGCTGGAGAAGCTCGAATCTGGGCTACACGAACTTGAGCCGATACCAACAGACACGATCTCACTCAACGATGCCTCCACCGACGAGAAATCGCGTCTACCACGAAGCAGCACCACCGGGCTAGGCCTGTCACAACACTCGGCAATATGGTACCTCCAACGAGTTCAGAAATATTCCTCCTACATATTCACGGCCTTCGCGACGATGCACATCACCAATACGTCAATAATACCCCTCCTCACTCAAAGCGTCCCTGCCTCAGAGCCTTACCTCCTTCTCACGAGACCGTACTACCAGTCGCCTGGCGTAGAGCCTTTGATGGTCGCGTTACCGCTGTGGGGACACATCCTCTCCGGCGTAGCAATTCGAGTCATCAGGAGGAATCAAAATGCGAAAAGATATGGAGACGCGTACAGCCAGGAGAACAAAGCCGGTTTCTTCACGAAGTTCTGGCCGAAGGTCTCAGGCACCAGTAGACTGGGATATATATTCGTCCCTCTGGCCCTTGGTCACATTGTGCTCAATCGAGCCATACCACGCGCATATAAGTCTGGAGGCGGCAACGTGGATTTAGCATACGTGAGCCACGCGTTCGCGAAGCACCCTCTTGTGTCCTTTGCTGGCTTTGCGGCGCTGCTGAGTGTGGGTTGTTTTCATATGACCTGGGGATATGCGAAATACTTTGGCTGGACGCCGGACCAAGTTGCAGATACGGGAGCGAAGAGGGAGCTGAGGAAGAAGAGGAGATGGTACATTATCAATGCTGTTGCTGCTGCCATCACTGGACTATGGATGGCTGGCAGCTTCGGCGTGGTGGCTCGTGGAGGCGAGGCAGCGGGCTGGGTTGCAAGAGAGTACAACGAAATGTACAGGATGATTCCTATTGTTGGGAGATGGTTGTAAGGAAACGAAAGCATGAATATAAGGCTGCAGCGGTTGCAGTATACAAGTGTACGAGTGCGAGTGGGCATTCAACTTTTTGAGCATATGCGAAGATACCCTGCTCTTTTGGAATACGGGAAGACGATCACATAGAGGCTATACCGATGTGCTATTGTCAAGGTCCTTCGGTATAGCTAACTATTTTCTACCACAAAATCTACAAAGCCTTTAAAGACGATGGGCGAGAGCTTACTTGCGACACGACTGAGATTGGCGACACTGAAGACACCGGCGAATGCGGGCGCAAAGGCGAGGCTTCACCCGAGACATCGGATCTCCTCTCCTCCCCAGGGATTAGAAGCGTTAACGGTGCGATAGCTTGGTCTTCGTGCCGAGATGCAGGCTCGATAGCTTCTTTTAGATTCTGGCCAGATGGTGTATTGTCGGCATTCGATGGAGCTGGTGGTGCTTGCGGAGCCTCATCGTATTTGCCATTGTAATCAGCAGTCTCCCGCTTTCCTGGAGGCAGCATGTCTCCCGCCAGTGGAGCATCAAGAGCACGATCAGCCTTTGGTTGTACTGATTGCGATTGTTCGACCATCGACAGGTCCGACTGCGCCTGACGGGAGTACTTGGCAGCCATCTGCTTGTTGCCTCTTCTTCTGCGCCGTATGAAACACAGCAACACGACTGCAGCGAAGAGCAGCGGTATTCCGACTCCAAGCCCAACTCCGAGGCCAATTTTGCTGGCTTCACTGAGCCCTCCGGAATCATTGGATGAGGCCAAAAGCTCGTCCGCGCTTGCGGTCTGACTGTTAGCCGTCGACGATGTGGTGGCAGTAGCCGTGTCGATTGGGAGAACTGCGATCCCTGCCGTGGCCACATCTGGTGCTATGCTCGTCGTTGCGCTCGTCATCGTCGAACTAACAGCCACTGGAAGGAGGATCAGACTTGCACTGTTCTGAGAATGATATGGAATGCGTACCGCCAGCAGTAATGGCGCTCGCTACACTGCCGCTCGCTGCATTGGCTGCACTTGCCGCTGCTGCCTGGGCTGAAGCCACTGCTTCGGAATGCTTCGATGCTTGAAACTCTTGGAAGGAGTTCTGACGCCTTTGGAGAACTGCTTCTTCGGGATCTCTTCTCGGACCTTCTTCTTCTCCTCTGGTTCCATGAATCCACCTCAAGAACGTGGCAACAGCCTCAAATCCTCCGGTCGCCTCAAGAAAGTCCACGTCGTCTTGTTTGCTGCTCGCAGCCTCGCACAGCCTGCTGGAAAACGGCATGCCTGATCATTTGAGATGAGCAGCACAGATGAGGGTAGCAGAGTAGATCCATACTCGTTGGTGAGACAGACATTGCAGCGCATCCTGAAGTCAGCGCGGCTGTGTTCGCGCTGACGGCCTCTCGAGCCCTTCTCCCCAGTAGTAATACATATCCTAGTCTATTCAGCCGCACAATGCATCCCACATGCCAGTGGGTCTCAGCTGTCCATCCTGATCGCGCACAGGAGCTCAAGCTACACCATCTTGCACAACGACCGGCAATCGCTCGTGTATCGAGCGAAATTGAATTGTTCCGTGCTCACGTATATGATGCAGAGCAGTGAAGTCGTTGCCTCTGGCATGTGCTGCTAATCTTTGCTTAATCAGGAAGATCATTCCCATGGAAACGTTGGACGAAAAGGTTGGTTCCTGGAATTATATTAAGAATTACCGCTGCTTGCTGTCATTCCGGCCCACAGCTGCTATCTGTTACATTACGCAGTGTTGCATATACCTGCACGCAAAAACATCAACCCGAACACGTCTTCTGCTCATACTCGTCCAGCCGCTCCTTCAAGGACACGTTATTCCACAGCAGAGTACCAGATGTGGCGTCTCGGCTGAGCACCGGCAAGCCCACCTGCTCGACCACGAAGCTGCTCGCCACGCTCGCTTTCGCAGCCGCTTCGACCGCATCTCCATCGTTCTGCAGCAGCTCCATCGCTAAAGCGCCGAGGAATGCATTCCCAGCCCCTGTCGGGTCCACCACGCGCTTCCGGTCAGCCGCAGCATAAAATGCATCCACCCAGGTCATATCGATCTGGACGGCACCCGCTGCATTCAACGACCGAGTGGCAATCAAGGCGCCATATTCGCCAGCCCGCACGATGCACAGCTGCTCGAGGCGTGCGTCGGCAGCCTGATCGCTCAGGTAGGCAGCAACACAGCTCTGGATGTGCTGTCGGCCGACCTCAGGCTTCGCTTGATCCACATCGGATTGCAATCGACCGCATAACGCTGCCAGCTCCAGATGATTTGGCGAGAATATGTCGACCAGCTTGCTCGCTTCCACGTGAGCAGCTAGTTCGTTAGGCCTGCAGAGCGCGGGCAAGGGTTCCCAAATGAGCAGTGGTCTTGCCGTGATGCCTTGCGCTTTTCTGAGGTCGAGCAGTTCGGTGATGTGCTGTTTGAGTCTCTCGGGGCTGGATAGGAAGTGAAATGCCATCGAGTGGAGCAAAGGCTGAGGCAAGTCGCCAGGAGTTGGCTGCAGCACTGGAGTCGTATATCCGAACGTTTTGTCTACAGATGTATTCAGCAGCAGACACGACAAGCGACGACAAAGCTGGACTTACTGTGAAAACTGTCATCGTGGTATTGTAACTTGCCTCTCATTGATTTGCGCTTAGGTACTTTGTCAATCTTCAGGCTGACATTCCAGCTCTGCAATTGGGCTTCGGCATCACCAGGAAAGTCGTCACCGCCCAAGACAAGACACCCAACCTGTTGGGTGTCTTCATCAGCTACCATGCATGCTCCAAGTGTGCTGAAAGCACATGAGCCTCCAAGCACATTACTCTCAGCACGTCCATTCGAAAAATGTATGTCATCTAGGATCACCATCCCTAGAGAAACGAAATGAATAGCATGATCGTGAGTAGCCATTCCGATGACACTGGCGCTCGAAACAACATGACGACGACATAACATTTATATGGCCAAGAGATTCCCGAGGCGTGCAGTGCACGACAGATCCCAACAGTGAACTGGAATTGCTGGGGTCTGGACAAACGATTCTCGCAATCGTAACCCAATACATTTGATCAGCGGTCGTGCATGTACGTAAGCAGCATAAGCGGTTAGACTTGACTTCGGAGTCAAAGGGGCCAAAGTCGGATGCAGGCGCGGGGGATCAACACCAGAAAGCTGTCGGGCAACCTGCATTGTTTGCATCATTATTCTCGGCACTTGCGAGGTGTCACAAATTCTCGACCGCCACGAGGAGCTCGCATGCCGCGTGCTCTCTTGGGAAATCTTCCATCCGGCCACGTCCGCAATAGAGTTCACGCAGCGTTTCATCCTGACTCTTGAAACAACAAGATTCTGCTTCTCCGCCCCGGACCGTGCTGCCGCCACTCGGTCTGGGCTTCTTGTTGCGGCAAAATGTGCCAAGCCAGCGAGACCAACAACCACCAACCGCGAGTGAAGATCCGCCGTCGCGAACACAAAGACCTTCCTGCCTGCGTAAAAGTTCTGGAACGAGTCTATGACCAAGATGGGTATCCCGTCCAAGGCACCGCCCAAGCAGAATCCTTTCTCAGCAATGAGGATATCACCTTAGCGTGGGTCGCAGTTATTGATAACAAGATAGTCGGCCATGTCGCTATGGGAAGAGCGAAGATTAGTGATCTGTCTGTTGCACTTTGGCGCAAAACACATCAGGATGATGCAATCGCAGTTCTAGAACGACTGTTTGTTGATCCTGACAGTCGCGGATCAGGAGTTGCCGCGAAGCTGGTTCAAGCTGCCATGGCATGGGGTGCACAGGAGGGTACGCGGCTGGTCCTCTATGCGCTGGCCAAGGATATCGCAGCTGCGAGGCTATATGAGCGACTTGGCTGGGCACACTTTGGCACTGCCACATATCGATATGGTGATGGACAGGAGATGGATGCTTGGTGCTATAGCAGCCCAACTCCGAAGATCTGATTCTTCTCCATGGGGTCGGAGATACGAATTCATGCCTGCTTCTTGGCAAAGATCTTGGGCTTCTGGATCGCACTTGCTCTGGTCGCTCTCGTCCAGCAATTCACCGATCTGCGGACTCTGTCAGCGAAGCCGAAGTCTGCCGATACTGTGACAAATGAGACTGCCAATGCCTCTTTTCAGCAAAGATGGACGACGGTTCCTTCGAGCTGTTCAGATCACAGAGCCATGAATGTGGAGACAACGCAGAACTACAACTGAAATTCGGGGAGAGATTTTGTCGACTGTGGAGTTGACCAGCATACCCTGGACACACGCTTACTTCTCCACGCAAACACTATCGTGCCTGCATGTCCAAGACAACTGCCGAAAACATGTGATGCTGCCGTTTCAAGGGCTAAACATTTTCCGGTACAGACCGCTCCAATCGCAGGCTGAACTTTGTGTGCTTACACGAAACGGTTCGGGATGGCGGTTTGCGGAGCGCCGGGGAACAGTCAGAACGGCAGGAATCAGAATGCTTGAATAATAATCGGAACAGCCGAAGATGCTGAATTGCGACTGCCGGTATGCCATGTGCCTGTTCTCGAGGGGAAGCCTGTCAAGTTCAGGCGTGAGAGGACGCTCATATAGGTCTACAGTCATTGTCGCTGGCGTTATGACCAGCTTTTATAGAAAAATCTACAGAACTTCGATTCATTGCGAACTTATCCTCTGGTTTACAAAATGGCGACAGCTGTAGCAACAACCCGTGCCGACTCGCCCAACGACCACAAAATCGAGGAGCCACTGGACCTGAAATCTCAGACAAAGAACGCCTCGAGCACACACAAGAAAGAACTCAAGAGCAAATGGCCGATAGCTGTAGATCTCTATGGCTCCAACATTCCGTTTCGAGTTGAGGGCGAAGTTGCGGATCTCGTAGTACATGGGGAAATTCCCAAGGAGATTGATGGCACGTTCTACAGAGTTATGGTTGATCCCTTCGTGCCTCCCGTCGAAGGCAATGTGCCGCTGGACGGCGACGGGAATATGTCGGCCTTCCGATTCCATGATGGGAAAGTCGACATGAAGACGAAATATGTGAAGACTCAGAGGTTTATGCTGGAGAGGAGGGCGGGCAAGGCGCTTTTCGGATTGTATCGCAACCCTTACAGCCACAACGTTTGCGTGCAAGCCGCTGTTGATTCGACAGCGAACACAAATCTGGTGCTTTGGTCTGGAAAGCTTCTAGCTCTAAAGGAGAGTGCTTTGCCATATCATGTCGATCCGCAGACAATGGAAACAATAGGCTACGATCCTTTTGGCCAAATAAACGCAAAGACTTTCTCCGCACATCCAAAGTACGACCCCAATACCGACGAGTTAGTCGTATACGGCTATGAGGCGAAGGGTCTTGCCACAACAGATATCGTATCCTACACAATCGATCGTTCAGGACTAATCAAGAACGTCTTCTGGTTCCATCAGCCTTGGCCAACTCCTGGCATCATTCACGACTGCGCTATCACAAAATCCTGGCTGCTGCTCTTCATCTGGCCATTTGAGGCCAATTTAGAGCGCATGAAGCGTGGTGGTCACCACTATGCTTGGGATTACTCGCGGCCATGCACGATTATCGTCGTACCTCGGAAGCACACATCGCCTCCTGCTGGCTGGGCTCCTGGTGAAGTACGACACTATTCATGGCGCAATGCAATGGCAATCCACACGGCTGGAGCATGGGAGGACCCCAACGATCCTTCCCAGATCTGGGCTGAGTCATCTCTGGTCCATGACAATGCTTTCCCATTCTTCCCGGCAGACGATGGTACATTGCCAGCGCCAGATGCCAAAGCTCAATTCGTTCGCTGGCATATCGATGCAAAGGCTCCCGCGGGGTCAAAGATGGAGGATCCGAAAGTCGTACTGGATTGCCCA
This sequence comes from Cercospora cf. flagellaris, assembly GCA_005356885.1. NCBI lineage: Eukaryota > Fungi > Ascomycota > Dothideomycetes > Mycosphaerellales > Mycosphaerellaceae > Cercospora > Cercospora cf. flagellaris. The sequence goes on along the minus strand of RJLU01000009.1, from coordinate 1,329,480 downwards.
GCAGAGTTTCCGCGAATTGACGAGCGCCTAATGGGTCGCGAGTACAATTATGTGATGTTGAATGTCTTTATACCGAGGAATTCCAGTGGAGCTGACAACATCTATCATGGACTGAACGGTCTCGCTATGGTGCATAACAAGACTGGAGAGACGAAGTGGTATTATGCAGGTGACGATTCAAATATTCAGGAGCCGATCTTCATTCCACGGCATGATGCTGCTGAGGAGGCAGATGGATGGGTCGTGGCGTTGATCGAGCGGGTAAAGGCTAATCGCTGCGACATAGTCGTGCTGGATACAAGGTCCTTCGAAGAGGAGGTTGCTCTCGTTCAGCTGCCCATGCATATGAAGGCTCAGGTTTGTCTTGCTCACGTATACCACCATGGTCCGATTAGCTAACAATTTTACAGGTGCATGGCAACTGGGTCAGCGCGAAGGATCTCGGTGGTTACCAGCCGCTCGTTAAAGAGGTGCCGGAATTCCAGATGCTTCGTGAGGGCGCCCTTGAGCCAATGAAATAGAGAAGCAACCTCTTATAAGATATCAACGTAACGCAGGTTGTTCTGCAGATGAGAGGTAGCGAATTAGCCGTTTGCTACCAGCCTCGCCACTTCTGGGGTCAGGACGTGGATGCTGTTTACGAAGCTGTACAACGCGAATGTCCCCTTCTTCTACGCAGCCTTGGAAGGAGACTTCCGCACTTTCCCTTCGGGGCCATCCATAGCTCATGATGTAGTCGTCGAGTTTTATTGGAGGTTCTTCCTTGTCGGCAAATACGCCCTCGTAACGCCACGGAAGCCATTCCCAGAAGTCTGAGTCCTGAGAGCTTCGGAGGTTGTCATCCAACTCGCGCTTCAGATCGCGGAGACGAACGTAGTCTTGTCGTTCGATGCGTGTGTCATACACCACAGCTACGGGAGCGCCCAGGTAAGGTCCTTCATCGAAAACATAAACCACTGTGAGTATCGCCTCCGCTTGTGGAGGTTGGGTGAGAAACATTTCGCCTGAAGCCCCAGTCAACGGAGCGGAAAGTCTTTCAAGGTTGACTTTCCCACTCATATATGCACCGGGCTTTCGATGCACCTCTATAATAGGATGGACAGATACGACTATGGCATTCGGGAGGAAATCGTCGTACTGGCATGGGAGATTGTCCATCTCCTCGAGGAATAGCACCGAGCCTAACGGATCGGGACAGTCATCGTACGCTATTTCTTCGTGTAGTGGGATGGGAGACTTGAACAATTTCTGTTGGCATATTGGCGATCTATTGATCTCGTATCGCCACGTTCGAGACACTCGCTGTGCTCTGGCCAAGTCAATCGTGTCGAGATGTTCGACAAGGGAAACTACCACCTCGGCGATTTGTCCGACTCGTTGCGCTGCTTCGCTGACAGCCATGGCCATCTTGGAAGGCGGAGGACGAAAGATCGGTGTGCTGAAGTCTCACGAGAAGCTGCCATATAGGATCCAGCTCGGCGTTGAGGCGTGTGTGCTATCCAGTGGCCGTAGAAGGTTCAATTTATTAGGACCTGTGTTCTTCGGTCACTAGATACAAGATGGTGCTGGATCTACGGAGAGAGGTGCAGTGTGCATCGACGGAGTGGCGGCGCGGTCACGGAAGGAACGTGGAAGGCCGACAGGTTGCTTAGTCATGTTGGCCCGGCTGAATCGGCTCGGCTCTAACACGAACTTGACACAACCACGAGAACTCCTCCAACATGCTTCTTCCACTCTGTCTACACCATACTCACGAATCCATCCAGACTCTTAACCCGCTCACACCAGTCCCGCACATTCGGCCAATCCACCAAATCAAAAAACGTGGACTCATGCGCAACATGCGTATAAGCAAATAATGCCACATCCGCCAACGTAACCCCATCGCCAACAAACCACTTCTTTCCTCCCTCAGAACCTAAATGCTTCTCCATGACATCTAACGCCGCCTCACCGGCTTTTCTCTTCGCAGGGATAGATTTCCTCTCATCCTCCGTACAATTCTCCAATCCTTTCATGGCGACCCAAAATCGCAAAACCGCGATCGCCGGTTCGTGCGAGTACTGTTCGAAGAACATCCATTGCAGCATCTGCGCGTGCAGTAGTCGATCCGTTGGGATCAGAGGGCTTTTGTCGGCGATGTAGTACATTGCTGCATTGCTTTCGGGCATGAAGGTATCAGATCCGATTTGCAGGACTGGGACTTTTCCATTGCTGTTGACATTTGACAGGTAGTGTTCTGTTCGTGTTTCGCCCTTGAGGACGTCGTAATTGATGACCTTGTCGATTTTGGTGCCGACCAGAGCTGCTGTGAGAGGGATTTTGTAGCAGTTCCCGGAACGAGTGGTTTGATGAAGGGTGAGGTTTGTCATGGTTGCGAGGCGTGGACTTCGTGGACCTCGAGAAACGTTGCAGGAATGAGCGCGCTGTCTACGTGCGTAGCTTTTATACTTATTCACCAGAGTCGGAATTAGGCTCAATCTGTTGACATGTATTCACAGACGCCCTGTGGGATCCAAATCCGGATCGAGCTATCACTAGCTTCAGCCCGTACGCGAGCAAGCAGCTCTCTACCAAGAAATCAGAAGCACATTGCTCAGTCCACACCATCGAGATCGCTGTACAACTTCCATCCATAATTCAATCCCTTATAATTAAACCTCAGCTTCCGATCCATCGCATCGATCTTCTCGACATCCTCTCCACTCAACTCAAAATCCACACTCTGCAGATTCTCCTCTTGTTCTTTTACAACGGTACTTTTCGGAATAACACAACGTCCTTTGGAGATGCCCCAATTCAAAGTGACCTGCGCGGCGGACTTCCCATATTTCTTGCCGATATCCTGTAGAATGGGATCTTGCAACAATTTTGGCATATTTTGTCCATGCTTATAGAAAGTATTCTGATTCGCAAAAGGACTGAACTGGATGAGCTGGATATCATGCTGTTTGTGCCAAGCAGTGAAATCGTGTTGGGCGAGATAGGGATGGAGTTCCATTTGATGAACAGCAGGGACCTTCGTTCTGCGTCAGCAAAACTTGACAATTCATTCTTGCTGGGCCGTCTTACAATATTTCCCTTCTCCAACACATTCTCCATCTCACCCCGACTGAAATTCGACATGCCAATCGCTTTCACCTTCCTTGTCTTCAGAAGTTTCTCCATCGCCCACCAAGTATCAATATAACTCGTTTCTCCCATGAGCATATCCCCCGAAGCATCTTCCCGCGGGAACCTGGCTTTCCCGCGCTTAAATGTCGCAGGATAATGCATGAGGAACAAATCCACATAATCTGTTCGCAGATCTTCTAGGGACTCGTCGAGGGCTGGCTCTACATCATCTGGATGATGCGAATTGGACCAGAGTTTAGTCGTCAGAAATATTTCTTCACGTTTCATGCCACTTTTGCGAATTCCGGCGCCGACTTGCTTTTCGGTATCGTAGCTGGGGTTCTATCAGTGAGACACAGATTTGTGAAGAGGAGAAGGGGAAAGATCAGTACACTCTCGCCGTATCGATATGGCGATAGCCTAGTTTTAAAGCACTTGCTACAGCATCTCCTTGCTGGTCTGGATCTTGAAATGTTCCTAGACCTATACACGGGATTTCTGCGCCAGTGTGGAGCTTGAATGTCTTGACGTGGTAGCGAGAAGATTGTGAAAAGTGCCAGATGCCCGGTGACAGCCTTGTGATAGCGCCAGCAACGGGTCTGCCACGAGTAAGCATTGTCGGAACTCAATAGTCGTCTTGAATATAGAGGCCACGACGACGACCTACTGTGAAGAGGCATATGGAGGACCTTGACGACCTCGGCCAGCTCATCACACGCATTACGTGAGGAGGTGCCGCATCCAGCTTCGTCGTTGGACAGCACATGCACATGCACACATGCAGCAGCAGCAGCAGCAGCAGCAGCAGTGGTCTTCATAGCCCCACGATACCCACTCGTCTCCAGATCAGTCGCCGACCCGATGAATATTACTGGGGTAGGTACATAGCTCCGGCTTGCCATTTCTGTTCATCCCGCACTTGATGTTCTTTCCTATCGTTCAGTCAACTCTCTAGAAGACACTTAAAAGTCACGATGTCCCAACTCCTCGCAGGAAAAGTCGCAGCCATAACCGGAGGCGTCACAGGAATCGGCCGAGCCATCGCAATCGAATTTCTCAGACAAGGTGCTTCCGTCACAGTCAACCACCTCGGCGATGCATCCTCACAACAGCACTTCAAAACCTTGCAGCAAGAAGTCCCAGATAAATCGAAGCTCCTAGGCATATCCGGTGATATAGGCCTCAAAGAAACCGGCACCACTCTCGTCAACGCCACAGTCTCGAAATTCGGCCAACTAAACATCTTCGTCGCAAACGCCGGAGTCAGTCAATTTCGCGACTTCCTAACGTAAGTCATCAGTCAATTCATCAAACACACACAAACAAACCTCATCCTCCCCCTTCTGCTCACTCCTCTCCTCCCAGCCTTGACGAAGAAACCCTCACCTCCCACCTCCACACCAACATCCTCGGCACATTCCTCTCCACCCAAGCCGCCGCAAACCAAATGGTGCACCAAAACACTGGCGGAAGTATAATCGGAATCTCCTCAATTTCCGCCCATCTCGGTGGAGCTCAACAAGTCCATTACACACCCACCAAAGCCGCAGTACTGAGTATGATGCAATCGCAAGCGTGTGCTTTAGGAAAATTCGGAATCCGATGTAATGCTCTTCTTCCGGGGACGACGAGAACGCAATTGGCTGCGGAAGATCTCGCGAATAAGGAGAAATTGAAGTATCTGGAGAATCGAACGCCGTTGGGAAGGGTTGCGGAGCCGGAAGATATGGCGGGGACGGCGGTGTTTCTGGCTAGTGATTTGAGTAAGTTTGTTAGTGGAGCGCAGGTTACGGTGGATGGGGGTTTGTCAATATCACTACAATGAGGGAATCGGTTCGAGCTTGAAAGGTGCTGAAATTTTGTGCCTGGTTGAATCTGTATTGCCCAGGACTTCGCATGTCCAACCATCGCCATGCCAGAACGCTAGACTTTTATGAAAAGTTGATTTGTTACAGTCGTTTTCTCGCCCGTTAGCCCTCGTTCGTCAATGTGTCACTTTGATAGAACGTCGCCATTCGGTCCTTCTTCACATCGCGACTCGCAGCCTTGGCTCGGAGCGCGGCGCGAATGTCCTCAACACTGCGGCTCTCCAGTGCCTTGAACTCCATGTTGCTCATTGGCCAGAGAGGTCTCGATTGTGCGTTCTGCATCCACTGTGTGGTGTCATTTGGCGGTGGCAGAGCAGTCAAAGCATCGATATCGTTGGCAAGCTCGTGGCAGAAAGAGTCCAGAGGTAAATCATTCACATCCATGCCAAAAGGATTTTCCAGCTCGCGACCAATTTGTGCAAGTCCGAGAATGATGTAGCCGGCGATGATGGTTGCTGGGATCGCGACCCACTCGAGCTTGTTTGCGAGCTGGAATGGCAACATGAGGACATACGCCCATGTGATCTGTGCAATGGAAATGCTGTACGCCACTGGGAGTGGTGTGTTGACAACGCGCTCACAACCAGCCAGGACATCACCGAGGTTGAACAGCTGTGTTATCGCTTGCGACTGGAGACCTCCGATGGTAAGTGTGCCGTTGTGAATAGTACTCTCGACGTATGCAGACAAGTATGTGAGGATCTCCAGAGGTGTGTTGCCCAAATTGTCCTTGGAGCGCTTGATAAGCTTTCGTGGATTTGATTCGGCCATGGGGACTCCCAGGAACTGGCCAGCTGACTTCAGCTTCGACATACGACGCTGATGCAGCATGGTCTGGTCGGCGTCTGCGGCAAGCACATGAAGGTTTCCCACAAGAGGACTTAGATCTGGATAATCAGTAGAGGGTTCGAATCGCAGACGGTGCTTCAGGGCGACGGCAAAGGCGTTGATGAGCTGAAGGGCAGAGACCTTGGCCAGGAGATCGTATTTCCCGAGCTCTTCAGATTGTGCGTGTCGTCTGTAACATGGTCAGTGGTTGCGACAACCTAGCACCGCAAAACACGTACTCAGAAGTGTGCACCCAGATCAGACGCGCCAAGCTACGACCGTTGAGCATGAGCTGCGCCCAGTACTTGCGGCCCTCGATGAACCTCTCGTACGCAGTGGTAGAGCGGAACGAAAGCGCCAAACCGACGACAAAACCCAGGACGGTCAGGAGAACCGAGTCAACGGCGAGAGTATGAACCAGCTGGTGAATGCATGTGATCAGACTTGCCCAAGCTGCCAGGAAGGTGAGAGGCAGAATCATCTTTGGCGCGATCGAGCCGTGCAAGCGCATGAACTGCGGCCATTTCGAGTGTCGGTTGATATCGCGCGGCCCTCTGAAATAGTCCTCAATGTCGACCGAGTGGTAGGTGGGTACGTGGTACATGGGCTGTGGCACGAAGCCCTCCTCTACTTGGTGGGCGGTGGAGGAGCCATGGGAGGATGTTGGGATACTACCCTCCTTCGGAGCTCCCTTCTCGACGTTCACAGTCGGTTCTGTCTTTGCGGCCATATCGACAGCGTTGGTGGCCATGATGTCGGTCGGATGCTCGGATGTGGATGGAAACTGCTGCTGATGAGGCGCGAGCGGCAGTCGCGAGATGTCGTGATTACTGAGTTCTGCGGAGCTACTGCCAAAAGACTGCACAGGAATTCATACTCGTAGGTATGGACAGACTGTGAATGTGAGAAGGGTGAAGATGGTGGGTCAGAGAAGGGGCAAGAAGTCAGAAGTGAGATTGTATACATGTATAGAAGCGCAGGCCATGCCCGCCGAACGCCGACGATCGCTGGTGCGACGTGCACCTTCGCGCCTGCACTTTTGCGCGCGCGCACAACGCTGTTTCATGATCGGTGCGCGGTTGGGGCGTGGAAGGCGCATTCCTCGTCTTGAGTCGACGTGTCGGCCTCCTAGCGCGGCCAAGCGAAACATCCCTGTCGTCCCCGAGCGGCCCGCCTGCCAAAAAAGATTCGAACCTCGTGTCTGGCCAACACAAAGCACTTTCGCCCTCCATAAACACTGCAACAAAGAACGCTGTCACGCCGCTCCTGCGTCGCGCATCGCGACAGGCCGTCGCAAAGTCCTCTGGTGGCGCTCCACGCTTCACCCCAAATGCCGCGGGACCTGCATACTTGACACATCGGGCGCTCTTGGCAGCATACGAATAGCTCTTGTTGGCTTGTTGGGAGCCCCTGTCCGCAAGTCAAACTTCACGTCTGGCGAAAGAGCGGCAAATTGATCTACGCCGACCGCCACATCACCGCTCCCCGTGCAAGATCTCAATTTAGACACTTCCATCAACGAGGCCAGATCTGGAGCGACCTCCATAACACGGGAGAAGTGGTCCGCACATGACTGTAGTACTCACGCTGATGTTGTTGAAACTGAATTACCACAACAACAATACCGACAAACAGTATTCTCTTGACACTGATATGATATTGAGAGCCCAGGCTACAATTAAGCACGATACAATCAAGTGTGAAGACTCCCATCAACGTGTCCGTGAGCAACGAAGCCGAAGTCGCGCTTCTTTGATCACTGTCCTCGTCACTGTCTTCAGCAGACTCGTCGCCATCGTTGGCGGAGTCCTCCGCCTCACTGTCCTCAACAGAGTCCTCGCTATCGTTGGCAGAGTCTTCCACCTCACTGTCCTCAGCAGACTCGTCGCTATGCTTGCCTGGATCCGCCGAACCACTGTCATAGGGGAAGTGCTCATCGCCGAGGAAACTGGAGGCATCATCTGCGAGATATGCGTTTTCCGAGTACGCAGCCCTGGTCGCTTCTTTCACTGCAACTTAAGAGCGATTGCGTATTTGCGTCGAATACCAAGCTCCGGCGCCCGTGAAGCACATGCTGCTGAAGAACAGGTCGGGTTGGGTAAGAATTGCTTCTTCCAGCAAGATCCGCTCGAAGTAGCCAGTCTCCCACCGGAAAGCAGAATGGAAACTCGCCTCTGATTGCGCGCCTTCAATGCTGCGTTCAGAGATACCTGAGAATATATTTGCTCGTTGTATCTCTGCATTCTGCGGCGGGTTCGAGGCATTCAATATGCAGAAGGAAGACAATCAAACAATCGAGGTCGCGAGAGACACGCGTCAATGCTTCCAGGTTTCCATTATGCTGTCCACAGCTAGCCGGTCACTCCATCGGTGTTAGGGTACAGCGTGGTACAATCAGAAATGTTGGAGCGGAATTGCATTGGAATGTCGAAGAAGTCGTGATTGGCGGGCGACTCTCGACTGAGATGCTGGCGCCATCCCGCTCTATAGGCACCCAAAACTTTACTAAAGAAGAAGAACGTAGTAATATGCATTGTGAATTCGTCCTATGCATAACGAAGATCAGCGGTGGAGCGGGAGCTTGGGGAGTTGTAGTGCCAATAGCAGAGGCACCTATCGTTTGGGCAGTCGAGATGGTATCCATACTCGGTCAACGTTTAATAGCACGTCGAGATAATGCTCCTGGCGGAAGTGATGCCACATTTCGGGCCATGCAAATCTTGTGTAGCAGCCTTCTTCAGGACAGCTAGAAGGCTCGATAATAGACCTTGCGAATACTCTTGCCAGCTGATAATGCTGTGCATCAAAATCGACATCTTCGTTGAGGTCAGTCATGCACTGCGGCTGAGCTCCATGTCGCTGGCATTGCCCCTTCGCCGTGCATCCCCTGCGATCGATATTGTTGCTAAGTAGCTTATATAAAGCGTGTAGGGGATGAATACAGTCGGGCTGGGCGTGTAAATGAGAATATTCGAGTTTGTCGAAGTTGTTTCGTAGGTAATCCGCAGCAGTAACTCGACCAAGCCAGACCTGCAGGACGAATTTGACCCTAAACGTACTATAACATCGCACACAGTCTGATCGAGAGCATGGCTATTCTAGTGGCAAGACGATGATGTCTCCGTCGATGTTGCTGTATACTTTCATAAAGGTGACCTCCGACCCTGGTGAGAGGATGTGCCCTAGTTGCGGACAGCAAAACGGAAACTGGAAAGTACACTCACTTTGAATCTCCCTCGCGAACTGGATTCCACGGCTGCCTAGTTTGTCGAGACAGGTCGCCTTAGCTGCGCTGCACATGGTGGAGATACCAGGATCGAAAGGGCACCCGAGTTCTATGGGTAAAGGAGCACGGAGTCTCAATCCTGGTTTCCGTTTTGCTTTCCGGCAGTAGGTGCTCACATAGGCAAGCGACCTCCATAACGTGGCAAGAGTGGTCGGACGCACGCGTTGGGGCGGCGAGGGCTCTGCGCTTGGACTGCGTGGCAGTACTTGCCCTTTGAGATCTGACAACACAGTGCGCCATACGCGATGTCCAGCCGCTTGCAAATTAGTGCCCATGCTTTGCAAGGTGAAATCGAGCGTCCTTTCTGCGCATGGACTTTGCAAGTGCAAGTGCTCGCGAGTCAGCCCGCGATCCTAATCGCCACATCTCTAGGCACTTCTAACTCGACAACAGCAAGACTTTCTTTCATTATACTACACTGCAGCAATGCAGAGACTTCGGATCGCTGAGAACAAAGAATGTTGACAAAGGCTAAAAATTACAAAGTACAGTTGAGAAGAGTGATAGGAAGTGTGTTCAATGCAATGCAGTATTATTCGATTGAGTGGCAGAATAGCTCTGTGGTCTCGAGCTGGGGAACACTATGGCCGAGGATCTCTTTACTCTCGGATCTCTCCCTCCTCAAGATCATCGTGCTTTCGCTTCGTCGATCCTGGCTGCTTCTTGGAAATTCCGGCCAGCGTCGCCATGAAGGGCGTCAGCGGTGGCTCTGAATCAGCCTTGGCCGCAGCGGGTCGAGCAGCAGCGGAGGTTCTCGAAGGCATCATTCGTGGACGAGCATTGCCCGGCAGTGGGCTCTCCGATCGGGTCGACTCTCCTTGCTGCGGCTGGCACTTTGGGCGCTTCGCTTCTCGAAGAGTGCTGATCTCAAGCGGTGTTCGATCATAGATGGCAAGGTCGACCCATCGCGTCTTGCTCTTGAACGTGAACTTCGGCTTGTTCACATCGACTGGATCCCACGGCGCCCACTGGTTGGGATTGATGAGAGATGGATCGGTCTTTCTCTTCTCTGCCTGGTGATTCCTCAGCCTCTGTGTAAGAGTCTCTCCCTGCGTCACAGAACTGCTGGCTGGGAACCACGATGCTCCAAGCGGCTTGAGGCCGTTCCTCGCACGTCGATCATTCATGAGAAATTCGAGTCGAATCGCTGTATGGTTTCCAGAGATCTTCGACAAGCCCTCTATTGCCACTAAGCATCTGTTCCGGAGCAGCTGTTCTGTGATCTCATCTTCGGAACTGCGGTTGCTGTTCGCCTTCTCCAGTATCTCGCGGGCGTCGAATTTCTCAAGCAGCTGGAGCAGATTGCCCCAGGCTACATCTTTCGAGTCTCCGTTGAGGATCTGCTCACTTGTCAGGTTCACTCGATTACCGATTTGCTTCAACCATTGCTTCTTCAGCTCACCTGGCTTGTTGCCATGCTTGATATTGCGCGTTGGTGACGAAGACATTGTTGAATATGCTTGTAGTATATCCGAAACTTTGAATGTTCTTGTTATTGATCTTGACCAGCAAGATTGAAAGTTCCAGTTGGCTCGTGAGAATGGTTGAGTGTGTATTGATGTCCTGAAACCATACCGGGAATGTGGATGCAATATATATCGCACAATGTCCTTCTCTCAGATTGCATTGTTGTGCCAGACAAAGAGCACAAGACTATTGTGCATCCAGCGAATAAAGACAACAGTCTTTGTCACTGCACGCTATTGTTTCTTGCGTTCGGCTTTGTCAGGAGAGTCTCCCACAACAAGAACCGAATGGAAGAATGGCAGAGCCTTCTTCCCCAACAAGCAGTAGTAACGCCAATCGACATCCAGTGACAGTATACGCGTAAGGCTTCTGGATTGATATGCGGCATTCTCTGGAATAGTGGGTGAATGGGGTGTGTGAGGTTTGGATCTCTCGCATATTGCTAAAGTCGAAATATTTCCTTTCGGGAAAAGCATCCGGGGCTGTCGTGTAGTCAGTAAGCCACTCCAGTCGACAATGTATTCTCTTACCTCGAGTGTATTCGATGTGAGACTGGACCGGGTTCGAATATGCTTATAGGATGTTTTCTGTGTTGCGTATGGATGTAATTGAAAGGGTAGAGTGTAATGGAGGGGTAGCAGTCGGAAGGAAGGGGAAGCATGCAGTGGTTGCATATATATCTGCTTGATCTTCCGAAAGTGTCCACCAGGCTGTGTTCGTCCTCATCTAGGACAAAGAGGTAATATCGGATCGTGAAGACAACAATTTCGTGGGAGAAACAGCTCTCAAGCTGTGGAGTTTACATTATTATGCTGTGAGACAGTCAGTACCTACAGTCTGGAGGATACTCTGCTCTCAGACTTGGTGCAAAACCTAGCAGAAGTCGCCAGACTGAGCATTGAACATCATTAACCAAATTCCATTTTAGGACCTGTAGATTCGGATCTTGTCAAGTAACATTGCTCTCCTGCGGTGAACAAACTTGCTTACGGCATACCTCATTTTTGTCTAAGACATCGGTTAAGTCGGCACGTACTTAAATCTCTCGGAGAGTATCTCTGCGGGAACAGTAAGCGGAGTAGACTAGACTGCGGAACTCCGCAGCCAACAAGGTGATGGAGCGGAACTCCGCCCAGCCACTCTAGCATGATCTCTCAGCCCAGGTTACATGCATTTCCAGAGTGCCATGTTGAAGCCGTATAAAAGTGCTGAGAGCAGAGCATCTTCACATCTGTATCTTTCATCAGCTTCACAGTGAATATCACCATCCCCCAACCGATCAAACAACCACCCAAAATGTCCTCCTCTTCTCTATCGAATGCCCTCACCCTCACCCAATGGGTCGAAAACTGGAACCAACTCGTCTTCTTCCAACCCGACGACAATCTCTCTTCCAAAACCCTCTCCGAAACCGTCGATCCAGACCTCACCGTAAAGTACGCCTCCTTCGCTCCGTCCCATCCACCACCATCTCCCTCGTTCAATTCCAAAGTCTCACACTTACGCTCCTCAGAATCAACCACACGACCCACGACATCAACGGCCTCAAAGCCGGCGTCCAATGGGTTCGATCAAGCTTTTCTACTACCCTGAACAGTAATGAGGAATTACTCCAATGGATTGCACCTGATGGAATCGGAGGTGCAGTTGTTCATAAGACGGTTTTTACTTCGAAGGAATTGGCTTCGGGGAAGAGTACCAAGAAGACGAGTTTGGTTACGACGTTTGTGAAGAATGTTGATGGGAAGAGAGTTGTGGCGGAGTTGGTTGAGGTTGAGGAGGAGGAGGAGGAGAAGTAGAGAAGTCGGAGGGACGAGGTCGTAACTTTTCAGCGCAGGGAGGTCTGTGATGTAGTCAGTACCTGCGTACGCATCCGACTGCTTGTTCGCCACTCTGCACATCGTACGCGGGCCACATCTGCAAAAACTTTGCCATTGAGTGGGCTATCAACCGCACTTTCCCTTTTCTGTTCGTTGGTTCGTCCCTCCCATTCTATGCACATATGCAACAAATTTCGTCCGTCACATCATACACATAGCTTCGCATTCAGAAATCTCGCACGCCACCCATATGCACAGTCTTTGGCAAGCGTCCCATTCATGAATCGCCCGAACGCCACGCTCAAATCAAACAATAATCAAGTACTTCGTGCCTCATTCGACGTCGAAGCATTTGCAGCATTCTCTCGCGCGGGGTCTTCCGTCACGGTTTCCGGCTCTCCAGTACGTCGTGTTCGGATCCTGAAGAGATCACGATATCTTCTTCGTCTGCTGGTCTCTTCCTCGGCTTGCGTTCCACTAGTGACGGAAGCTTGTCGCTGTGCTTCAGCTGTCGCGGCAGCATTCTCTCGGTACCTACGGAGCGCTGCGACGCGTTCTTCGCGTGACATGCGTTCTGGTCTCGCCACACCGAGGATGCCCAACATGATGCTCCTACGCACTCTCGCTCCGCGACTACCCTCGCCGTTCTCCAATGGTGGCGCAAGTCCTTCTCGGTTGGCATCTTGAGCGATTGGATTACCGTGTTCGTCTACCTCGGCGTCTTCCGCGGCCTCTGGGGGTCGCAAATCGATTCGACAGAGCGGACATGTCCCGCTAACGTTCAACAGCCAAGGATCGATGCAAGCAGGATGGAAGCGATGGTCGCATGGCAATACTCGTTGATCTTCTCCCACTTCAAAGTCTTCGGTGCATATACTGCAACCTTGGTTCGAGCTTTCATCAGGTGTCGCAGAAGCGCTGCGTTCCGTTGTGTTGTCAGCAGGCGCAATGCCGCCTGCTGCAGCACTGGTGCCAGAAGTCTGTCCATTGGTCTCCGGTGTTGTGCTGTTTCCAGTCGCGTTGCCTGTGGCATCTGTTGTGCTTCGAGCAGTCGTCGTCTGATCGCCTACGTATTCCACTGGACCGTGCTGCTGCCCATTTTCGAGTTCAATATCCGTAGGCTTTGCGACAGTTTGATCTCCACCTGTTCGATCGCCCACTTTGACGATAGGTAGGGAGTCGAGCATTGCTCTCGCAAGTCCTCGTGCACGAGTCTGTCGCGTGCGTCCGATGACATTGCGTGGTCCGTATCGTTCTGGATGTCGGTGGGCTCGGATGGCTCCGGTAATGATAATGCACAAGAACAATGCAGTAATGACGCCAGTGATCGAGTACAGGATAATCATGGCTACAGCAGTACTCGGTGACGGCCCCAACGGATTCGAAGGATTGGAGTTGCTATTCGAATTCGACCCGCCCGATGTGCCATTGTTGAGGGCCTGTCTTGTGCCCAAGACGGCCCACGCCTGTGTGTCCCCAGCGACCGACAACATCTCTTTCGAATTATCCGAGCTTTCGAGTGTGAAGATGTTCTGGTAGGTGCCAAAGTCGCTACCGTTGCAAGTCTGAGCAGAGGTGGAGTATAAAACTACGGCAGTGGCATTCTGGGCTCTCGCAGCATTGAATACTTCTTCCGGCCCGAGGTTGCTGGTCGATGGATCGCAGGATATGAGAGCGATCGAGTCAGTCCTGATAGTAAGAGAGTTCTGATTGTTCGCGAGGATGATATCACCAGAGAGGGCGGTAGACTATAAGCGCAGGAATGATCCTTGATCAGCAATGCCTCACTCGCCGCGCAAATCCAAGAACTAGTGGGGATGAGGATGAGTGAACACGTACTGTAATGCTCTCCGCGGCCGCTTGTGTCAGCGGGTTCACTGGGAAGATGGCGGCAGGAGGCGCCGACTGGCCGGATTGCTGCTGGTTCCAGATGCCCAAGAGGATGCCGTCACGATGGAAGGTGGAGTTCTGGGCAGTGTCGAGCGGTGTCAGCGTCTGCGCGGATGCGGCGGAAAGCAGCAGCAATGCCTGCCACGGTGCGAAGTGCATCCTGGGGCGGGTGGTGTCGCCAGCGCCAACCTGTGACAGGTACGGCGTCAGAGGAGCGCGTGGCGGTGCCTGGTTTTGTGCGACGGGCGCTCAACGGGTCTCGTCGTCATGATACAACAAAGGACATGGCGAGTGGCCGCGTGGCAGAGGAGCGCTGACAAAGGCAGAAGTAGGACGTCCCACTGCTAAGACTTGCACAGCACCATCGCCAACCCGCACAAGACCTCGTCAAGAATCGCGGAGTAGCGCGCTGCCATGGCCGGGAGAGGTTTAGTGCTGTCGTGAGACGCGGATCTCGCGGTCAGCCTTCTCGGATCACCAAATTCCCGATCGACTCCAGTCCCACTGCCGCGGTTTCCAAGCAATGTGCAGTAGAGCAACAGCATGTGCTCCACGAGACTACATGCTCTACATATCTGTTACAGTCTTGCAAGACCCCGATCTGATATATGAGCTCAGTGGTGCCTTCACGCTGTAGAGTGTTTGAGAAAGCATGGCATCACGCCTACGCACGAACTCGGCGGCAAACGGCGGCCGAAAGCAATCCGCTCTCCCTGGGAAAGAATAGAAACGATGAAAACACCGCAACATAGTCCGCTACATTCTAGAACCATGGCCGGCCATGGTTATCATACGATGCGTGCTGGCAGAGGATGCAGCAAAACCTGAGCTGCATGTCCGCGCTTTTCCGTGAAGAGGTTTCGAATCCTGTGAAGAACAGCGGGCCTTATGCTTATGTTTATTTGCATGCGCAGCAAGCACATGAGCAACCATCATGCTTGTCTCGTAAGCCTTCATTCTCGATGTAAAGCTGTTGCTGATTGTGCTCGATCAAGAAACTGATCAACAGTAAGCTTAACTGTAGTCAACATTCGCAGGCAGTCTCCACGCTGTAAAGCAATTGCTCTACCGTTCGCAGGATGGAAATTCGTGGTTCAGGCGCCATAGTGTGTCTTCATGCTACACGACAAGCAGTGGTACACTCGCAACATGCACTGAAGCACCGTTCTATCAAGCGCCGGAAGTGCCTGAGATCCGTTGCGCGCTTCTACAGCAGAGCCCGTATAAGACACCGCGGGATACTCGGTCGATGCTATCGTGTCAATGTGGATCGAGCACACTGGCGAGGCTCTTCGCACAATTTACGGCCGTTCCACAAGTGCGAACTTGACGGCTTCAGAGGCTCCGACCATCCGCTCTCTGGGGTCCCATAGAACTTCAGCTAACAGTTTCACATTCATAGTGAACGTTTCGTTCCTCAAATGGCGGGATATATCGGCCGATTGCTGTTCCAGGCATGTAGTTATGGACATATGCGATCCAGACCTGTGTAGCTCACCAAAGACTACGAGTAAGTGCTTCCGAGTCGACGGGGTTCACTGCAGCTGTCAGAGCGTGGTTTCTCTCGAAGCACCTGCCACTCTCCCAGATTGTAGACTCCAAAGCGAAGTTGCGTGCGTGGAAGCAGGAAGCGGCGAGGAAGAAAAGGCAGCTGCGCTTTCCTTTCATTTCCTTCTTGCATTCGCCGACATCGGAATCCGGCCGAAGACCACGACTCCAATACTGCTTCACGTTTTCAATGCTGTCGTTGATCAGACTTGGCCATCATTATGCCAGGCTGCCGAATCATCGCCGCGACAAAACTATACTTGGCCTTCAGCAATGACGCCCAGCTCAAGTTCAGCAGTGCAGTGCGGTCACTGCGTTTGACGGATTTGACCTCGGTGTCATATCGGCAGCACTGACTTCGCAAGCTCAGCGTGTTTCTCCAGGCTGGTAAAAAGGTGAAAGTCCTCATGCGGATCCAGATGGACAAGTATCTGCCTGTGACAAGTTGATGAGGTTACTTGTGGACTTTTTGATGAGAAGCCAGAAGTGCGTCTTGACATATCACGGCGGCATGTTATTCCGAGCTTAACCCAAACAGCAAGAGCCGAGGAGATGCTCCTCGCAGACACTCACCAACATAAAGGCCATCTCGTGCTGCAAAACATAATCCTAGACAAACCCCAGAAAGACCAGCTAAAGCTTGCGAACTTGGACGATGGCCAGCCACGAGGTTTTCGGGATCAAGAAACTCAAAATGCACGCGGCTCTTCCATTCTGTAGGGAAGCCGGTTCTCAGGCCTCGCCGATTGGTGAGTTATAGCTATATCGCCGCAGGCCTTATCGCGCGCGCCTCGTGGCTTCTGAGGTTGGCAGTTCCCATCGAGTAACAACAAGTCCCCACCTCTGTACGACACACAGCTGCACCATGACCGTCCACGCCGTCAATCCACTGCTGGTGCTTCCTGGGTCCTGCTGTACCGCGGAGCATGCTGCCATCCTCCACGGGCGATCGCACATCACACACAGTGCACACGCCACAGCGACCCCACGATGTGCTTCCCTCGTGGAAAATGGCTGCCCGCATATTGCTAGTGTGCTCGTGTGCTCACTTGGCAAGGATTGGCCACGAGGTCGTTATCTATACCTTCCAACAGTCCAGCCCTTATCCAGCTGATTGAAGACCTTCATCAACCAATCTCTGCCCCGAAAATCAGCCTTGCCAGCGATCTTCTCGAACGCCTTTGCCACGGCCCTGCATGAACTTATCACCACTAGGTCTGGACGTAGTCGCGTGTCGTAGCACATATATCGCAGTATAATCTGATTCCTGGTTTCAACATTCACCAGACAAGTATTTTCATCGTCAACATGGATTCTGGCGAGAAAGGTCCATTCTATGAGGTCAAGGCGAGCTCACCACCTCATTCTGCCAATGAACCCGAGGTCGGCCATGTAGGGCAATTGCGCAACAGACTTCCCGGCTTCAGCCTTACAGTTCGTCAAGAAGAGAGCAGTTTTGCGACAACGAAAAGCGCTTCCAATGCCGACTTCGACCCCATTCCTCCTTCGAAGCGGACTTGGACATGGGCTGCCTATGTTGCGTACTGGATGGCTGATGCGTGGGCCGTGTCGAATTGGCAAGTCGGTAAGGCATTCGGCTCTTCTGATGATATACGGATCAGTATGTGAAGGTACTAATGTGGAATGCGCAGCATCTTCCATGATTGCTGTAGGCCTCAGCTGGAAGTTGGCCATTGGCGCGTGTGTCCTGGGTAACGCGATCATGGGTATCGTGATCACTATCAATGGCAGAATTGGTGCAACTGTACGCACTTCTAGTTCATCTCAAGTCTGGAGCGACACTAATTTGCGCAGCTTCACACACCCTTTCCGGTCCTGGCGCGTATGCCCTTTGGCTACTATTTCAGTTACTTCGTCGTGCTGTCACGTTGTGTTCTGGCCATTGTCTGGCTCGGGTATGTCTAGCAAACATTCTCAGCAACCAACCCGATACTGATACCATCATAGTGTGCAAACTACAGTCGGTGGACAGTGTACGGCAGTCCTTCTGACCGCAATCTGGCCCAGCTTCGCGAACATCGAGAATACGATACCTGAAGATCAAGGCATTTCGACATCTGGAATGATCGCGTTCTTCATCTATTTTTTGATTCAGCTACCGTTCCTGTGCATTCCGTACACGAAGGTAAGTTTACCTCTCTCAAGATAGCACTCTGATGCTTACCCAGAACTTCACAGATCCAATACTTCTTCGGCTTTAAGAGTATCATTGCTCCGATCGTCTTCTTCGCCGTCTTCGGCGACACACTACGAAGAGCCGGTGGCACAATCTATAACTCCGAAGTCGTAACAAGAGGCAATACTGTTGGAGGCTCTGCTTTGGCCTGGGCATTCTTTTCCAGTAAGTGCTCTGTCACACCAAGCAAAGCCTATGCTAGGGACTGACCTCTGTTGCAGACCTCAATGGTGTCCTCGGCAACTATGCTACCTTGGGTCTGAACATTGCCGACTTCTCGCGTTATGCAAACAAGCCAAGCGCGCAGAATGTCCAGGTTATCGTCGTCCCTGTCATTTTCACTATTGTTGGTCTGCTCGGTATCTTCACTGCGGCGGCTGCTGAGACGGCTTACGGTAAAGCCCCATTCTTCTCATTCACTTGGCATTAACATACTGATAAAATTCCCGACATATAGGCCGTGTGATCTGGAACCCTGTCGAGATCCTCGATCTGTGGATGGCTTCCGGCTCCTCAGGTGGACGTGCTGCTGCCGCGTTCGCCGCCATCGGTCTTATCATCGTCACTCTCGGAATCAACATCTCAGCCAACTCGATCAGTGCGGCGAACGATCTGATGGCTTTCGCGCCAAAGTATATCAACATCCGACGTGGGCAAATTCTTGCTGCGATCATTGGTAGCTGGGCTTTCGTTCCTGTACGTCCATGCGGTCCTACCATGCAGGAGCTCGTTGCTGACAGAATTATAGTGGAAAATCCTGGCCTCTGCAGCCAAATTCCTCGCTTTCCTCAGTGGATACACCATCTTCTTGGGACCGATGACATCCATCCTGATCGCCGAGTAGGTCCAAAAGACTCTTCATAGTCCGATTTCCAAGAAACTGACTTTCGCCTCAGCTACTACCTCGTCCGCAACCGAAATGTCTCAGTCCCAGACATGTACAACTTCCACGGCATTTACCGCTACTCACCCAAATTCGCCTCCAACTGGCGCGCCGTCGCAGCATTTTTCATCGGCTGTATTCCTCCACTTCCAGGCTTCGCGGATAATATTCAGCGAGCGGGCGGTGGAACAACTGGTGTTTCGATTGGAGGTCAACATCTGTACGTCCCATTTTTCTTCCTCTTTCTTCGTGTTGACTTCCTGGACTTGTTTGCTGACAATTTGTCTTTCAGCTTCGCAATCGGCTACGTCTACTCTTTCTTCGCAGCGGGAGTATTTTACTATGGTTTCAACTATTTCTTCCCGCATGAGGAGTCGAAGATGGATTATCCTGTAACGGGTGAAGAGATTATTGCGGCGAATGATGCGAAGAATATGGAAGAGATAAGGGCGAAGTATGCGGCGGGGGAGAGACCGAATTTTTTGGTTAGAGCGTTTAAGGTTTAGGGTGGGTAGGTTTGTAGTGACAAAGACATGACACAAGGCGCATGATGATGAAATTCTGTATTGATTACGCTCCCATCTCGCACTTGGTGTTTGGACAGTAGACGTGCAATTGGGCTGCAGGTCGGGACTCGATAATTTCTTCGAATTGTTCTGTTTCAAGCGGTCTCTATCAACCCAGTCTAAACGCGCATTCCAGGCCACTTCGAGAACGGCATCCCAAGTACGCACAGTGAAGCTCTGGCACATTCGAAAGCTCACAAATGCCTGAAGACTTTCACTCAGAACACGAATACCTGATCATACGTTCTCGCCCTTCGCCGCCATATCGTTTCCCGACATGTATCGTTCCCATCACGGAAAGGCTTTTCTTACGCTTTGACCTGCGACACTTGCCCACACAGTTGTGCCTGGCCTCAATATACAACTGCGTAGTCACTTCTCACGTCTCCGCGAAGGCCCTTGCACCCTCGCGGCTGGATTCCTCCGGCCGCCGAACTTATGCTGACTGAAACTGGCGGCAACGAGTCGCGCCCTCTTGTCTTGCTGTCTTCTGTAACGTTCGTGCTCCAGACGGAGATGGCGATCTGCACCACCCAGCGGCTTCATGATGTGCTTGCCTTCGAGCTGCAGCCGTCTTTGAAGGAGGTAATCAGCGGCGGCGCAAGCCCGAACTCTAGCTGAGAATGGGTCTCGAAATTGATGCTTCCACCTGAGGTGGGAAATGGAATCGGGAGTTTCGCTTTCGTCGACAGGAGTGAATTCTTCGTCGAGCTCTGCCTCGTCGAAAGGTGGGAGTTCGTTCTCGTCAATTGGCGCTTCTGGGTCCTCGTCGCTTTCGTCTTCTGGTTCTTCCACTGACACGCTTCCGGTCACTGCGGGAGGTGGAGCACTGATCTCGTATTAGTCCAGTCCATGGCACCTTTGCGGTAACATATTGTTCACAAAGACGTAGATCGAGACATATGGTTAGAGATCTAGAGGAGGACGTGAAGACCAGAGATTTCGTTGATGACCGGAGTTGGTTATCTGCTGCATGGAGTAAGTTGCATGGCTCATGTTTGCTCTGCACCCTTGAAGCTCGAAAGCTCGTTCGTGACTTCTGGCATGGCAGAGTCTTGTCATGCGGGATCGAACCCCGTTTGCGTGCATCGTGGCACTATCGTCCTTTCCACAATGTTCGCGGTATGGGGTATAAGATGGTAGTGCAGAAACAGAAAGAAGAGAAATGCCAGATCGGGTCCAGAAATGGGAAGAAACTGCTCGAGGTATTACCATGCATCTTCTCCGCCACCGTCACCATCTCCCTCGTCATCGATATCGTCGCCGTTGTCGAAGTACTGCTCAGCGTTGTAGTCGTTTCCTAGATCGTCGTCGTCTTCCGAGAAATCGTCGTCACGCAGCTCCTCGACGTCGTCTTCGCCGCCGTCCTCATTTTCGTTCAGCTCATCGTCGTCGTCCTTGTCGGCTGTCTCATCGACATCGTCGTCGAACTGGGCAAGCTTGTCGAGTCGCTTCTTCTTGAGGAAATTCAGGTTTTTCTTGGGTGCCTCGCCATCTTCCTTCTCCTCTCCATCACTGATGACATCCCACAACTCTCGAGGTAGAAGCTCCTTCACTGTGGGTGTAGGTCAGTATAGTAAGGTAATCGATGTCGTCAAGCGCGGTGACGCACCGATTGGCAGTTTCTTCAGGTTCGGCATTCCACCAGTTCTCCTGATGCGCTTGTTTGCATACGACGGCACGTCCTCGAAAGCGTTGAACTCGGCGGCGTTTCGCTTGCCGCTTGTTGGTCCGTCCATGAAGAAAGGGCCATTGCGCATGGCATTGCGATGCTGGCGAAAGTAGCCGACCAACTTCTTCTCGCGATCAGTGGGTGGCGGTGCAAGGTAGACTTTCATTTCCTGCCTGATGTCAGTCCATCGTTGGTCCCCTGAGCGCAAGTGCGCCTGCTGCAGGTGTATGTACGCACCGGGTACAGCGTCTTGGTCCACTCGTCGTCGCCATCGCCAATTTCGTTCTGGTAGGCGGTAATCTCATCTTCGAGGTCCGCCTCGATCTCGAAGTCTTTGGCTCCAATGCGACCTGCTCCGCCAGCGCGACCACCGCCGCGGCCGCCGCGAAACATGATGGCTGGCCAGAAAACTTGTCCGTGCTGGTGAATCGAAGGGCAAATTCAGTGCGGTGCTGAATTGGAGATTTTCTTGTACGCGTGAATGGCCTGCGCAACGGCGCACAATTAGTCTTGAACTCGATAGCGATCCGTGATGCCGCCTGTGTCCTCGATGGTGCAGCGCGTGCTCAGCACTTGAGCACGTCGCTGATGTTGTTCGGGTCAGAAGTGAGGATTCGGATTGTCTCATATCGAGCTAGCGTGACTAAGCAAACTTTGAAAATTCTGGCGCCTGAGGCACAACCGTTTTCCAACTACCATCAATCCTCGCAAATATCATTTTTTCGTCTATTTCGAGCTGGAACTTTGGACGTCTTCGGCGTCGTTGGCGCAAGCCCATTGTGAACGCGTGTATATATCATGACTCAGTAGTCAATGCGCTTTCAGCTGAACGAAACTTTGTGATCCTGCCGGTGACCAGGATTGGCAGGCGCTCACCGTATCTCCTCCAAAATTTCTCAGGCTAACTCAGTGATATGAGTATACTTGCGATTTTCTATTTCACTCTCGCTATTCTAGATCTCTAAACGATAGCCACGATGAATCCTTTTCACTCAGCACGCCTGATCTACCGGGCAGTCGAGCCCAACGAAGACGAGGATTTCTTCCTCAAAATTCAGCAAGATCCGATTGGCTTTCGCAACTCGAACGCAAGGCTAGCATCACCACAATCCCGCGAAGATGTGAAACGATATATGGAACACCTTGCAAGCAAAGCACTTCTTGGAGTTGTGATATGTCTACCTGCTCCAACGCCTGAGTCTAAGCCGATTCCCATTGGAGATATACACTTAAGTCCGATTCCGCATTATTTGTCCCATCATCGAAATACGACTATTGGCATTGACATCCTCCCGGAATATCAAGGCAAGGGCTACGGTAGTGAGGCTATCAATTGGGTTCTAGAATGGGCGTTTCAAATTGCAGGAGTGCATCGAGTCGCGATCTCTGCATTCGAATGGAATGAAGGCGCCGTGCGGTTATATGGGAGACTTGGCTTCCAGCTCGAAGGCAGATGCAGAGAAGCCATGTGGTACAATGGGCGCTTCTGGGATGATGTGCAATTCGGCATGCTTGAACATGAGTGGCGAGCGAAGCATCTATCCACTAACGGACCAAAAACAACCTCAAACTGACGACTCGGCCTGCGCATCTGCATGTACAGTAGTCATCATTGGCATCAAGAGACGCCGTAGCACCGGGCCTGATTTACCTCAGACAAGCGTCAGAGTCTCGCGTTGCACCTGGGCTTGCTTGTTGTTCGTGGCCAGATCGGAAGAATAGACTAGAAGGAGGTATCGCATAGAGTACGTCACCATCCGCAAGAACAACACATCACTCCTCGATTAATCTCCACAGTATCCTGCATACGGATCATTCCATGGACTTCTCCGCGTTATTAAGACAGTTGGCGTCAAGCCTAAGGCAACTGCAATAATTTCATGCCAGATCGACCTCTTCGTTCGACATAGCATCAACTAGGTAAACGACTCTAGCGTCGACTAAGTCCCTCGCTCAACGTCTGCACGATACAGTTTGATCAGCGCAGACGGAGCATAATCCATAAACTTCTGTCCCGCCTGTCAACCACGTTGTGACTACATCGTGCAGCGCATACTTCACCCACATGGCGACCTCGCTCCTCCCGCGTGGTACGATGATCGAAGCAGGTCGATCGCAAAAAGCAGTCTCGATCAAGACATATATCCTAGTGCTCGGGTCTGCTGTGAGCATGTTATGGCATTGAGGCCGTCCCGAGCCAAGACTCCGACCATGCATATGGCCAAGGGACCGTTGGTGAATTCTTGGCATTTGCAAAATACGTCCGACGATGACATTGATGAGATAACAGAGATGGGCTTCAGAACGACCCGACGGAAGATCATGACATCAGGATAGATGGTAAATGGTCGAGCAGGATCAGATGGTGGTGGCGGGAATGGCTGAGGTCGACCACGCTGAAATATTAGCACACCTGGAACATACTTTGTTAGCTACACACGAACAAGACTTTTCAAACAGTACTTCTCAGACTCAATCATAATACTCAATTAAGATGCCAGGAACAATCATCGATGACAAGACTGAAGACCATGGCGCCACTTGGAGAGCCGAGTGGGCAGCAGCCCAGAAGCTGAAAGGCCCATCAACCAAGTCAGTGTTCTACAAGAATATTGAGGAGGAACTTGACCTTTCACGCAAGACTTTGGGTGGTCTTCCACTTCATTTGCCCAGCCACACCATCGATTTCTCGACTTGCGATGTGCTAGGACTCGGACATAATGGTACCCTCAGGAAGGAATTTCTGAAGGAGCTCGAAGCTCATCCAAATTTCCACATCACCGCTGGCGGCTCTCGCCTTTGCGATGGAACCTCCAACTATCAAGACAAGTTCGAGAAAGAGATTGCGGAGATGATCGGTGTTGAGTCAGCTCTCGTCGTCCATTCTGGATGGACTGCGAACCAAGCCATCTGGTCCACTGTTCCGCGCTCAGGAGATGTCATCGTCTACGATGAGTTGATGCATGCTACTGCTCTCGCGGGTATGAAAGTCGCCATGGCACTCGATCAGCGTCCTTTCCGTCATAACGATCTCGACCATTTCATCGAAATTCTGGAGGACATCAAGGAGAATGTTCCTCTCGTCAAGCAGGGCAAGCGATGCGTTATCATTGGCGTGGAGAGCTACTACTCCATGGATGGCGACATCTGTCCATTGAGAGAGATGATTGATGCTGCCAAAGGTAGAGTCGAATTGTGAAAGCCATTCCAGGGACCGTGCTGACCGCTTGGCCTTGCTCAGACATTTTCCCAAATGGCAACGCACAGTTCGTCGTTGATGAGGCACACAGCTTTGGCTGCATGGGTCCAGATGGTGAGCATTTCTGAGACGATCCTTATCGGCCTAGACCACATGCACTGATCATTCTACCTTTCGCAGGCGGCCTTGGTTTCGTCAAAGAGCAAGGTCTAGAGGACGAAGTGGCCATCCGCATGATTACACTAGGCAAAGCATTGGCTGCATCCGGTGGTAAGTCCGAAAAGAGGCATTCCGTCCTGCTCCTGCGCATTCGCATTCTCGGTGGTCTGACGCTGGTCTGCTAGCTTGCATCCTTTCCAACAACACCGTCCGCGCTCTTCTCATCAACCAAGCCAAGGTGATGATTTGCTCGGTGGCGCCGTCTTTCCCGCTTCTTGCAGCCGGCCGAGCAGGATTCCGCGTCCTTCGTACTCCCGAGGCCCAGAAGGTATGTGCAGCCGCGTGACGTCCTTCGCAAATCCTCCGGGATGGCTTGCGATCTGATGAAGAGAAAGCTTTCTCGAGCTAACGGTGGCACTGCAGTCCCGCGAGTATTTGCACGATTTGACTGTGTTCTACTTGGACACCCTCACGTCTCATCCCACGTACAAGAAGGCCCACAAGAAGGGTCTGCTTCGTATGCCAGTCCATGAAGATGAAGAATGGAAAGACGGTGCTCCGATCACGCACATCGTTCCAATCTGGTGCAAGCCCAAGCATGCACATTATTTGTCGTTCCACCTCGTCAGAGACGGAATAAACGGGACGCCCATTGTGTTCCCCGTCGTGGCTCGCGGCGAGGACCGTGTCCGGATCTTCTTGCATGCGCACAATACGAAGGAGGAAGTTCAGAAGCTAGTGGATTCCATCTGTGCTTGGGCGGAGGAGATGATGGAGATCGAGGCGAGTGGCAACAAGAACCGCTTGCCAGCGGCTGCACAGCTCGCACACGATCTTCTGAAGGAGAATAGCGAGGGCGTTTCGAATGGCGACGTGGGAACCAACGGGGTCAAAGTGTTGAACTCTGGACAATAGACTTTCGTAGACTGCAGTGCCTAGGAGCCCGCTCCTTGGCGCAATAGGAATCCTCGCTTCTCGTAGCCGGAAGTGGCATTGAGTAGCACGCTAAGGTGGTGCTCTCATGGCCACACGAGTTATGTCTCTGCACACGAACGAGCTTGCGGCTCCAGCCAGATGGCGCATGCATGAGCAATTGGTCCAAAGGAACCGTGAAGGTCCGAAGCCAATTTGCATGTGACACCAACCCAGAGAGGCGTATGGTGCATTGTAGTCTTGGAAGCTATTTCAGCTCCTTGCTGGCTGAGCGCAAAGCAGCTGACAACCACGATAGGCAAATGCAGCACAATAGAAGGGAACATGTGAGCATAGCCTGGCGCACATGAACGCGTTCCGCGGAATCCACAATTGCATGGCGTAAGCCGCCAGAGCTGAGGGATACGTTGAGCTCCATACAGTCTACACGTGGCCGAAATGGCTAGCTGCTGCTGATGATGAGGTGTTTGGAATATTGTGGCTTGAAGGAGCAACAGGCCGAGGGCGTCAGCTCCGTGCAGAAGGTTCGGAGCGAATTGCGCACCGGTCGATTAGCTTGATTTGTGGTAGACTCCCTGTACTTGGCTACATGAACGCGAATGCGAGACCCTCCTCAGCCTCACATGGACATACTCCAGTACTGCTTGATGCCCTCGGTCAGATTCAGTGACAGTGCCGCCAAGCGCTGCCGTAATTCCTTGTCTACGCGGAGCATCACTGCCTGCGAGAACGGATCGTTCGCACAGCCAGACTCCGGATCGATCTGCGCGAGCATCTCTTCGTTTTCTGATTCCGAGGTGCTCAGTCCGCGGTCGCCGAGCTGAGTGATCAAGGCCTGCACTTGATACAACTCGCACAATATTTGTTGAGCCAGCATGGCATTTGCTTCCTTGACTTTGACAACGTCGCTGATCGATGAGTGGCGTGTCGGAGGGCTAGACCAGGTTGCAGCAGGAGAAGGATATTGCTCAGCTTTGGTAACGTTGGAATCGTTACTGCTGCTTCTGCTGTTCTCATACAGAAGATGAGGACTTGTGCTGCCGTTGTCGTTTGTGCAAATGCTGCGCGCCGCGGCCACGTAGCTGTTGAGAATCTTCGATATGCTGAGACTGAGAAGCACAACGACGTATCCATCATTGCCAGACAATGCGCAAACGATTTGCGATATAGTATTGATCGCCTCTTGATTGCATTTAAGCATGTCCTGGATCGCAGATGTTGACAGTATCGAAGCGCGAGCGGCTTTGTCTCGTAGGGACAGATCGGCCATGAGCTGCAGTGCGGTTTGCAGGCTGTCCGACTCGTTGGATCGAGGTCCGCCTGCCGAGAATATCTTTGGTGCCACATGAGAGTCCTGTCTTGACAATGGCTCTCCTGCGCTAGATGCCACCGATGAATATGAGCCTAGATGTTGGTTCGACATGGAGTTTTGCCCAAATGGTTGATTCAAGCGTGAAGAATATGAGAAGAAGTCCTGTCCTGTGGCACTTTCAGGCAGAGGTGACCCATTCAAAAATGTGGTGACCGGTGATGCTGCCAGGAATTCATCGAGATCCATCGTGACCATGTCGAAAGAGTTCGGATAGTGCTGACCAGGTAGGCTCGAGCCTGCTGCAGCATTCCAAAATGCTGGGTTGTTGACGTTCAGCTCAGCCTGACTGGTGTAGCTTGGGACCCGAGGGTCACCAGTGGTAACTCCAGTTGTGGGTATGGACAAGTTATTGTGAAGAGTCGGTGTTGATGTGCATTTAGCAGTTTCGTCTTGGCTTTGGACACGATTCTTGCGTCCAGTTTTGCGGGTCTTCAGATATACGCAGGACATGCCCCGCTCGGTACATCTGGAGCATGCAGGCCTCTGTCGAGGGCAGCGGACCTTTGAGGCTGCACATGATGAGCAGCTGTCGCGCTCCCGTTCACCTGAAGGGAGCGGCATTGGATGACAGATTGCAAAGTTGAGCAAAAGGGGCGAATAAGTGGTTGCGTGAGAGAGTTGAGTTCCCAGCTCTGCAAAATTCGTGGAGGGTACAGTCACGCCAAAGTTAGTGGGGGCGCAGAGAGTGTCGAGAGGTTTTGAGAAAGTCGACGGCTTGTGATGAATTCACGGCACATTCTGATCGACTTGCATCTTGCATGTTATACAAGTAGGCAACACGAACAAGTAGCCATCGTCGATGTAATTGATTTCTTCGTCTTGGAATTTCATCAGAGTCTACATTGTTAGCGTTCGGCGTGCAGCCTCGCAACTCTGCAGATGTTGGAATCGGCGAAAGCCAGCGCCATGAGCACATCTTGCTCAACGAAAGAGTTATTGCAAGCGAGTGTGGCTGCTCTAGTACCTGCAGCGTCCCATGTCGATTTCTGTTGATCAGCTTTCATCGTGTTGCAGGCAGCGAGCTTACTAGCACGTGGGGAGACAAGAGCCAATGCACCAGTTCAAGCTCGTCCACGTTACGCAGAACTCAGATCGCTGAGCCCTAAGACTTAGCCAAGGCGACGATGGCAAACGATAGATGAACCCATTTGCCATTGATCGTAGACAGCCCGTCGTGCTTGTGGTCAATTCGGGTTGAGAGACATGCATGTGAAGTTTTGTTGATCCTTCGGTAACTCCACGTAGGCTGGACAAGATTTGCGGGATCATCACCACTCACTCGGCTTCCAACAGCCAAGTCCCGCCAAGATACCGAAATCTTATACTGCGTTAGAGCACGCCATCTTTCTGGAGTCAATTGTTGTAGGAGTGCTGGAATCGACGTCATTTGACAGATACGCGTCTCGAGGTGCGCGTACCATTTCTGTAGCTGCTTTGGGGAAGCGTAACGTCAGGGACTTGGTTAAGCTCAGCTGTTTCAAACTTCCAGACTCCATTCAGGGACTAATCTTTCCGTATTTCGAAGTTGATTTTGATGTCCTCACCAGTGTCAAAATTGCTCAGGAACAAGATGTCTCAGAAGCTGATAGTGATTGCGGGCGTTACGGGAACGCAAGTACGTTGGGTTCTCTCGATGTTCCAGTTGTGTGGTGCTAATCTCAGTTACCGAGTAACAGGGAGGTTCAGTGGCCAGGCATTTCCTGCCACATGTAGACTGGCGAATTCGTGGCATAACCCGCAATCCAGATTCGCCCAAGGCGAAAAAATTGGCCGAAGAAGGCGTAGAGCTTGCGCAAGGCGACTATGATGATACACAATCGCTACGTAAAGCTTTCGAGGGGGCTCACGCAATCTTTGCAGTTACTGATTACACCTCTGTCTGGACCCGAGTTTCCGAAAGTGAAGACTTGAAGAAGAAGGCTGCAGAGCAAAGCCTCACGATCAACGAGTACGCTCGCGAGCTCGAAATTGAGCAAGGACTGAATGTGGCATCAGCGGCGTCAGATCCAGCTGTCATCTCGACCCTAGAGCACTTTGTCTGGTCGACGCTGACAGCTATCAAAAAGATCAGTGGCGGAAAGTACACCAATGCTTGCCAGTTCGACTCCAAGGCGGCTGTTGAGGACCACATTCGAGAGAATGTGCCAGAGCTGAGCAAGCGCATGAGCACTGTGAATATGGGAGCGTATCAGGAGAATGTCCGCGACCAGCCCATTTTCGCGCCTTATAAGGAAGCAGACGGCAGTGGCTATTATTTCGTAAAGCTCAAATCCTCTGGCCAGCACAAGACAGTTCCTGAACTTTGGTCTACCCAAGATTCCGGAGTGTTTGTAGAAGCTTTGGTTCGCCATCACCCTCCTGGCACTGATGTGCTCGGGGCGAGGTTAGTGTGCATCGCATTGCGTCTCTTAACTAGTGGAGCTGACGATGTTTTCCAGTGAGATCTTGACCAAAGATGAGTATGCCGAGAAATGGGGTCGTGTGGTAAGTACGATCAGGGTCTGCCCGAAAACCTCCATCCCGCCCTTGTGAAGCGGTCATGACGGTCATCCTCGGGCCTTGTAGCGAAAGCTGCAGATGTCTCCAGATCCAGAGACGCGTACTATACTGCTCATCGCTAACATGTTCACAGCTTGGAGTCAAGGCCTCGGCTAAAGCGCTGACGGAGGAAGAGCTCAAGCCACTGCTGCCGGAGGGTTTTGAAGACGAGGTGTTTGAATGGTTCCACTTTGTCCCAGAGTATGGATACACGGGCGGGAATCCCAAGGTAAAGACACCTCAAGAGCTGGGAATCAAGACGACTCCGCTGGAGCGATTCTTTGAGAGCGAAGACTGGAGCAAGTACTTGTAGATGACGGTGAATATGAGGACAGTGTAGGGGTAGAGTGCAATGAAGTGAGGTCAGAAGAGAATACAGTTCGTTTCGTGTCCATGGCCGGGGCCAGTCCTGTATGTCTTGGCGTTCGGGCAGGCTTTATCTCCGAGTCTCGCACGAATGTTCACAGTCGTCACTTCCCCAACGTCGACGCGTCTCGAATGTTAGACGCGTAACTGCACCAGCTCGCATCATCTTAGTTGTGCCTTCCCATGACTGGACCGGCGTCTACGACAACATTGTCAACCAGGGGCCTCGCAGCGTCACATCATCCTCCGCTATCCCATGTCAAGAGCAGTCATCTTTGCGACCAACGTTCGAATAACGCTCCGCCGGAAAGCGCGTGGGTAGTGCAGCAGCTCCGGGCGCGGCGACGAGCTTGCGGAAGCATTCATGGCGACGCGAACAGCAGAGGCAGCAAGAGATGAATATGCTCGAGAAGTACAATGATTAAATCCACCGCCTACAACGCCAAACGGCAATTACATTATCAAAACGCCAAACTGCGACCCAGGACCAGACGCCAGCCCGAACGACTACTGCACTCATCGTCTACCCGTTCAAAGCCTTCTCCATACCCTCTGCAGCTGCTTTGCCAAGCGACTCCAAAGTTCCCATGCCCAAGAGTTGGAGCACTGAGATATCGAAGCCAAAGGTTTGCTTCCACCAGTTTCGCAATTCGATACCAACCAGACTGTCCAGACCAAGCTGGTCCACTGGCAGTGAGATGTCGATCTCGTCCTCTTCTTGCAACAGCAACGCCATGAGTTGACGACCGATCTCCATGGCCAGATAGCCAGCAGTGTCGGGTGCCTTGAGAAGCTCTGGCTCTGCTTTCGCTTTGGCGATGAATGCCTTCAGGTTGTTTCCATCATCGCTCTTCTCGTCACCAGCACCAATGTTGTGCCACACAGCCATGCGGAGATCTGTCTTCCACCAAGATCGAGACTCTGGGCTAGATAGCGACACCTTGGATGCGAAGCCAGTCGCAAATGTGTTGTTAAAGGCGTAGCCACTTCCTCCCGCGCTGGTATTGGCCGCTTTGCTGGCTGGTGGCAGCTGGATTGCTGCAGTGACAGCGTCAAGGATTTCTGCTTCGGTGCACCCAGAGTAGCCGTTAGTCAACAGCCTCTTGAGCAGAGCATCGTCGCGCGCGGCAAAACCCATGTCTGCCACTGCACCAATGTCTATCGAAGATGCAGCAAGGCCGAGGTCGTTGCGATATTGGACGAAAGCGTCCAAGAAAGTGTTAGCGCCGGAGTAGTTGGCCTGTCCGGGTTGTCCATTCAGACCAGACATCGAGGACAGGAAGAGGAAAAAGTCGAGGTCAAAGCCTGCCTCGGTCACTGCCTCGTGGAGATACCATGCACCCTTGACCTTGGGGTCCGAAGCTCGGTGCCACTGTTCCAAGGACATGTTCTTGAAGCCCTCGTCGGCGACAAGCATAGGGGAGTGCACCACACCTTTCAAGTTCGAGGATTCTCTCACGGCACGAACGATGTCCTCTTGTTTGATCATATTGCCTGCCACGAGTTTGACCTCGCAGCCCATACTCTCGAGCTCGTGGATGACGGCCTTTTCTTCTTCCCTGGAACCAGGATTCCTGGACAGCGAGACAATGCGTCGAGCTCCGTGCTCTACCAAGTGACGAGCGATGACGCTGCCGATGCCACCAAGTCCACCAGCAAGCAAGTAAGAAGCTGAAGAATCCAGCTTAAGAACTCTCTCGTCTGCGGCACGGACTGGGGCAGAGTCGACCTGGAGGTTACCCTTTGGATCACGGATCTTCAGCACAATCTGTCCAACATGCTTGTCATCTTGAACCGCTTTGACGGCTTTCTGCACATCGAGCATATCGTGGGCGTTGCATGGCATCAGTGGTGCAATTCGCTCTTCCTCAAGCAAATGAGCAATCGTTTGCAGGAGCCTGAATGTCTGTCAGTAAAATCACGATCGATGTAAGACAGCGTGGTCGCCTACCTGTTCACTTCCTCCGGCTTTGTGGCGATCATCGCATCAAGGAATACTCCAGTGAAACTTCTTCCGCCGAGGAACGAGCTCATGTCCAATTGAGCAGAGGCGAGGATGTCCTGACTGCCAAGCTCCACCATCTTGCCAAATTCAGCAACACATTTCCAAGAGTCATGCAGCAGAGCACCCGTCAATGAATTCAATACGAGATCGACGCCCTTATCGTTCGTCTCGCGCATGACATTCCGCACAAAGCTAGAGTCTTCGCTGTTGAAGATGCGCTCGCGAGGGATGCGGACTGCCGTGGCGAGGTGATCGGCGTTGGTCGTTGTCGCGTAGACTTCCGCTCCAAGAGCAATGGCCAGGAATGCAGCCGCTTGTGCAACGCCATGCGAAGCATTGTGAATCAGCACACTTTGTCCAGGCTTCAGTCCATCTAGCGCTGCGGCTGCTGTACAGTATGCCGAGGGCAGACCAGCTGCCTGCTCCCAAGTCATATGGCTTGGCAGCTTCTCACAGAGTGTGCTTGATGTGACCACATACGATCCGATGGTGCCAGCACCGAGGCACATGACGCGATCTCCAACTGCGAAGTCCTTGACGGCTGGGCCGATCCGTGAAATTATACCACTGGCATCAGTGCCCAGTCCTCCGGCTGGGTATGGAGCGTGGCCCATGATTTGTGCAACATCCTAGCAGGAATGTCGATGTTAGCAAAGCTCACTTATCATCGGATCAAATTTACTTACCGCAGAGCTCAGGCCGGCTGCCATGACCTTTATCTCGACGGCATTGCTGTCGAGCTCCCCTCGAATGCCGGTATCCCAGTGCAGCGATCCGAGTCGGCCAGGAGAGTCGACCGCCAGAGACATGCGAGCATCTGCTTCGCCATCAGGAATTGGCTCGTCGGCGAGCTCGAATGGATAGACTCTAGGCACGTAAATGCCACCGTCTGTGATGGCGTACTCCAGGTCTGGTCGGAGGTCGTCGCCCTCTGATCTTGCTTGGAACCTGGCGAAAGCCTGCACAACCTTGTCCATTGAGGCACCAAGGTCATCAACTTCGCACGTTGCGAACGAGAGCAACTCCTCATTGCGAATGGAGCGCGAGGCACCAATGATTTGCGCGAACCTCGGGTTGGTACAATTGATCTGACTGAGCTTAGTCACCCAGAAGAGTCCAGAGTCTCCAAGGTCAGCAAGCATTGCCTGGAATGCCTTGAAATGCTCCTCCGATGGGCTTTCCAGGAATGGCTCTTCCTCTTCAAGCAACGCAATGATGTCCTGCGATGCTGGGAGTGCAGTACCAAGGTTGCTCCTATCGACCGTCCAACCATTCTTAGCAAGTAGTCCAGCCAACGCGTCGCCACGCTCTGTCGAGGCATATTCAAGGATGGTGACTGCCTTGCTTTGCTCAGTTGCAACATTTGGTTGCGCAACATACAGCGCACTGAGCTGGTTTGGCTCATCGCCATCGAGGGTCGTGAACTCCAGCTTGAGGTCCGCTTTCTCGAGCTCGGACTGCCATCGGTCTGGCGTAGCATAAGGCTCTTGCTCTCGTTCGTCAGACTGGCCGTTCCACCAGTCCTCAAAAAGACCACAAGCGACGTTGACCCACTTCGAATCAGAGGTGATTTCTGAAATCACCAGCCTGCCACTGGGAGCAAGCAGCTTTTTGCAGTTGGCAAGACCTTGCTGGAGGCTCTTGCCGCCATGGAGGGTATTTGTTGCAATGATCAGATCGTACTGATCATTAGCAAAACCTTGGCCGTCGAGCTCCTGCTCAACATCCAGGATACGGTACTCCATGTTTGGCTTGTCAGCAAAGCGCTTCTTGAGATCGCCGAACGAGGAAGACGAGTGGCTGGTCACAGTGTACTTGGAGTACATAGGTTTGGCGATCGGCAGTCGCAGAAGCGCAAGAAGTGCTGCAGTGGACTCGCCGCTGATGGCTCCAACCTCCAAAACACGCAAGTTTGGCTGAGCATGGGCAATGCTTTGAACGAGCTTGCTTGTGTCGATGGTGCTTCCCTGCTGGAACATGCTCATCAGAGTGTCATCAGCGCCCAAAAGCTCGTACCCGGTAACTTTGCTGGCCAACAAGTTGTCGATGTTTGATGCGACCTTGTACAACGCAGCGGCGCACCCGGCCACTGGCGTGCCTTCTAGCTTCTTGTACGCTTCTTCAATGCGAGGCAGAGCATCAGAATCCGCACCAGAATCTTTGAGCATAGGCGAGTCTTTGCCGATGATCTCGAATTGTCGACCGATCCATGCTGTGTAAGCGCTCACTGTCGAATCCTCTGACTTCTGCTCCAGTAGTTGAATATGTCTCTGGATATACTCGATGCAAAGTTTGCCCATGCTGTCGAGAGCCGGAGTGTAGACATTGCGGTCGACCTGGCGTTCGACAAGGTCCTCCAGGTTCTGGAAGTCGATGTGCTGGCGCCACTCAACACGAGCCGTCACTGGAAGCTGATGCTCGCTCTTCTTCTGGTTGGTGCTCACAGGGGTGAAGTGCGCCTTCGGCACATCCATGACCGCCTTTCCATCTGCTATCACTTGGAAGGCACCTTGGATCTCTCCAGAGCCGGGCATTACGTCTGTGTCTGCGACGACCTTCACGTCAGCGGCATCAGTGTCTGCTCGGACGATAGTGACATCCTCCAGAAGTGTCGGCATTGCACTGAGGTTGCCTGAGTTGACTTTGCCTTGCACAGATGCAATGAGGCCAGACTGGAGGGCGGCATCGATGACTGTTGGGTGCAAGTGGTAGGCATCATCACCGCCTCCTTCATGATCACCAAGAGTGGCAGTGGCCTTGCGAGCAACAGTGTCTGTCTCGATGCTCTCCAGAAGCTGGAACTCAGGTCCGTACTCCATGCCTGCGCCTGCAAGACTGTCGTACATCTTCGTCTTGGAGATCTTGCGCGGCAGAGATTCTGCTTCGATTTGAACTGGAGCCGCCTCTACCTCCTTGGCAATGACCTGCCCGTTGCAGTGCTTGACCCAGTTCGTGCCATTGTGTGATGCGATGGTGAACTCCCACCACTCACTATCCTCTGCGTCGCTGAGACGATGACGATGGAGCGATGTGACAACTTCGATTTCAGCATCTTCAGTAAGCACAAGAGCCTGGTTGAGGACGACGTGCTTAAGGCTATAGGCATCGTTCTTGCCGCTCAGCTGCCTGGCTGCCTCTCCTGCCATTGCAGCATAGCCTGCAGCAGGAAAAATGACAGTGCCATCGATCATGTGATCACGCAACCACGGGGCTTCCGCAATGCTGACCAAGTTGCGGAAACTTGGGTTGAAGTCGGTAGTCTCCAGACATCTGCGACCAAGCAGCTCGTGCTTAGGATAAGCTGGCCAGCGCCATTCCTTAGACATTCTCGACTCGTACCAATACTCCTGCTCATGGTTCCATGGATATCGTGGCAGGCCTGACATGGCTTTCTCGCCTGGGAACATTGTCTTGAAGTCGACGGAAATGTTATTCTCGAAAAGCGACCCAATGGCGGCCAGGTACTTCTCGACGCAGTTCTCGTTGCGAACCATGGCGGAGAGATATGGTGGAGAAGCACCTTCTTGTGCAAAAATCTGCCTTGCAGGTCCAGCAAGAGCGCCATGTGGTCCAACCTCCAGGAAGACTGGATTATCGATGTGCTTCAAGAGCCCGGCAACTGCGCGGCTGAATAGTACGGGGCTCGCCAAGTTTCGCACCCAGTACGAAGCATCCAAAGGGCTTTGCTCGGGCTCTCCGCTTCCTGTGACGCTGGAAAAGAACGGAAGCTCAGGAGCTTTGCCACCGACGTGGTCAGCAATTTTGTCGAGATACTTGTCTCCAATCTCGGCCATGTGGTAAGAATGATAGGCTTTTTCGACCTTGAGAAGACGGGCCGTGATGTCTGGATTGTCCTCTTTGATGCGATCAAGGGTCTCTTGAACAGCATCTGCATCGCCAGAGATCGTGACGCTCTTCGGGGAGTTCTCGCAGGCGACGATGCAATGTGGTGGGCTGAGGTACTTCTCGACCTCTGCCCAGCCAAGTCCAACTGCGGCCATGGCGCCCTTGCGGTCTTGCAGAGTCGCTGCTTGTCCTCGCTGATAGGCGCCGATGATGGCCTCCTTGGCCGTAAGAGCTCCAGCAGCATAGGCAGCACCGAGCTCACCGCTGCTGTGTCCCACAACAGCTGCTGGTTTCACACCGACGGAGAGGAGCGAATCGACCAGAGCAATCTGTACGGCAGTGCACAATGGCTGTGAGAATTCTGCCTTCTGCACATTCGACGTACGGCCAGTACGCGAGAGCTCCTTCTCGAGTGTCCACTTTGGTGGCTCGGGCAGAGCTTGGAGATACTCGTCAAGAGCTCTGATCGTCTTCTGATATGGAAGATCGTCTCGCTGCATCAAATCGTGGCCCATGCGAGGCCATTGCGCGCCTTGTCCAGTGAAGCACATCACAAGCTCTTGAGCCTTAGCTGAGGTCTTCTTGCCAACAGATGCTGGGCTCTCGATCTGGCCGACAACCTTGAACGCACGATATGGAAGATGCTCTCTCCGGTTTGCCAGTGTATATGCCACGTCATCGACTCTGTCGAGCAGCTCTGGCTGTTTCACCAGAAGGTCTTCATAGTCGCTGATCATTGTCTTGAGAGACGCCGAGGAGCCGGCGGAGAACAAGAGCAGCTGCATTTCTGATGGAGCTTGCTCACGTTGAGGTTCATTCGTAATACCAAAGCTTCGCGCAGAGTCGACAATAACATGAGCGTTGGATCCACCTAGACCAAAGGAATTGACGCTAACTCGCTCTGCTCGGTCTTCCGGGAACGGCGTTGGCTCCACGGGAACTGTTAGTCTTCGCTCCTTGAACGGAATCTTGGGGTTCGGCGTTGTGAACTTGATGTTAGGTGGGATAGTCTTGTGTTCGAGCGACTTTACCGCCTTGATCAAGGACATCAGGCCGGAAGCACCTTCGGTATGCCCGATGTTGGGCTTGATACTAGTGATGTGGATGCCATCGTCTCCGAAGATATTTGCCACGGCGCCGGTCTCCAGAGGATCACCAACAGCTGTACCAGTGCCATGACATTCAAAGAAAGCCGTGTCCTTGGGATTCAGCCCGGCGAGCTCGTATGCTTTGCGAATCAATGCCTCGTGCATCACTGGATTCGGATTCGTGATGCCTTGAGTCTTGCCATCTGAGTTTGACAATGCTGAGCGAATGACTGCTCGAACTGGGTTGCCATCCCGGATGGCTGCCTCCAAGGGCTTAACGTAGAGTGCTACAATGGCCTCACCACGCGCATAGCCATTGGCATCAGCCGAGAAGGTTTTGCACGAACCATCCGGACCGAGGATGCCCTTCTCACTCATGGACTGCGTAGTGCCGGGCGCCATGATGATTGTGCTGCCCGCCACTATTGCGCCCTCGCTGGCTCCTCTCTGCATGGCTGCGCAGGCTTCATTCAAGCCGACGAGCGACGAGGAACAGGCTGTTCGAATTGTGAGACTGGGGCCTGTCAGTCCAAATTCGTAAGAGATCCTGTTTCCGAGCATCCAGTCGTTGTAGCCGTCGATTCTGTTCGCTCCGTGTGATAAAGGATCCCGGTTCATCAGTTCACCCCAGTCCTCGCCCATGTTTCCGAGGTAGCAGCCTATCCTGGCCCCTTTGTAGTTGACTTCTCCTGCATCGTCAAAAGCTTCGCGGACGACCTCGAGCATCAATCTCTGCTGTGGGTCTGCGAACTCCAGTTCTGTGCGGCTCAAAGTGAAGCGAGATGTGTCCAGGGCACCCAGGCTCACGTCCTCTCCGAGGAAGTAGCCGTATTCCGATGCAATGGCGCCGGCCTTCTTCTCCGGCGAGTAATATGCGTCGACGTTGTATCTTGATTTGGGGACTTTCGTTCTTCCATCGCCCTTATTGATCAGGAAGTCCCAGAACTCTTCTGGTGAAGCGGCACCTCCTGGTGCACGCAAAGCCATGCCACAGATGGCCACAGGAATGGATGGTTCGACACCGTTGACATGTTGTCGTTGTTGAGAAGTGCTGTTATGGGATGTTGCAGTATCTCCTGCTGAGCCACTACCACCGCCGTGCACGACAACATCATCGCTAGGCGGGTTTGGGCCGCTATCAATCTGCAAGCCGAGCATTTTGAAAGAAGTGTGTGGTGATGATGGAGAAGATAGAGGACGAGGGACGGTGGGACAAGGAGTTGTGTCTACCACCTGATGCAGTCTGCTTCCTCCACGAACAAGGCCTACTCGAGTTTCTTAAACAGGCAGCGTTGTCTATCGCTGAGATCATAGCACATGACAACGTGGCTGGCAAGTGCCCGATGCATGGCAACACGCGAGAAATCGTTCGCGATTGAAGCGTGCTCATCACGATCATTCGGCGAACCGACTGCTTTGTCCCGCATCAGCGCGCAGCACATGAAAAGCAGCATTCTCGCGTGCTTCGATCATCATACATCGATCAACATTGTCCGACAGGATCAGCAGTCGGCACGTTGAGAAGCATAGACAAGGAGCACAAAAGCCAGGAGGCCAAGAGGCCGCAAAACCTCCCGCCATATTGCTCGCTTTCGGATCTACTCTTACGCGTATGTGGCTTCTGAGGCGAGCATCGCTATTGCTCCATCGCGCCAGCAGTCACCAAAAACAGCAATTCTGAGGTTCGGTGAGATCATCCCGACGGAGTAATTTCTGGGACAACACGAAGCAAGTTGGAGAAATCGATCAAGCCAACAATCACAATCAATACGTTGCTATCTGCGGATTCCCTAAGGCTATCACATGTTACCTGGCATACTCTGGGTAATGCCACCATCGACCACAGTTATGGTACCCCACATATAATCGTTCGTCGCCAATGTTAAGACGGCCTGTGTAGTGGTCAGCTGATCGGAAGCTCGTACAAATGCTCAGGGAAGCAACTTACGCTGGCGAGATCTTGTGCGTTGCCCATGCGTCCTGGAGGCACTCTGGCTCCGATGGTCTCCATCTCTTTCTGGAACTCTCCATCTTCCTGTGGAGCGCTCATATTTGCAGCGTCAGAGCCACCGGTTGTCATTTCGGTTGGGAACCAGCCTGTAGCTGAGGTCAGCTTCTCCTCAGCAATTAATGAAGGAGTACGCACCTGGGGCAATCTGATTGACGCGAACATTGATAGCCTGGCCGGGATCAGCTTCTCCTCATCAATTAACCAAGGAGTACGAACCTTGTGGCTCAGATCATATGCCATCTGGCGGGTGACGTGCACCGCCGCAGCTTTACTAACCTGTGATTTTCTGTCAGCAATCTACATTGTGAGAAACGACACAACGAATTGGTATCTTACATTGTACGCCAGCTGGCCTCCCTCTGACCTGTGAGTGCGTCGTCAGCTCACCAGCCATCGGTACAGGATCATAAGATCTCACATTCTCAAAAGCCCACTGTTGGAAGTATTGTTAATGACGCTTCCGCCACGTCTGATGGGACTATCAGCAGACTTTGCAAGCAGCGGCAAGAATGCTGCCGTCACAAAATAAAGAGATGTAGCATTGGTGAGAAATGCTGCGTACTTATGGTAAGTGAAAACATTTCGCACAATTAGCTGATTGAACATACCACGCTGCCAGTCGTCTGGATTCTCATCGAACATGGCTTTGCCAAATTGTTCTGGTCCTGCATCTGGCTCCACACTTGGCTTTGTGGTCCAGACACCAGCATTATTGACGAGCCTATTCTGAGGTCAGAAATGCTCGTCGCCAGGGTGAATCGTTATTCACATACACGTTCAGATAACCCTCATTCTTGGTGATGAGCTCCACTGCAGCGGAAATGCTCTTCTTGTCGGTGGTGTCCATCTGGAGAGGCACAATGCTTCCGCCCTGCTCGCCGAGCTTCTCAGCGGATCCATGGACCTTTGCGGTGGTCTCGAGGACCTCCATCCGGCGACCGGTGATGTAGACTTTGGCGCCATTGGTTGCAAAAGCTTGTGTCAACACTGCTTCCCGATTAGCTGTTCCATCTTCTACGAGAACATTCAGTATCACGCACTCAATCCGATGCCCGTACCACCTCCGGTTCTGGTTGCCATCAGCTTTGTCAACGACGATTTTTCGTTGATCTCTGCGCCGTTGGAGCACCACTTACACTGCTCATGTTAGCGAGGATGAAGTATGGTAATGGATTATTACTAACCTAGCACAACCCAGCCCTTGACCGAAAGCAAAGCAGCTGCTGACAGAGGATGTTGGTTCACCATGATGTCCAAATCTGGAAAGTAGATCAAACAAGAAGAGTCGTTCGAAACACCACAGCACTCGCTGCTCTGGGACGAGTTTGCAGTAATATCATCGCTATCGTATGCCTACATGGCACCGATGATGCATTTCGTTTGCAGCTGTCCAGCCCGTTGACTTTGCGGTAACATGGCACAGTATCGGACTCCTCTCTTTGGCATCTGCCAAGACACCGAAACACACGCCGCATCTTCGCGATGTTACGCGCGAGTCTACAATGAAGATCGTTGCAACATCGCCGAATGGATCGCATCGCAAATCGAGACTTCTGTTGCGCAAATTGCCAAGATCTGCGAAAGGCCTCCTCTGCTCATCGCTTCTCACGCCTGCACCCCGAGCATGTGAACGGTGGCACAGATAACGAAAGTCTGTTCTACAAGACTGCACGCCCTTTGCTCTGGTGAAGCCGGTCAATTTTGACATGAGTCACAGTAAGATTTTAGGTCATCAAGATTCATACACAGTTATCCTAATCATCCAGGCCATCGCGTTAAGGCCAGGTGAATCCGAGAAAATCTTCAGTCATTATGCTACTTTCGGACTCCTCCAATCAGCACTATGCACATTCTCAGAAGAGGTTGACTTCTGTCGAAACCTCTGTGTTTCCTGTCTTTGGTACAAATGGCTTTTACTCCGCCGCAACTCGGTCAAACTGCATACTTGTCAGCACTTCGGAATCAGGAATGGAGCAGTCGATACGTACGCCTAGTAGTGGAGCCAATAGCACAAGTGGCCCACACGCGACGACTGTCATCAGGTACAAGTTGCTCATAGCTTCAACAATTGCTCCCGCTACCTGATCTTGCAGCCCGGTGTCGAAGCTTTGGTAGACATCGCTGTACGAGCCCGCGAGGATGGAGTTGAGGTCGCCAGGAACATCTGGTGGCACGATGGATCTCAGCAAATTAATGCCTGTGTTCTGAAAGATACACCCAGCGAGAGCCGGGAATAATGTGATGCCAATGCATTGAGCAACGCTCAAAACACCAATCGCATTGAAGACATCATCTGGATCCGGGACCACAGCAGATACACAGCCGAAGGCAGTCAGGAGGAAGCAACCGCCGCCCAATCCCAGTATAATCGTGTACCCGTAGATGTAAGATGTGGAGGTGAAGTAGTTCACGGTATACATCAACCCGCCTCCGATGGTAGCCAGGATGGATCCTGCAAGTAGCCAGGGCATATAATATCCGAGTTTTGACATCAGGAAACCATTCATCATGGAGATGAAGGCGATCATTATCACAAACGGAAGGAGTTTGGTGGCGGCCTCCACTGGCGACTCATCCCTGGCGAACTGGAAGAACAGCGGCACGTAGAACTATACAAGTCGGTCAGTACAATTCTCGAGATCTTCTACTTTGCGGCACATTTGTTGTACACTTACGATGGCAATGTAGACCGCCGCAGGTGCCGAGAAGATGGAATACTGCAAAATCCCAAGCTTCCAGTTTCGAAGCATGTGGGATGGGTACATGCGATC
Organism: Cercospora cf. flagellaris; assembly: GCA_005356885.1. Lineage (NCBI taxonomy): Eukaryota > Fungi > Ascomycota > Dothideomycetes > Mycosphaerellales > Mycosphaerellaceae > Cercospora > Cercospora cf. flagellaris. The sequence continues at coordinate 1,288,053 of RJLU01000009.1, read as the reverse complement.
TTCGACTTTGACGAATGGATGGTACTTGTGCGACAGCCACAGTGCAGGCGTCAAAGCTCCAAAGATGGCATAAAGGATGATCATCGAGGTTGAGGTCCAGGCATACAAGCTGCCTCCGAAGACGATGATCATGAAGCCTGCTGTGCACCATCCGGCGAATAAAGTGAGTGCGAGCCAGTCGATTTTGGCCCACTTTTGACGCGCTGTGAGAGTCTTCTCTGCTGTCATGGAAGGTAGTGTCCAAATGATGACTGGAACCACGATGATGATGAGAAATAGATTCATATAGAATCCCCATCTCCATCCGCTGTATAGATGTTAGGCACGAGGTCTGGTCGCTCTCGATTTTGAAGACTTACACTGGACTTTCTGCGAATCCACCGCCAATCTACACGAGTTCCGTCAGCACATTCCAATACGGATGCGGAAAACTCACCAGAGGACCCAAGACTGTGCCGACGCCCCAAACTGGAGTGATGAGGGAGATATAAAATGGTCGCTCTTTCTCAGTGGTGATGACACTGAAGAAGGTCAATGAGCCAATGTATACTCCACATCCTCCAATACCAGCAATTGCTCGACCGACGATCATAGCATTCATGGTGGGCGCTCCACCTGCGATACCACTTCCGAGCTCAAAAATGAGGAAGTTCCACAAGTAGAGCCATTTGATGTTGAAGAGCGAGTGGAGCTTGGATTGTACCAGCACCAGAACGACACCAGGAAGAGCATAGGCTGTTGCGAGCCATGGGAATTTGGCAAACTCGCCTAGATCTCTGATGATATCTGGCTGGATGTCGGCAACCTGCAAGACGTGTCAGAATTTCACTTTACGCCACTATGCGTTCACGGTACCAGAGTTGCATCTGTCGCGAAACAGAACACACATGAAAGGATGGAGAAGATTGCGAGAATCCGCCATATTCCATGAATATCCCTCTCGAATTTCCCGTCGCCAGCTTTACGTTCTTTCGTTGGAGCACCAGCTTCGGCCTCATCAATGCTTCGTGGACCTTCTTCAATATCACTTCGGGTCGAAGGAGCATCAGTCTTCTCGTCCTTGTCGTCTTTCTCATCCTGAGCATGTTTATCGTAGGCTTGAGACATTTTGGCGGCACAGCAGATACACAACTATCTCTGGGATCAAACGAAAGAGTAGCAGATGCGTCGAGCAATATTCGAGAACATCTCAGTGCTGTGATATTACTTCAACGTGAGCTGACTTTCTTCTCGAGTGCACAGTGACAACATAGCCTGCAGATCAAAGCTTCGTTCCCGCCATACTAAGAGAGGTACTTCCTTCAGCGGCGGTCCGCTGCCTTTCAAGATGGCTTAGCAATCGTCAGTTCCTTCTCATGTTTGAGAAAGAGTCTCTGAGAATCGTTGGAGCTAAGTACAACTAGGCAAGGTCGCCAACGTTCCGTGGCTTGGCTCGGGAGGTTGGCATAACTTTACGTGTACCCTGAGCCACGGTCATCAGAACTCGATGTTTCCGCATCAGCGATGAGCGCGATGCAGTAATTCATACGTTTGACGAAGTAATCGTTGACGCGGGGCGTTGAAATTATGCCGGCCACAGAGTGGACCACGTCCTGTGTCCTGCAAGCTTTTTATAAAGCCGAAATATTGTGACTGGCCTTTCATTTCGTGGCTTTCCTGCCGCTTCAACAAGCACAACAGATCCGAGCTGAATATGGCAATTCTTGAGCCTGGCTCGAAGGCATCGAGTTCGTCTGATGTCGACGGCCCTCAGAATACCTCGACACCAGTGACTGGCGAGAAGGGATCGACGGAAGAGCATGTCGGCAACCATACAAGAAGATATCGTGCTGTCTACAATGGCTTCTTCGGCTTTTACCGCTCGTACAACTTCCCACTATGTACGATGTTCCTGCCACACGTCCCGGTCACTTTACAGAGAAATGCTGACATGAAATTACAAAGGGGTCATCTTTGGCGGAGGTATGCTCGGGTTCTCGCTCTCCCGCCTGCAACACTACGATTACGATGGCACGTTCAAGAACGATTTTGCACTTGTTGTAGGGCAGTGGTACTACTTCCAAAGTGGCCGTGAGCGAATCGGAATGATCATTCATCTCGGAGCCATTCTACCAGCTGGTATTCTCGTGGTGTTGCAATTCGTGCCCAAGATCCGAGAGAAGCTTCTCATCTTCCATCGCATCAATGGATATCTCGTCATCCTACTAGGCCTTCTCAGTTCTCTGGCAACGCTAGCAGTGATACCGCACAAGCAAGGAGGCGGTGCAAGAATTAGCACACAGACTGCAGAAGCGTTTCTGGTTATCATCACCACAGTCTCAGTCGTTTTGGCCTGGTGGAATATTCGGAGGAAGCGTGTTGACCAACATCGCGCCTGGATGCTTCGGACCTGGTTCTATATGGGAACGATCATCACGAGCCGCATCACGGAGTTCATAGCCTCTCCGATTATTACTCGAATTGGTGGGTGGTACGGAGTGTGGACCTGTGATGAGATCGATTTCCTCTACAGCCAGATGGGCATGCCTTTCCCAAGTTCGGAATATCCGACATGTGTTTCACCAGACGGGAGTATCAATCGCGACCTCTATGTGGCAGTTAAGGCTGTCCACTCGCTCGAACATCCTGAGCAGTTTGGCACGAGCCACACCCAACCCTTCGGAGCCATGGTGAGTGAATCACGGGAGGGAATCATTGGAAGCTTGACTGACTGTGGTATAGCTCTGGCTCTCTATCGTAGTCCATATCATTGGGGTCGAGTTTTATCTGTCCATGACTCAGAAGGAGACCGAAAGACTGCGGCAAGTCAGCCACCGGAAGCGCGTCGAAGCAGGTCTGGAATGATCCAGCTGCTTACTCCAGGTTGCATAGCTGTGGAATCCACGTTAGAGAATTTTCTAAAAAGACTGGTCATTCTGAGTGGCAAGAATCATACTGCACCTGAGGACGTGGCTTGGTGCGCGGTATATCGAGACCGAGTTTTCTGATGATCTTCAGCATTACTGCTGGCAGATGTGCTGTAAGACAAATATTTGATGTGGTTCTTAATGGTAGCTCTTGGTCTTGACCGGTTCCAATGTCCATCACAACCCACTCAATTTGGCTTTACATCCAGCTTCGATCCCGCGGGACTTAGTGTGCCGTGAGTCGTGGAATTGTCGATGCCAGCATTGAAGTGAGCCATCGCAAATATGTCTAATACACCTTCCGCAGATCGAACGCCTGCACGATATCGTCTTTCAGACCAAAGAAGAAGTCGTCATCGCTGAGTTGTTCAACCTCAGCACGGGTAGCCCACCACGCTTCCGTGGCCACAGACCCTTTCGGAACAGTGGGCGCAGTCTCTTCTCCTACGGTCCAAAATAAACTTGCACGTAGCCATGTCGTATCTTTGAGGCCACCAGGAGTCACTGCCGTAAGCAAAGCAGTGGCTGCTTTACTGCTTCTAAACTCGCTTGGATCCAGACCGACTTGTGTTCGAGCTGCAACTCTGGAAAATTCCGCAACAGAGATATCATCTGCTTCTGGAATTTGCTTGTCGATTGAGGTGTTCAATATGACGTCCAGACCATGATCTCCAGGCTGGATGACACGAAATACTGGTGTTCCTATTCGGCCACCCCAAGACTTGATTGTATCGACAAGGCGTATCAGAAGAATATTCTTGTCGTGAAATATCAGGCTGCTGACAACCAGTACATCGATGCCGCTTTCAAGTTTTAGCTCTCTTGCTTGGTATGCCAGATATGCCTCAGCTCCGTCGCTGGTGTCGACTGTGAAACCATTCTCGTCGATAGCTTCCTCGTTCGCAATCATGCTGTTACTTCGGTCTGCCATGATCAATATTGAAAGTGTAGAATCGCTTGCGTAAATCGATATTGTCTATCAGCAAGACGTGGCCTCCAGTCTATGTCTCTTGGTCCAATATTGTAATTCTGGGCGGAAGCTCTTCCATGAGCTGAGCTGGCAAGCTGGTTTGGCTGGGCAGGCAGCTCCCACCTGCGACGTCATCGACCATTTGTGTGAATGGAGCAAAGATCGGCACGGTTGATCTCAACCAACAAGTGGAGCATACCGTACTGCCGTTCAATCGGCGCAATAATAGTGAACGCAAGACGCAGAAGCGTGCGAACATCTGGACAGTTCCCTCCGAGACCAATATTGCCACTTCATTCACCCCGCATGAGGTTCAACGCTTTCTGCACGTCCTCGCTGACGTTGTGAAACCACAGCCAATCGAACCAACCATTCTGCAGCTTGGAAAGAATTTTGTTCATGTCCGATCCTGCTTCTTCGTGTTGGAAGAATATCATGCGGCCAACCTCAGCAGCTTGCTCTAGTTGCCTCTGTGCTCGAGGACGCCTCACAGAATCGTACGCACTCAGACCGGCACGAATCTGCGGCGTGTGATATCCGCCACGCCGAGATGACTGAGCAAGCTCTGCAAGCACATTCGAAAGCACTAAAGCATCTTCCAAGCCTTGAGAGGCTCCTGCTGCCTGAAATGGTAGACTTGCGTGAGCACTGTCGCCGATCAGAACAACTCGTTCGCGGAAATATGTTGAAGTTTGTTGATGATGGAAAAGGCCCCATTTGATCGGGCTAGCTTTGCTCAGAAGTTGACGAACACGATCATCAATCTCTGCGCCCTCAAAATCTCTCATCATGTCTTCGTGTGTAATCCTCTCGGTAACGGCATCTTTCGACTTCCACGAGCCTTCAGAGTCGGCAACGCAATGGAGAAAATTGAACTCCTGCTCATGTTCAATTCGATTGATGTTCATGAATTTGGGAATGAGAGACCACTTACCTCACCGCCGCTGATTCGATATGTCACAACGCTGCGGTTGTGTCCGAAATAGAATTTGGCGACATCCGTGAGATCACCAAGTATCTCACGGGCTTCCGAGATTGGTATCACGGCTCGGTAGCAGTAAGAGCCAGCGTACACCGGTGCTACTTCATAGGGATGTTGATCGTGTAGCACATGCTCTCTGAGTGCACTCTGAATGCCATCAGCAGCAGCAAGTATTGTGGCTATAGCGTTGGTTCCGTCTGCAAATGTCATTAATACACCGTCCGACTGCTCTTCGGCATTGACTAGACGCTTGTTGAACTGCACGTTCTCGATCGGTATAAAGTTTGTCATCGTGTCCAGCAAAGTTTTGCGATGTGCCTGAACACATCAGCATGGCTGTCTCTGATGCAGTGGAGTGATATACTGACAGACTTCCGAACGTAATCGGGATGGCCCCAGCCCGATTTGCGATACCACGGCTTGTTGCGGCCTGAGTGCTAAGTGAGCAACTTCACTTGAAGTTGTGTGAGGGACAATGCGGCATACCAAGACCATTCTCGATGAGCATGCCTTCAAAGAAGATATGCTGAGCATCCGCACCCTTGTTCCCCACACAGACCTTTTCGTAGAGTGGTCTGAAACCCGGCTCGATAAGGTCCATAGTGCGCATGCCATTGGGCCCGAACCCGATTCCCGCGCTTGAGTACCATCAGCAGGCAGTCTTGCAATGACAATTATCGTCCGTTTGTGCAAATCGAGGCCTACCCTACGACGGAATACTCCTTTGCTTCTTCGTATAACGTGAAGGAAATGCCCTTCTTGTGCAGAGCCATTGCAAGTGCCAGCCCGGCAATGCCTGCACCTAGAATGCATATCAGCCTGATATCGAGTGATTCAGGAGTGAGTACACTTACCTACTATGGCAACATGAAATGTCTTGTCTCCATTACGGGACATGGCGAATCGGCAAGAGGTGTGACCTCAATGAGTGATGCGTGAGCAGTGGAATTGCGGAAGCAAGTGAACAGCGCTGCTTTTTGCGCTTCGTTTCGTATAATCTCAGCAGAGAGTGTATTGTATCGTCTGATGCTAGAGTTGTCAAAGTGGTATGCCGTGAGGAAGGAAGTGTAGCTCCACCCGAATGTTGCCGAAATCGACCAGCTCTGAATCGACGTCACAGCATAAAATTTGATTGCGGACTGTTGGATTCCAAACAAGATTGCAACTAATTTTGATTGAGCTTTTGTCTACAGCTTCGAATGATTAGGACAATTAGACAAGAGCATCTGACGACGATGACAATTCTCGGGACTTGAAGTCACACCGCAATCGTCTCTTGATATGTATATATATGCGACTCGTATCCGACATGCTCTTAGCAAGTATATTCAAACTCAAACTTCATCGACGGAATGCCCTCAAAGCCGTCCTTGACCAAGTAGGAGATATTGTAAAATATATTGCGCTCCAGAGTAGCTCCATAGATCACAGGCAATGGCTCCAATCCTGGCGCGTCCAGTGTCACATTCAAACACGGCAGATCTGAGAACCCGGTGATTGTCTTCCGTTTCTCAAGCGTCCAACTCGGTGGCACCTGCGCTAGCGCGAAAGTGAAGATGTTGGTTCCGTCCTGCGTAGTATTTGGGTACGAGATCTCCAATGTGTTCGGCCTGGCGATCGCTGAGATGGTCGAAGCCGTAGGGTAGAGGGAGAAAAAGGTCATGTAAGGATGCGGAGTGTGATCCTTGTCGCCGGCCCATTGAACAAGTGCAGGGACATACTGTTCACCGCGATTCACAGTCTCGTTGACGACTTGGCCTCCAATCATGAGAGGAGAGGAGATCCAAGATGTCGAAGTTCGGTACTCGCCACTCGAAGTGGTATCTTCGTAAATTTGCTTGGTGATGAGGCGAGAACCCTCCCAAGGACCGGTTGCGGTCAACTTTGCGGAGGTAGACGAAAAGATGTGCTCTGCTGCAGTGTCCATGACGAGTGCGAGGGCCGCGCCTTGCGCCACATCATAAAGCAGATCCGCTTCTTGCTTGTTTGACTGTGGTCCAACGCCGTAGCCATAGAGGCCCCACCAGACGTAATTGATCACAGCAGAATTTGTTGTCAAGTCTCTGGAGTATGCTCGATCGTATGGCCCGACCATATTCGTCAGATAAGGATTGTAATGATCCGCAAGATCGTCGAAGAAATACCTCAACATCGGTCTTGCTCTCGTTGTAAGGACCGCATCCTTGGCCCCATATTTGATGCTCCCGGCCAGAGCCCATACGTCCATGCCGTAATATGTCGGAGACAGGTATTCGGACACGACATTGCTCCCATTATAGAAGAACAGATCAGCTATCAAATTTCCCTGCTCGTTGGCGTAATCGATGAACGTTTGATTGTTCCGTCGAGCCCCAATCCAGCCTACGTACCATGCTCGCATAACAGCAGGGTTGGTATACGCCGGGGTCAAGTTATCGCCTTCCGGAAAAGAGCCATTGCGGCGCATGGAACCAACGGCGGCGATTTCCAGAGAGTCTTCGATCTTATTCACGAGATCGTCGCCAATGATTGAGGAGAATTCCTCGACGATTTGAACGAATTGCGAGCCAATGAACTCCCGCCAGTTGGGGTCATAAGTACCCTGGTCACCAGAATGTCAGACTTGACATGGGTATGTAACCTCAGACAACGTACATAGATTTTGGGAGGGTAGAGATCGGAGTCAGGTGTAGGGTCTGGCTGATCTGGAGACAGCTTGAATGTGCCGTACCATGCAGTATTGTAGTAAGTCGAGTCGGAATATTGGCAGGAGATTCTGGCGTAGTTCAGCGGGACCTTCCAGCGTGGATGCTTCCTGTAGACTGTACGAACATGTTCTCAATCGCTGCCTTGGCATTTTCGCAGTCGCTACCATTGTTGCGGTACAACAGACCGGCAACGTACCACGCAGTGAAGCGCGTACTCCAAGGACCCTTGTCTGGATTCCTGATATACTTGTATGACTGATCGAGGCGAAGATCATTCACAGTCATTGACCAATCGAACAAGTCTTGTGCGGCTGTTCTTTACGTCAGCCTTCATTCTCCATAGCAGTACTTGTTGCGCCGACAGCTGCGGTACACGCGACATACAATTGGTCAGACTTGTCGTTTTCTGCGCGGCATCGACGCCAAGAGTGTTGATCAGAGCCACAACAGCCGCAGTCAGGCAGGATGATCGAAAGTGCCGCATTCTGCTCGACCAGACCAGGAGAAAAGAGGCCAAAACAGCCACGCGTCAAGTCAATGCCGTCCATCACGAGAGCCCACAGCATAGCTACATCTTATATGTGTGCCACAGCATCCGAAAGATTGGCATCTCATCTTTCTCCATTGGACTTCCCGCCTCAGCCCCACTGTTGCCATGCGAAGCCATCTGGTGGACTATCCATCGGTCTTGTCTTTGCCGGAGCATGAATGCTGCTGATGTGTTGGAGAATAGCCGGTCGTGCGATGGGATGTCTGCAGTGGCCGAGGCAGGTCCACTAATTGAGGAGCTGAGGGCAGCACTACCGCAGAAGTCGCCTACGAGAATGGCTCGAATGGGTAGATCTAGGCGTGCCCCGCAAGTGGAATGTAGCCCAGAGAACTTTCGGCCTATCACTGGCCGAATGTCCATCTTTACTGACCTGGGAACATTCGAAAGCCTCGAAGCATGTCTCCACAATGTCTATGTGAGAATTAGATCCTGTTGATTTTATATGTGTTGCTGCATCGGCCAGGTGTCGGCCGCCTGTCGATACTTCACAAATGAGGCTCGTGTGCTCTGGGATATGTGATGTCGATGACTTGTTGTTGTCTGGTTCGGAGCGTATCTGCACTGTTGGAGATATAAGGGTCAGTGGGGTAGAGTCGGTTCGATTCGGTCCACTTCATGATCGTCACGCGAAGTGGAGGAGTACGGCACTCGGTGAAATATCATAGAAATATAGAACGTAAGTGGGTGTTCGAAGTTAGTGCGAGCAGAGCCAACTTGGCAGATAAAGTACTTGCGCGTCGAACAACACTCGCAGCTGCAGTCATACTACGCAGCCGCAAATGCTCGAGGTGTCGTTTGATACGACACTCAGCATGTTCGACAAAGTCATTTGCGCCTGGGCATGCTTCTTCAAAGTCCACGTCCAGCGCGTGCTTTTCTGGTTCCTTCCTCCTTCTGAAAGGAGAGCTTTGCCTTCGGACTTTTAGGCATAGAGGTTATGGCCCGATCAGAGAAGTATCATCGTAAGAAGAACATTGCACTTGATGTCTAGGAGCAGGGACCGTATCCAAAGTCGTCCACGAGGCTGCTGACATGGCTGCAACAAGCATCTAGCCACTGTGCTTGGCCTGGCGCCATCATCAGCGACGACATGATTCACGGACGCCAAGGTTCGTGATGGATTTCTTCCGTCCATTAAATCTTCTAAAGGGCACGCCATCGGAGGTGATGTTGATGCTGTTCTTTGTGCAACAACCCTCGGACTGCTCCTGCTCCTGCTATGGCCAATTTTGTCCCCCAACGCCAAGCATTCCTGAGCCTCGGCAAGCTTTTGCACAGCAATCCTTGGATTTCTGTTCCAAGACCCTCAAGTGTATCAACACCTGCAATCAACTCATATATCTTGTCGAAGAAGCGAACATATGGAAGATTTTCTCCCATACCGACAGCGGTGGCAACTCTTCGGCGCTGGCAAAAGGTTTGCAGAGATCTGCTCTTCACACCCCAGAGGATGCGAGCACGCCATTCCCATAGGCCGATTTTTATGTAACCCTTTGTGTTTCTACTGCTACGTTGCCCATCCATGCAGTTTTTAGATTAACTCTCTTCTTCAGCTCTGTTCCAGACTTCACTCCACGCCGCCCCAATCTATACTTTTGATCCACTTACCACATTTCTCCATAATTATCAACATCGACACAAGCAAATCTCAGAACCATCACACAGTACAGCAAGAGAACGACCTCAACCCGGCTCTGGTGTGCCACATGCCACCAACCCAAGAAACCAACCCAAAATGGCATCCTCAAATCTAGAGAAAAACATCGCAACCAACGACATCACCATCTCCGACGACGAACAACAACCCACCTCTTCAAAATCGCACAACACCTATTCCGTCCACGAAAATGCCACCCTCCCACCAACCTCTCCCCGCACCCCTCAACTCGCCCGCAAACTCTCCGCCCGCCAAGTCCAAATGATCGCCATAGCAGGCACAATCGGCACAGGCCTCTTCCTGGGAACCGGCAACAGTCTCACACGCGGCGGCCCCGGCAGCATGCTAATCTCCTACGCAATCGTAGGCTTCATCGTCTTCGTCACAATGCTCTCTTTGGGCGAAATGGCAGCCTACACTCCCATCGCGGGGAGTTTTTGTACTTTTGCGGGGAGATATGTGGATGAGGCGTTTGGGTTTAGTTTGACGTGGAATTATTGGTTTAATGATGCGGTTTCGACGGCGTCGGATCTTGTGGCGCTGCAGTTGTTGTTGAAGTATTGGACGACGGAGATGCCCGGGTGGGCGTTGAGTCTCATTTTCTTGTTCATCCTGATAGGATTGAATATTGTGTCTGTGAGGGCTTATGGTGAGATGGAGTATTGGTTGAGTTTGTTGAAGGTGGCGACGATTGTGATTTTCATTATTTTGGGAATTGCTGTGAATTGTGGGGCGAATACGGACGGGGAGTATATTGGTGGGAGGTATTTCTTGCAAGGAGATGCGCCGTTTGTGAATGGGATTGGAGGGTTTGCTTCGGTGTTCGTGACGGCGGCTTTTGCGTATGGTGGGACGGAGAGTATTGCGATTACTGCTGGAGAGACGAAGAATCCGGCGAAGACGCTGCCGAGGGTGATTCGTAATGTCTTTTGGCGTGAGTATATCAGCTCAGAAATCAGCGGAGACGTGCTAACAATCAACAGGCATCCTCATCTTTTACATCCTGTCCGTCCTGATCATCGGCCTTAACGTCCCATATACCTACCCGGACCTTGCCACGAGAGACGCCCACACCAGTCCCTTCACCGTGGTCTTCCAGATGGCAGGCAGCAAAGTCGCAGGGTCCTTCATCAACGCCGTTGTCATGACCTCTGTCATCTCAGCCGGAAATCACGCACTCTTCGCCGGCGCCCGTCTCATGTACTCGCTCGCAGTCAATCGACACGCACCTCAATTCATGGGCCACCTAAACAGACACCAGGTCCCCTGGGTGGCCGTCCTTCTGACCTCGGCCATCTCGGGGCTTTGCTTCGGAGCCTCCTACATCGGTGCCGGACAGCTCTGGACCTGGCTCCAAAACATCGTGGGAGTGAGCAACCAATTATCCTGGATCGCCATCGGATTCGCATCTCTCCGCTTCCGAGCTGGATTGCAAAAGCAAGGACTGGAACATCTGCTCCCATTCAAGAACTGGACATACCCATACGGACCAATCTTGAGCGTCGTTCTAAACTCATTCTTGGTTTTGGTACAAGGCTGGACTTGCTTCTCTCCAAAGTTCAAGCCCGTAGATTTCGTGTCATTTTACATTCAACTGCCAATTCTCGCCGGAATGTTCGTGGTGTGGAAGTTAGTGAAGAGGACAAAGTGGGTCAAGTTAGAAGAGATGGATCTCGTCTCAGATCGTTACGACACAGACCTCACATTGGAGGAGCGTGAGAAAGCGCTGAACGAGGCGAGCATGTCGAATTGGAAGGAGGCAAAAGGAGCGAAGGAAAAGTCGCTTGCGATAGGACAGTGGCTGTTTCTCTGATAGCCGTTTCGTATGCGCAATATGGTATTTATCTCAGTCTGGTTTCTGCATACCATCTTTTGTGTTTCTTCCCCTCCTAGCCTCCGGCTCTTTCAGCACACAGGACAGTTCCGTCAATGCACCAGAAGTCGGAGGAATCTCCGCCGCGATGGAATGAGGCGTCTTTGGTCCACGGAAGCAGATGTGCGGAAGACTGTGACTTCCGGTCATTTGCACAAAACCACGTGTCTGCGGCGGTCGTGTACTGTTGTACCGCGCCAACTTTGTTGATCGTGGTGAACCCACGCGTGCACCTTGGCAAACACGATCGGCTTGGCGTGAAAGTACCTCTGAGCTCATGAAAGGTACACGATGCAAGCTTATGCTAAGCGAGCTTCGCCTGCATGCAGCAGCGGCCTGCATCACCTTTCGTGCATGAGAGCTGCGGGCGTAATGGTTGTATCCTTCGACAAGATGGAACGGCTTTTCAGCCAGGTCTTGTTCCAACCACTGGCAGCTTCATCTGGATCCATTCGTAGATTGCTGTACGATCGATGTGTCGTCGTCCAGAAGGGCTCTGCCACTGCATCCAAGCGGGGACAGTGCTGGCTGCATTCCAAGATTTGCGGAGATGGCTTCGAGACCGATACTGCTTGAAGGCGAATCGCGCGCCTACGAGAAATCCAAGCACAAGAGACATTTTGACAATGGTCATGAGATATGACGACTCTGCTGTTGCTGATTCAGCCTCGATGGGTTCCGAGTATCGTAGCAGATTGTGGTCCTTGTCCAAAGCTGCCACTCGGAATCTAGTGAAAGCCTTCTCAGTAGAGATGTGAGAAAGGTCAAACGTGCCTTCGAATCCAATTTTGGGAACCACATCGAGCGCTTCAAATCCGTTCTGTGATTCGGCCGATTCCTCGTCCTTGCTTCGAAGGTCTTCCGTGGAGGAAGCGCTGTCGTCACGAGTGCCTTCCACCGACCAGTAGGCGACCTCCGTTGCTCCATTCCAACTGACAGAGATCGTGTCGCCCTTAAGATCGACCTGCGGCGGCTCGTGTGGAACTCCGCGCCAATCGAAAGCTTTGGTGGTGCGATAGGACTTCATACGCTCGAAGGAGTAGTACCAGGACGCGCCAAGATGCGTTTCGCAGAGCAGTTCACCAGTGTTGGAATACTCAGAATACGCTGCTGCCGAACCCCATCCTACGAGATAGTTTCTCGTCTCCGGGAGAAGCTGCACCGAACCCTGAGATGAAGCAAGGATGCCTTGCGCTGACTTCATAGAGTGCACCAGTTTTGCGGTCTTCTTTTCCAAATCTAGCTGGATAACGAGAGCTCGACTTTGAGACGCATCACTGTGAAGAGGACCGGCTTTGCTGTTGTCGAACAGCGTCATGATGCCCTCTTCCTCTGAAATCCATCGAGCATCATGTTGCCACTTGAAGTTCGTCGCTTGTCCATCTGACAGGTCCTCGAATTGATTGTCGCGTCCGCCGAGAATCCACAGGATCTCTCCAGCCGGACTGACACACAGGACATGGTGGAAGTGTCGTGAGGATATGATGTAATTGCCTTTGGAATCCTTGTCGACGCTGTTGAGATGGTAAAAGTCGAATGGAATACTTTCCCAGTATCCTCCAAATGGATTCGTCATGTAGGTGTCGACTGGATCGAAGTGCTCGGCCGCGCTCCACTGAAATAGTAGCTCGTTCGTCTCGATGTCGATTTCCTGAAATAAATTGTCCACGATCCAGCCATTGGCACCTCGCCACATACCCATTCCTGTGAGGTCCGCATTGGTCGTATTGTAGACTGTCACAAGAGCAGTCCCAGCATCTGTGAGTTTGAACTCATGCAAGTCGCCCCACAGCCCATCGCCAGCAGCCTCGACCATTTTCACGACCTTGTAAGTTTCGTCCAGCATGAAGTAGACGCCTTTGCCAGATGTTGCAGCCTTCTCGCCTGACCACAAGGTCAAGTAGTCTTGACCTTTGTAACGTTGGACTTTCAAGTTGGCAGCAGCTCCATAATCGTCAGATCTCCAGACCAATCCTCCTTGCGCATCCAACATCATAGGTCCGGATTTGTCGACTGAGGGTCCATTTGGTGTAAGCAGGACCAGGCCTGCATCGCAGCTATCGTGCCATTGGATTTGTCTCGCCTGCGGTCCTCCGAGGTCGGACGAAGCATATCGGTGTAGAGGAAAAGCCCCAAAGACACCGAGGTCGAAAAAGAATGGGTCCAGGCTCGGGACTAGGAACGCGATGATGGGGAAGACATATTGATGTATAAAGTAGAATCCCAGTGGCACCAAAAGTGCAACGAGAGTCCACTTCACGGCATTCCGAACAAAGTTCGACCGGCGGGCCGACACCATGCTATTGTTAGAGAAGAATGCAGAGAGTCTTGCGGCTCCTCATAACATAACAGAAGAAGCAGAAAGGGAATTGGTAAGAGATGGGTGATGAGAGTAGATAGAGACACAAAAACAACATACAAACCGCAAGCGGAGAGACGTCCTTTCCAGAGCTCTCTGCCGTGGCCACGCGCACATGGGCACCTACCTTGGCCAGTGGGAGAGAGTCTTGTCCACTCTGCCAAGGCAGTGGCTCCGCTGGGCGAAGACATGCCGCCTCTCAGCGCTCTTGCTGTGGTGGGGATTCCTTGCGACTACCGACGTGAGGCACGTCGACCACCCACGGTCATTACGCAGGGAGGCGCAGTGCGGTTTGCTCCCAGGCCTGTCGCCGGTTTGTCGCAAGAGAAAATCCACTTTCCAGGAGAGCAAAAAACCGGACCCGCAGGCAGGGCGCCCAGATATTGAAAGGCGAAGCCCGCGAAGTTGGCTGTTGGACTAGTTCCGCGTGGTGATGCGATGCGAGTGGCGCTGGATGCAGGGCCGTGCAAGCATGCGAGATTCAGCATCCACACCACTCCACTTTCGCTTTCCCTCTCCACGCCCAGCGCCCAGCCAGCAGCAGAGATAAGGCAGAGGCGCGGCCGGATGTGGGCCATGACTTCCCTTCAATATTCAGCCAGCTTCCCGAGCCGAGCTGCTGCTGCTGTCGGAGATGTCGTTCCCGTCGCGTTCCTTCGTTTTCGTATATCCGCGTTTACGCGGAGCCCATGCCGAAGCGAACACTCGGCACCGCGCGCGACTGGCCGAGCAGACAGTTTCACCTTCTTGTTTGAGCTTCTCCGTGTCTCCATCTCCAGCACGCGTTGTCGCGTACTCCTCGCCTGCTGCCCGCGAGATTTGTTGTTGTCCTGTGAGAAGAGATCGGGGTCCTGCCAACCGCCAAGGCACACTCCCCACCAGTCGTCGCAAGCCGGCGCGCCTCCGAACCAACGACGAGTGCCGATTCTTCCATGTGGTCGAGATGCGTATTCAACAAAGTCGGCCGCACCTTGTACGATGATGGCCTGTTTGCCGCCGTGAACACGACGTGCTCGGAGAGATCCCGTCACCAGCAGCGGCGAGAGCGACGCGTCGTTTTCATATGGGCCAGAGGGTATTGCAGAGCTGAGTGCCCAGAGATCATCCGTTCCGTACGTGGTGGACTTCAGCTTCCTGCCGCCTGTTTGCAGCTTGCAGAGCCCAGTTCCATGTCATTTTGGAACAGAATCCCGGGGCAGTATTGCTCGAGGTAAGGATGAAGAGTACACAAGCAGTAGATGCAAATTCGAAAGAATGGAAAGAGCACGAGGCTGTGTGAAAGTAGGCTGCATCTCGCAATATTGTCCGCGCAACGCGTGCTAGCCGTGCGCTCAATTGGCTGCCTGAGCGCCGGCTTACGAGGACCGGTGTAAGTGGCATACGAGAAGCTGACTTCACCTTCCACTGCAGATGAGCAGACATATATCATCAAGCACTGCGATCATGGTAAGCACTCAGCAACAATTATCAAGCTACGCCACTCTCACTCAACACGTCGAAATCAGCCCACTCTTCAGCCTGCCTTACACACTTCTTCAAGAACTCAAATCAAATAAATCTCACTAGATCTCTACCTTGGTAGTAAACAGAATCGGATTATCTTGGACCACTCCGACCTTATACTTCCGATCCGCCTCCTGATACCCTTCATCATCCAACATCTTCGCAAAATGCCAAATACTCGGATACCGAACGAGCAAGACATCTCGCCAGGACCCCACTGCTTCATCTTCCTGTCGAGTGCTCCAATCCGTCCCTCCTGCTCCCGTGAGCGATTGCAGCAACGGATGACCTCCGCGTTTCGACCCTGTTGACTTCTGGAAGGTCTCAGCATATGGAAGATACTTCTCACGTGGTCCGGGAAGATAGGCAAGAAGATTCAGCATCGCGACAGGCTCATCCGGATGAAGTTTGCCGAAGTCGCGGATGAAGTCTTTCAGTATTACGGATTGTGCCTATGTCCTATATAGCAGAATGGCAAACACATCAGATGGGCTGGTTAGCCGGAGACGGATGATGTAGCAAGTCCTACGGACGTACTGATCACTAAGCTGTTCATCTTGGCACGGTCTCGAATGCATTGGGAACCTGATTTCACTGGATACAGTGGTGACTGAGACGCGATATGTAATCAGGTACTGTCGATCAGGATCAACTTCGATAAAGTGTTACGCTACACCATTCGCCGTCAAAAAGTCAAAATCAGCTCCCTCTTCAGCCTGATTTACACTCTTCTCGTACAACCCTCTATACCCTCTCTGCCTCTTCACCAACCTCTTTCCCTTTGCCTCTGGCCCAGTCTCTACACTTGCCGCGGCTTTTCTTTCTACGATCCTCCTCTGCATCTCCTCCTCACTGATTTCAACTTCCAACAGCCTCTTCTCCAAACTCACTCGGATGATGTCCCCGTCTCTTACAACCCCAAATGGCGAATCGACAATCGCTGACTCGGGTGAAATATGCAAGATAATGGTTCCGCCCGCTGTACCAGACATCCGCCCATCAGATAACCGGAGCATGTCAGTGACCCCTTTGAGCTTGCGCGGAATAGGAATGACGCCGGCTTCTGGCATACCAGGATTACCAATTGGTCCAATGCCTTTGAGCACAAGCACAGAGTCTTTTGTAACTTGCAGATCTTCGCTGTCAATGCGGCGGGATAGATCAGCTGTATTTTCGAAGACGACTGCTGGACCAGAACTGTCGAGGAGCGTGCGGATTTTTGATGCAGAAGCCTTGAGGACTGCGCCATTTGGTGCGAGATTACCGTAGAGGACTGCAAGCGCAGAACTGGGGTAAAGAGGATTCGAAAGTGGTCGTATCAGCTCTGTGGAGTATGGGAAGGGCTTGAATGGAGTCGCATCCAGGATCTCTCCGAGAGTCTTGCCTGTAATTGTTTTGGCCTCGAGGTGCAATAGTGGTCTCAGGGTATGCAACAGTGCAAGCATCCCTCCTGCATTGTGGAAGTCGTTCATGTAGTTGTCTCCACTTGGCTTGAGATCCACTAGCAGTGGGGTTGTGCGCCCAATGTCGTCGAAAGTCTTCAAGGTGATCTGTCCGGCAATTTCAGGGTGTCGATTTATGATTGCCATCAGATGGACTACCGCATTCGTAGAACCTCCAATGGCTTGCAGCACGGTGATCGCGTTCAGAAACGATTCCTTTGACAGAACTGTTTGTGGTCTTCGCGTCTCGAGATTTGCCGCCACGGATACGGCGATTGCCCCTGTCTCCTCTGCTACTCTCATTCGAGCTGCAGAGACAGCTGGCGCAGTCGCTCCAGCTAAGGGCATGAGACCGAGAGCCGCCGTCACGCAAGCTATCGTGCTGCTCCACGTCAGTATGCCCACAAGCTAATTCATCGAGAAGCACTAACCTAGCAGTGCCCATCACGCCGCATGTGCCGACCTAGGTAAGGGTCAGTTGACATTCGATTGGAGTTGAGCACTCAGCTCACAGTGGGCGCCAGCTCATCATTGATCCCACTAATGTCCTCAATATCCATATCTCCGCGCCTGTACGCAGCCCAAGACGATCGGCAATCAGTACATGCTCCTACTCTCTGCCCTCGAAAGGATCCCGGCATCATTGGTCCTGTAGCCAGAGAAATTACAGGCTTATTCGCGGAAATGCTTCCCATCAACTGCGCAGGGATCGTCTTGTCACAACCACCGATCATGACACCTGATAGAGCGTCAGCTATAGCAGAGCTCGTGATTCCCTCATTGATTCTCACAAGCATCCAGTGGCTGAGCTTTGATCATTTCCTCCGTATCCATAGACATCAAATTCCGCAGGAACATCGAAGTGGGCGCAGCAAAAGACTCATGAAGCGAGATGGTCGGAAAGTCAATGGCCAGACCTCCATGGAGCTGAATACCTCTCTTTACAGCCTCTATGAGCTGAGGCACATTTGCATGGCATGGGTTGAAGCCAGATCCGGTATTAATGATACCGATGATGGGTCTTGAAAGTGCATCTTCACCGTAGCCAGCGGCTTTGATGAAGACTTTGCGGAGGAAGAGCGAGAAGTGAGTGTCGCCATAGCTGATCGTATGAAGCAAGTTGTAAATTAGTGTCAGTGATGGATTTGTGAGACTGTAAATTGTACCTGGTCAAGCCACTTCGGAGACCGCTGCTGGTGTCAATGGGTGTGTTCAGGTCGAAGTCTTTCAGATCGTTCGTGACGCCGTCCATCGCGGCAATTTGTTGCAATATGCTGTCAAATAATGTGACCTGCGCTGCTTCGTGCACATTGCACCATTCAGAGCTCAGGCATTAGTACAAGCTGCTGTGGCATCCGGTCGGATATCGTGGCATTGTGTACCGAGAAGTGGAGCTTTGTCCGGAGCTTGCATGATGAGCATCCAATGCTGCATCTGCATGCAGACGAAGAGACGCCATTCATGTTTGGTGCTCGTAAAGTGCGATCACTATATGCAGCAGAATTTTTGATAGAAGAGAATACTTTCGCGCCTTCGTCCGTACAATCCAAGTGGTCAAGCCTAAGGCCACAAAGCGGGAGCTGCCGTCATCGATGACTTGGCATCTCTGTGTGAGCTTCCTCCCTCCGCCACTCTCCTGGCCATATGCAAGTAATAGATCTGGAACGTCATCATGTCGGCGCACCGTCTGGAATTCTGCTCTGTGCTTGTGTCACATCCCCCTGAAGCGATATGTGATCCTTGCGTGCCGCTAGGCGGCAAGCCAGGCATCACCGGCTACAAAATTTCATGAATGACCAAGCAGCAATTGCCAAGGTCCTTCTGTGCCACCTTCTCTCCTCTCTGCGACCTCATGGACGATCAGATATCACGGTCTCCAACTCGATTAGATGAATTGCCGGATCTGATACTACGAAACATATGCCACCAACTGGGCGACTGCCGGCAGTTTGCAGTGGTGTCTCGAAACTGCTTGGACCCGGCGAGAGCCAGCATATTTGCCACGATCAGCATCAAGGCCAGTATTGCCATTGGTGTGCATCATCAGGTGGCGGAATGGAAAGGACGACTTCAGCAACTGCAATGTCTTGCTCACGTTAGAACATTGCGTTTACTGACCGGCTATGAGCGGCCGGTGGAAGCTTTCGACGACTACGGTGATCATCTCAACAAGCAGTGGCGGCATCGCGCAGACGTTTATAGCCATTTGCATGGACTATCAGACGAGAGAGCGCATTGGCAAGACTTGATCGAATTCATCGCTCAGCTGCCTGGGTTGAAGGACTTCGTATATGCTGGCGGTGTTCCGATCTGCATTGAACTCTTCCAGGCGCTTGAAGCTCGGCGATGTCGTTTGCACATGAGGACATTCTGTCTGTCAAGCCTGCTTTGTTACCCGCATGAGCAGGAACATACCATAGAGAGGACTGAATTGCAAATGGCTACCTCTCCACAGCTGTATGGCGTCAAACTCAATGAGTACGATGAGCTGGGAAACTATGGTCATTTTGACTTCCGCTTAGAAGGCCTCCTCGACATGGTCAAAGGTTTGGCACCTGGCTTGCGTGAGGTCAGCGTGAAGCGAGACAAGCCCAGCGACTCGAGCGACTTGAAGCAACTCCGAACAAAGGCTCGGCGGCAGTGGCAAGGAACAGAGCTCGGGACATTGCCCAGTTGGTCGAAAGGCAACCTGAGCGTTCTCGAACTTGCTGGCAAAGGATCTACGACCCTTGAAGCGCTGCAAGTCTGGCACGGGGTCACCGACTTTTCAAAATTGCCGGAACTCAAATTACATGGTCCCGTTAAATCAGAGACTGTGACTTGGATGCTCGAATGTTGTGATCTGAGCTCACTACGGCACCTGGTGCTTCATCTGGAGACGCGAGATCCAGAATGTAAAGCTGCTCTGGAACTGTTTGAGAGTATTCGCCCACTGAAAGAGCTTAAGCTTGTCGCGCATATCGACCAAAAGCTTTTACTGGCCGTCCTCAAGCGGCACGGTCCTACTCTACAGAACCTCATAATTGTTCCCAGCGTGGAGTCAAGAGTCAGCTGCGAAATGCTGGCCGACATGATTGCTGATCACTGCCCGGTCCTAGAAAAGCTCACTATGCCCATGCGCCGCAGTCAAGGGGACGCCAAGGAAGTGGCAATGTACCAAAGATTCCGCCGTCTCACATGCTTAGAAGAATTGTACTTAGTGCTAAGATGTGACGGTTAGGACAGCCATTACATCACGGATCGCAAGACGACAATCAAGAAAGTCCTCATTGACCACGGCATTGATCCCGCATTGGCTACTTCTATTTTCAAGGTCATCACCAATGCCGACATCACGCCCACTGCGCCATTACGGCGTCTGGAGATCCGCCCTGAAAGCGCGCAGCTGGGCAAAGTGGATTTGGGTTGTTCAAGAGATGAAGATGAGGTGTTCGTAGAAACGGAGATCATCCATGGCTTGGGTGATGTTTGTCACACCATAGCAGGGCACTGGGTATGCCTGAAAGATGCTTGGAATGGCACATCGTACGTGGAAAGCGCCGGAGATGAAGAGATGTCAATTGACGCCATCCGTGGAGAGGTTGGCGCCGCCTTCTACGAGTTGTGGCCAATGCCAAAGAAGTATAAAAAGTATTGGTCTGAGAACTGGAGCAGTTTCCCACTTGATACGTGAAGGTGTCCATCCAGGGGCACAGGGGATGAGTATGTCTCCTTTCATGATCCATAGTCGTGACATATAATAGCGTACCTAGCTTCTTTAAAACGACTCTTGGGAGGAAATGGATTGTCCCACGACGGACGTTCACATGTTCTTCGCCCGCAGCAGGGCGCCATCTCAGCCTGATCCATGAAACTTTCACGCTTCTCTAAGCAATTCTACCCAACTCTAATGCTCAAGAGCGAAGCTCACGCGCCTCTTTCGCGTCATGACTTGAAGACCACCTGCCTTGCACATAAGATCGCACGATGAGTGCAAACGAACTACAAGCGCTCCTGCGCTTTCTATCACAAGATGCAAAAGTACCATTAGCCACAGCCATAAGCAAAGCCAAGACACTGCAAACCAGCAACCTCGACTCAGTAGACAAACTCGCCAAAGCCAAAGCAGCAGATCTCAAGCCCATCTTCGAAGACGACAAACTCATCAAGCAAATCATTGCTGCAGCAAAGCGCGTCTCCAAGAAACGAGCAGCTGGAGATGACGGTGCGGCGACTTCTACGCCACCGAAGAAGAAAGCGAAGAATGAGAGTCTATTCAGCGAAGAACCTCTCGCGCCTGCAGATCTTGAGGGATCGTTGAAGCTGCCGTACAGCGAGCTGAGCGCAGAGAGATTGAAAGATGTGGTCTTGCATACGAATCGCGCGCCGCTTGTCCTTGCGTTCTTGGTAATTTTGTTGAAGCATACCATGCCTGAGCAGCCACTCTCAAGCAGGTTGAGCTTGGCGCAGGCATACGTGAGTGTGACAAGTCGGTCGAGAGCCGTGTATTTGGGCATCGAAAGTGGAAAGAGTGCAGAAGAAGAAGGCTTTGGTGAAGGGCAGCCAGTGGTGACTGTGGCGGGGAAGGAAATCAAAGTATTGAAGCGATGGGGTTATGAGTGGAAGACTGAGGTGAAGGAGGAGCAGGCGACGAGCGAGAAGGCCATCAAGACTGAAGAAGATGTTGACTCTGGGGAAGAAGAAGCTGAAGCAGTACCAGCGACAGAAGAAATGCCACCGCTCTGGGCACTCGATCTCGAGGCACTCAAGAAGACTGGCAGTGGTAAGCAGCCTGCTGCTACGCATGCTGGAAACCACAGCGGTCTTCCTATATACACTCCGCAGTCCGCTCGAGCATATCTTCTCAAGTCATTCGATTCTCCGCCAAGCAGCAACGAAGCAAGCTCGAAGAAACCATCAGCAGCAGCTCGAGTGGCACTGAAAGAACAAAATCTTGGGAAGTTGCTGCGAGCACTGGATCTCTTATACGATTCGTGGAGCTCGAAACTCAGCCCACTCGAGCTAGATCAGCGTACATGGAATTGGTACGTCAAAGTACGTCCACCTGTCGAAGATGGCGTTGCGGGCTGGGGAGAAAAGAACAAGCTCAAGCTCGCTGATATTCTGGCCTTGCGTCACGTTCCCGATACTTGAAGTGGATTTCGAACAGAGCCAGCGCTCAACTTTATGCCTCGAATAACCTCATCTCGAGGGCAGCCACTGCGCCAGCTTATCCAGGCTGCGAAATCCGACAGCCCTTGAGTGTTGGAAGAACTCAAACAGACTCGCCACAGGCTTTTCATCCAGCCACTCTAAATCCTGCCGTTGTCCGGCAGTCTCTCGATCGATCAAAACAACATTCCAGCCCGCATTCAGCGCACCAACGACATCCTTCTCGTACTCATCTCCAACATACACTTTCCGCCACTCTACCGACCTTCCGTCCTCATCTCTGAGCAAAGAAGTCTGAAGCACCTCCTCAGCCGCCTCGAAAATTCTCTTATCGGGCTTCTCATGTCCAACATCATACGACATGACAGAAAAGTCAACATCATATTGTTCATGTTCGGTAGTCTCAGAAGACTTCGCATAATGCCCACCATATCGAAGCGGACTAACCTTCAACCCGAAAGACGTCAGAATGTCCGGCACGCGATCATCCGAATTGGTTATCACGCCAATCACGACGCGAGTGTTCTCTGCTTTATGTGCTTCGCGGAGTTTCCTGATAAGAGGTTGGACATCTTCGAAAAGTGTATAGCCTTCATCGCACCAGAAGCGGTGGAGGAGTTTGGGCACCATGCCGTTGGGTATAGCTTGCTCGGGTGGGATGAGAGGTTTGAAAGTGTTTGTGATGATCTTGGAGCAGTAATTAGCGTTGCCTCCGACTTGTTTGAAAGAGCACGGCTTCGGCTCACATTCGTCCACCACTTCTCTGGATTCATGCCGTTTGCTTTGCCATAATTCGGGTTTTGCTTTGACTCCTTCTTGAACGCTATAGTTGATATCAGGTTGCGAATTCGACAGGATTGAGTGTTGTCGGTTCAGTAGGATTTGCTTGCGCACCTGCTTTGAAAGAACTGTTCACATCCTCATTGGTGAAACCACTCAAACCAAATGATCGAGCGACGTCGCCGTATTGTTGTGCAATCGAGTATCTGGGCTTGAACAGCGTACCGAAGGCATCGAAGCAGATGAGGAGATTGCGAGGGGGCATGCTTCAGTGTATCGTGTGCTTGTGTCAATTCGCGATGTTGCACGCCGAAGGCGCGTACAATTTACTCGTATAATGCCTGAGGCTGCTGTACGACTGATCTATGATCTGCGCGGGAAGAGCTTCACGCGACGTCCGTGTTGTTGATGGAGATTTCAGCAGGATTGAGTATGAGAGATGGAAAGTGGCGCTTGTCGGCACAATTCACTTGCATGCCGAGAAGCTTTGACCTTCTGGCGGCCGGAACGTAACTTTGCGATGCGTAGCATATTGTGACCGTGTTTGACTTGCAGCCTCCACGACACTTCGGCTCTGGACCATGAGCATGTCTACCACCAGTTCTCCACCTCATATGAGCACGTCTGCACTGCAGACGCTGCACTTCGATGCCTTCGTACGTGCTCAGCCTTTGGAGCAGAAGGAAATGTTCTCGCCGATCTTCCTTCACTCCACCCAATTCTCCACCATGAGCGTGACCACACTGCAGATGCTGCCCTTTGATGCCCTTCGGACGTGCTCAGTCTCTGCGGCCCAGAAAAATGTTCTCGCCGATGATCCTCCGCTCGCCTTTACGCATAACCCGCTCCGGATGCTTTTCAGCAAGCGGCCGACTGATTGCACCATCCGTCGAAATCTGCGATCTCCTGTCTTTGTTCTCCTTCATGACTGCGAAGCATTTGCCGGCAAGCTCGCCAAGCTTCGTGTCCTCACTGGCCTTGAACCACACGATTCTGCTTACCATGCCGCCGTCATAGTGATCGTACCTCGAAGGAAACTCAAGCTCTACCTTATCACCTTGAACAACAATGGACATGTTGCGCCAAGAGCCATGCCACTTGCCTGCCTGCGTCGCCTGTTTTTGCTTACCTTTGGTAGAATCGTCCACTTCATCATCCTCGTACACATTCGTGGAGCACTCCGCGAAAATGTAAAGGTTCTTCCATGACTTGTAGTCTTCGAACGTACCCCTGCATTGTCCGCGGTATTGGAAAGGCTGCGTCAACTTGTCGAGGAAGCCGGCTTTGAGGAAATCGATCAGCGCCTTGTTCTGTTCCTCGTCCTCGATCGTGTCCCACGGCTCAAGAAACATGCACTTGCGAAGCGCCTTCGAGCGGGTAATGATGTCCTTGAAACTGGTGTTGACGCGTTGGAGACGGAACAAGTCCATCGTGTCGACAAACTCGAGGATCTTCTCGACGAGCTCGGGGAGCGCGAAAACTTTCGATCGTGCTTTCATGGAAACTCCGTCAGGTTGTGGATGTTTCACCTGCCACTGGTGTCAGCTCAAATTTCCTTGAAGATCTTGCTTCCAGCAACCTCGTTGTCGGCTTTGTCGAGCAAGTCCGCCGCGGTTGGCTGCGCCATCTTGTTGTCGGTGGAGCGCACTTGTATCATAACGGCGATCGCAAGGCCGCGTTATGCAATTGTTGGTGGTTTTGATGATTTGTCGAGAGACGTGAAGCAAGTTTGGTCGCACCGCAACCACAAAGTGGAGCTAACAGCGTCAAACGAAAACGCCAAGGCTTCACATGCAGATGAAGTGAGCACGGAAGCCAGCACGTCTCAGGCAACCGACTGTTGCGACTGCCGCGACAACAATGTTCACGCTTCACTTCATAGAACATCGTATCTTCAACAATACTGGCAATCACCGCTCGTACGTCTAGTTTTGTTTGCCAACCGGGCTACCAGCATTACTTTATGATCTTGCTTTTATTGCTTGTTGTGTCAGTCCAGCTCCATGTCTTGTGTCAACTTGAAACGGAATGGAGTCTTCAGACTCGCTACACTTCCAGACTCTTGCATTGAGCAAGTCGATGTCCTGTAGGCACCAAGCCCAACTACCATATTGAGAGCCAGCCATGAGACATCTTGCGCTCCCCATCCCATTTCGGCGTCTGTGACTGCTCGAGACTCGTATCCATGGCGCTCGAAGTCTTACGCTCCCCCTTGAACGCAACAGCGAGGACGATCCCAAAACCAATCGACGGGACTCCGGAACACATCGCCGTCGTGATTCATACGGCTGAACTGGCTCCAGGCGGTCTTCAACACATCACCAAGCTTGGGCTCTGGTTCGTCGACATCCCAATATTCTATGAGCCAGGAGCAATGCAAGCCGATCTTGAACTTCACGTCCTTGGGTGTAAACTTGATACCGTTCCACGATGCCACCTTTTCCTCGCAGATGGTGCTTTCTATCGGAAGCCAGCGCGCTGTGGTGCGATCCCTGGGTTGAGCATCGAACCACGGACGATCGACCCACAGTCTGAGCACGACTGGCGCATCACCCTCGATGTCATCAGTGGACATATCTTCGGCGTAGAAAGGATATATCACTTTGGCAAGTTTGGAATTGTCGAGCAGTTCTATGATTGACGACGAGTCTCCCTGCACACCCAGTCCAGGATTCATGCGCTGCTGGATCGTCTGAGATCCGGCTATGGTATCGTTAAAAGCAGTACTGACGCGCTGAACTCCGTACAGCCCAAGTGGATCGAGCTCAAGCAGAATCTGCTCGAGCAGCTCCGGAATGTCGAAGACCTTCTGAGCAGCGACGCCAGGGACTGTTGTGCTTGCATTATTGGCGACGTCCGTGGAAGCCATGTCGACCACCGCGTTTCCTGAGGTTCCTTTGGTATTGACGACCAGATCCTCGCCCCCACAGGCTTCGAGGTTTACGTCGGCATTGTCACGCCGCTCACTTTCCGAGTCCTTGTCTGCCATATCCTGCAGCGCAGTCAGTAACAGATCTCGTGTTCAATCGTTCGAACCGCATCTTACCACTCGAACTTCCGTGCAAGTTTATGAACCTGCTGTCCTTCCTCAAGCGGCGAAGAAGGCAGAGTCCAAAGTGTGTACAAGTGAAGAGAAAGTGCGCAGGCAGCAATTTACCTTTGGCTTCGGCTGATGACGCATCCGAAGCAAACAAACTGTTTCGAAGTGAAGAACTTCACTTCACATCAATTGAACCCCACCCCGCGCACTACCCATACGCCTTCCTCTCCGCCTCGCCAGCTCACGGGTCAATGCGGAGAAGACACGCGTTCGACTTCAGAAAAAACAGCCCATCGCGATTCAACTCACTCCACCAATCCCACACAGTCTCCAGCACTTTCCCAAGCGTACAATCCTCACCCCGAAAATACTCAATATGCTGCACAGATCCCCATCGAAATGTCATGTGCAGAACCGTACCCTTAGGTCCCAGCCGTATCGACTTCCACGAACCCAATCGATCCACGCGACCACGGCCATGCTTAGGAACCCAACCCTTCTTCGTACGTCCGACAGGAATCTCTCTCGTGAAAGTCTCTTCGACTGCAAAAGGGATCAAGAGCTGCAATGGACCACATGGCTGAATTTCGGAAGTAATGTCATGTGTTTTCCCAACGACAAGAGGATATATGATTTTGGCGACCTTTGGATGAAGTAGAATGTCGTCGATCACGCCTTGATATTCTCAATGTCCGGTTTGATGCGTTGCTGAATCGTTGTAGAGCTGGCGATGGCATTCTTGAACGAAGTACAAACGCGTTGGACGCCCAATCATGCGATCGGATCGAGGTATAGAAGAATCTGCTCCAGCAATTCTGGGATGGCGAAGGTCTTCTGGGTAGCACTGCAAGCAGTGATGCTTATGGACATCGTGTCAACGCCTGCACTCGATGCTACCACGACCGTGTCTATGACTGACTCGACGTTCATGGAGACCATGGAAACGGAAGTAGTGTCCTCGCGGAGATCAGCCCAGCGTTGGTCGTTGCTCAGCGTCTGGATCAAGATCAGTGGTAGTCTCCAAAATTGTCCTTTTCCAAGTAGAGAAGCGATGGGGAGCAAATGGAAGCAAAGAGCCCAGTGAAGAAGAAAAAGCGCGCAGCTTGAAACGACATCTGCCAGGAGTCCCGGCTCCCGCCCATGATGCACCATGACGAATTACAACTACAGCCAGTGAAATCCTTAGGCTCCCATGCTCGCTGTGCAGTGTGTTGCTTCACACCTTACTTATTAGTATCTCCTCACGACCCATAACCTGCCCTAATCCTGCCCATAGTGCATGACCCTGCCCAGGCCCCCAAGATGAGCCTTCCCCGCGCGAATCGCCTCGTCTGCCAGATCACCCAGTGTATACTTCCCACCGAAGCGCGCCATAACATCATACCCGCAACAGTGCAACTCCAACGCATGCTCCGGATGATATGGCACAAGGAGATTTCTCCACGATTCGTTCCTCTCGATCGGCGTGGTTCTATCCATCGCTTCGGCAGGAGGATCACTAATCATAACACCTGGCGAATCTTCTGACCAATACAAGGAGATGTTCATGCTGACTGCAATTGCAGCGGAGGGCGTTCCTCGGCCAATGGGTCGCGTGTTGGTCCAGAAGGGGTACAGGAGATCTTCGATGTTAAAGAAGAAACGCTTGTAGATGTCTACTGCCTCGGAAAACTTGGTCACATGGGTGCGTCGCGCATCTGGCTGTTCGAGGTGCATAGTCCTTCGCAGCTCGGGAGAGGTTCGGATGATGGATTGAAATGTGCTGTTGACTCGTTGGATAACGAAGAGCTGTCTCCAGGCGTTCAATTGGCCCAGCTGGAAGAGAATACATTCTGCCAATTCCGGAATCATGAAGACCGTCGTTGCCGCATCTCGATGCATAGTGGGCGTGTAGTAACGGAAGCTAGGCTGCTAGTAGGCAGTGCAGTAGTCGGGCAGCGATCGGTCGAGATGTCGTGCAGTAGTCGGTAAGGTGGGCAGCCCAGGGTAATGATGGAGTATCTCTAGCTCAGTGATCGAAGATTGAATAGGAATATCACGATCGATGTGAGCAGAAGCGGAGAGTGGTGGAGGCCATTGAAAAAGGGCTGCCGCGGAGGGCAGCACGTGGAAGGTCATCGTGTCCTTGTCAGCGTGCAGGCGTGGTAGCGGAAGGCACAGGTAGCGTTGCGGACATTGCGAGTTGCCGGCATCGGTGCACCCACAGCAGGTGGGAAGACATTCGTGTTTTTCCTTCCCTTAGTCTTCGGCGGTTGCTCGGCTAGAGGACGATAAATGGGTCACACGCGCTGACGAGCGCTACTAAGCAATGGCGCGAAGTCGTTCCTGGATCCCTTTTTTACCCGGTCCCTGATCTTCTGGCAGCCACGCGCGTCCGGAAGTCTTCACCGAAACGATGGTATAGCCATTGTTCCACAAATTATGTCGCTAGAAGCAATCTCTGTCTTCAACGATAATTTCCCTTGCGCCTCCACTCACTTGAGGACGGTGTTTGCACCTCTTGCGGCAAGATACTGCTGAACCTGGGTCGTGTTGAGACTCCGCACGACGGCGTAGATCTCTGCGTTGTAGTAATACAGTCCTGACTTGGGATCTTTGTACTTGGCGGGCAGCCCAGTGATGTCGCAATACTTCTTCTTTGGCTTCAAGCTGGGCGCAGCAGCGATGCTGGTATAGGTCACACTCGGCCCTCCAAAGCCAGCAGGAAGCGGTGTGGGCGCGAGACCGTTGTTCTGTTTCGCGTTCTTATCCAAGACCAGGCGACTGAGATCCTGGCTCGCCTTCTCCGCATTGGGGTTGAGTGAGGGCGTGTTCGTCCCATCGCTGTTGGGGAAGGGTGTGCTCGCGCCTGAGTTCTGCTGGGTGTTAATCAGACTCTGCTGCGCGCGCTGCGCCTCGGACAGGATCTGCTTCAAGTTCTTGTTGCGACGCTGCGGCGGTTTCCAGTTGGGGTTGCGGAAGGGCTTGTGGATCTTGTGCATGTCGAGCGTGTCGAGCAGCGCGGCGTGCGTCTCGTCGTTGGAGGCGGTCGTGATGGGCGCCATGGTGAGGGTGGGATTCTCGTCTGCGCCGTATCTGATGTATGTCCTCGTGGAGTGGTGATGTTTCCGCAAACAGGGACAGCGCAGTAGACGAATGGTTCGCTGGTTCCAGGTGCAGCGCAATCGATCGGCATGTCAGCTTCCAACGCCGAACAGTGACCACATGCATCACGAGGGGCACCATACCGCTCAGGCACCGCTTTAACTAACACCCACCAATCTTCTCTCCCAACCACTTTCCTCGTACAACCACACGCCCACCATGAAGATCCTCTACATTGGCGTACGTCCACCGCTCTCCTCACTGTCTCCAAACCACGACGCTTCTGACACGAATCCCGATCTAGATCCTGCGCAACGAATCCAAGCCCGCCGTCGAACTCGCCGCCGAACGAGATCTCTCCAGCTTCTCCCGCTTCACGCGCTCTAGCGTCGGCGAGTTCCTCACTGTCTTCGCGAAGACTGTCGCCGAGCGCACCAGCCCAGGCCAACGACAAGACGTTGAAGAGCAGTCCTACACCTTCCACTCCTATGCGCGCTCCGAAGGCGTCTGCGGCATCATTATTTCCGACCATGAATACCCTAAGCTCGTGGCCCACCAACTGCTCTCCAAGATCCTCGACGAATTCCTGAGCAAATTCCCCAAGTCCGCGTGGGAGAACAGCAATGGCGAAGTACCGTTCACGCAGTTGAAGGAGTATATTGTCAAGTACCAGGATCCGCAGCAGGCGGATAGTATCATGAAGGTGCGATAGCTCCATTTGCTTTGGCAAAAAGCAGAAGAGATGAGGGAAACACACAAAGCTGACAATAGAATGACAGATCCAGAAAGAGCTCGACGAGACGAAAATCGTACTACACAAAACCATCGAATCCGTGCTAGAACGAGGCGAGAAAATCGATAGCTTGGTCGCCAAGTCCGACGGGCTGAGCGCACAGAGTAAGATGTTCTACACACAAGCCAAGAAGCAGAACAGCTGTTGCGTCGTTATGTAAGACAAGAAGCAGGGTACAAAGAACAGAACTGGACAGTGGAGGAAAATGATACCTGGCGCCCAAGAAGGGCTTCGCGCCGTAGAGCAAAGAAAGGAGGAGTTCGAGGAGTTCTTTTGCAGTGGGATACTTGACCTTGAGAGGGACAAATAAAGCGAGCGAATTACTTCCGGCTCATGCTGAACGATGCTGTTTGAACATGATAGTCATGAAATCAACGTGCAGTAGGATTGTTGCGGCGAGGAGGCGAGAACCGATACGGCCGAGCTCAACTGATCGCACACACTTGCCGACGCCGGTCTAAGCAAAAGGTGATGCAGTGAAGCAAAACAACAGTGACCTGCCACCTTGGTGAATCGAACCGTACCGATCCAAACTGCTTGAGCCGTGGTAGACTCATGGCAGATTACCTCGTGGCCACATGCAATATCAAGCGCTGTCTTTCTCTCGCGACCTACTGATTTCACTACCAAAGCGGAAAGAACTGTTGAACATCTTAGCCCCCGACCTTCAATATCTAGGAATGAACCGGCGCTGGACAAGAGAACGCTTGGCGCCACAGTCTTAACATTGATTGTGATGAGAAACGGAGAAGGCAGCAGCGAGACTTTGGCATTCATGCGAACGGATCAATCTAGTCGTCCCATCGAACTCAGCGATCGTTCGCAATCAATTCTCGAGCTGCTCACGCTACGGCAGCACCTCATTGGCCAGTTGTACGTCCCGAGTAGTGCCGACTAGTATTCGTGCTCGCAGTGACAATGCTTTCGTTGCGCTTTGCCTTCTCCTGCACCTTCTCGCCTCCTTCGGCCATGTCCCAGAAGCCGGTTTCCATCTACAAAAAGTTAGAAACGCCAAATCCATATGCCAATATCGTTGGTGGCAAGAGAAAGCGGTCCAAGTGCTCACCTTCGTAGCATGAATGAAAATCTTGACCAACTCCTCGATCCTTGTCGGACTCTGCTTATGCGCATGTTTCTCGATGAGACCTAGATCGATCAGCCCATACTCAAATGGTCCCCATCAGCGAACTTCAAACTCACCACATCCCGTCTTAACAGCAGCCGTATAATCCTCCGCGACATAATTATCAATCCACGTCGCATACCGATTCGTTTTTCCCTTCCCGTCCACTGGAAACAAGCGTGCCTGCAAAGCTTTCAACCTCTTCGCAATGACCGCATAACCCAACAAGCAAGGCAAAAGCGCAATCTGCAACGCCAACCAATCTTCGCTCTGGCCGACATCCAACACAAACCTCGTATAGGCCGTGCAAGCCTGATGCTCCTCATACTGCAACATCATCACCTCTGTAACGCCAAACTCCTCGCATTCTTTCACATGCAACGCTGTCTCGCGCTGGATGTGCAAGACGATCGCCGCAGCGCCAGCGATGTCTGGTAGAGTCTTCGCTTTGTACCCTGCAAGAGCGTTTGCGCGCGCAAATTGGATAAGGTACAGGTAGTCTTGTATCATGTAATATTTGAAGCGTTCCGGATCGAGGCTGCCATCGCCCAATTTCTCAACGAAGTCGTGATGTGTGAATTCGTGCCACGCGGGCTGAACGTCGAAGCGGTCGAGGAGGTAGTCGATGAAGCCATTAGGTGGGAAAGGAACAATTTGGAGGGAGTGGAAGTGATTGATCGGACCACTACCAACGCCGAGTTTGAAGGCAGTCTTGATTCCAGCATCGACATAGCGGCAAGCAGCAACAACGGCTTGAGTGATTTCGAGACCGTGAGCGAGGTTACAGGCGAGGGCAGAGGCGAGGGAGCAGCCAGTGCCGTGAGTGTCTTTGCTTTTGAGGTAGGGGAATTCGATAATGTCCATCGTTTCGCCGCCGAAGAGGATATTGCAAACAAGTTTCTTCTCGGTCTCGCTGCTTGCTGTCTTGTAGTCTGACGTGAGAGGGAAGTGGCCACCCTTGAGCAGGACATATTTGGGACCAAGAGAATGGACCTCCGCAGCGAGTCGTTTCAGGTCTTCGAGCCCATCGATGGGAAAGGCTTCTTTGCCAGCTTTGCGGAGTATCAGAGTCGCTTCGGGTATGTTAGGCGTGAGAACTGTGGTCAGCGGCAACAGATCCGAGACCATATTCTTCACGGCCTTTTCTGGAAGCAATTGTGCGCCACTTGTAGAGACCATAACCTGACTTGATTAGAATGCATGAACAACTTGCTTTGAAATGACAGCCATACAGGATCGACGACTGTTCTTGCAACATTATGCTGCTGAATAGCAGTCGCGACGGCAGCAATGGTCTGCGCCGAAGCGAGCATCCCTACAAGGCTCAGTATCTCTCAACGATAGATGCTGCATGACCAGGCTTCGCGATTCCTACCAGTCTTGAGAACATCAACGCCGATATCATCGATACATGCGTCAATTTGCTTCTGTACGAAGTTTGTTGGAGTCTCATGGATTCCATATACACCTTGCGTGTTCTGTGCAGTTAATGCAGTCGTTGCTGTCATTGCATAGCAGCCATGCGCTGACCAGGATCAGCATCAATGCCATGTCCTACGGCCCGAACTGACTTGCCGGCAATCACTTTTTGATCGGCTTCCAGCCCACTGATTCATGGTCAGGCCGAAAGCTCTGCTTCTCAAATCTTGCATCGAACTTACGCTCCTCCTGAGCTGTCCGACCCAGCTACTACCAGCACGCGAGGGATCGTGGTCGCCATAGCCGTTTCTTCGAAGTTGTTTTGTTTAGGCAAGTCATCGTTCCAATTTTGTAAACGTCAATCCGATGTTTGCAGCGGGGCGGCCCGATGACGTTGCAGCACTGGGTGGAGCTCTGCCCAGCATGCCAGAGTGGTACAGGTTGGCAAGCAAACACTTGGGCCATTGTATATGGCGAGCGTGGCGATTTCGGCCACACTATATTCCCAGTGTGTCTGCTGCCGTGAATGCAAACGGATTAAGAGCAGACCTTCCGGCAGGTTGTGGTCAACAGTCATGACTACAAATTCATGCCAGGTCGGCATCGCTCAATGCTAGTCTGAATCATCTGTGTCAAATTCAGGCACATTGGGGTCTGTGAGTTGTCAGTGTACTGCGCAGAAATGCCATTACATGTGACACACCTCTCAGAAGCTGATATTCGAATCGTCCGTCGATCTGGGATAGTGCATTCCTAATCACATCTTGACTCTCCTGCGGTATTGCTGTGTCTTGGTCTGCGTTATCAACAGCCAGAACCAGACCTCTGTTCCCAGGACCAAGTTTGTCAACGAAGCTCATGATGCCTGCTTCTGTGAAGGTTGTGATGCCACTGAATGTGATAACCTTGAGATTCTTGAGCTCTGCCAGACTGCTGAATACCGCATCACTGATGCCATAGCCGCCCACATACAGTTCTTCAAGGTTTGGCAGGCTGATTGCGAGCATGCCGATGTGTGAGTCGCTGAAGTAATCCGATATACGGAACAAACTGAGCTCTCGCAGCTCCTTGAGCGAGGTGAAGGCATCGATAAGAGTGTCAATGTCGTCCCTGATCACTGGATCTGGATCTGCTCGTAGTAACAGCTGTTGGAGACCAGGCTGTTGACTCAAAGCCTGATGAAAGTCGCGATGGTCCTTGACCACATACATGCCACCTTCGTTGGCATTGATCTGGAGCTTCTGTAGTTTTGTGTCTTTGCTCTGTAGGACTGGAAGTAATAGATCCGGAGCAGACACAAAGTTGGTGAGGCTGACTTCTCGCAGGCTGGTGCAATTCCGCAACCACTCGACCATCTCCAGATAGACGTCATGCTGTGTCGCTTTGAGATCTAGTGTACCCGTGGATGCGGCTAGTGCCAACGTAGTGATTGATGTACATCCTTGTAGCAAGGCGAGTGCAGGCAAGCCATCCGCAGCGAGGCCCAGTTTCAGCGACTGCAGGCTGTGCCCATGATGGTTGAGGGCCAAGCAGGTTTCTGCACCAATCCGACACGAGCTGATATTCTCAAAGTAAGTCAGAGTATTCTTTTGCATGCCGCTAATGAATGTAGCGATAGCATGATCTGCATCATCGTTGAGTGATGAATATATCCTCAAGCTGCTCAGATTCGGACAGTGTTCGTGCAGCTGCTTTTGCAGATCTTCGTTCGCCAAGGCTTTACCGTCCCAGAGATCGAGTGACTTCAAATGTGATAATCGAGGAGCCCAGTCGGAGAGCACGCTTGTGAAAATATTTGAATTCGTGGGTTCGGTGAGCGCTTCCAGCATGGGGCTATGCTGTGTGATCTTTGCGCCAATCGCAGTGACGATTTTCCTGATATTCAGGCGAGCTGGTCGGCCTCTTGTAGATGTCGCTTGTACGAAATGGAATTGAGCAAGCTCGCCCGAGAAGAACTTCTTAAAAATCTTGCCGCGGAACTTGTCATCGTCGAGAAGATCGCCCAGATCCCGCAGGTCCAGTAGCCTTAGATGTCGACAGTAAGGGTAGAGCGTCTTGCCAAACGCAGAAAGCGTGATCGTGCGCCATAATATCGACCATCTTTGCACTGTCAACTCCTGCTCGGCAAGAGGTAGTCCTTCACCGCCGCCTTTGACTGGTGCTGAATGTGAGATGCTGCCCCAGGTCAGTGTTATTTCTCGTTGGTAGGCGATGTGAGACACACCGATACAGAGCAGCGATGGCACCACTGTTGGCAATCTGTGCACTGCTAGTAATACAACTGTAGAGCGTTGGAAAGTCTAGGCGTTCAGCTAGTTCAGCCGAGAGCAGGTGGTACAAATCGACAGGAAGAGATTTGGCAGTAGCGGTGGCCATGGCCGGGAGAATCTGGTTGCAATATCGTAACAGAGACTTAAAATGATACAATTCAGCACTGAATGCCGGGCAACCTCCTAAGGCGCCTTTGTTTGATGATTTGCATGGGTTGATGGAGTTGATGGGATCTGTTGTGGAAGTGACGTTCTCCACGCGTCTGTTTCGCGTCTCGCATCTTCCTTCTTCCGCCAAGACAATCACCTACTTGCGAAGATGCCCGTCCTGACATTCTCGCTATCGCCAGAGGCGACGGAACGCATATTCGAGCTGTTACAATGCCTCGCGAAGTTTGGAGACGCCGTGTCCATCGAGGCGAAGGGTGACAAGGTCCGAAAACACCTTCAAAACTTTCTCGGCCGTCTTCAACGCTTCTGATCACATTGCAGTTCACGTTAACGGCATTGAACTCCTCAAGAACCGCATATGCTTCGTTCGCGCTCGACGCCAGGTCCTTCTTCCTCGACTATGACTTCGATGCGAACAGTCAAGCTAGTGGCGGAGACAGATTTACCTGCCAGCTCTACAACAAGGTAGGAGGAGTTAGGCAACAAACTCTGGCTCAATTGACTGATAAGCAGGCCCTCCAAGCTGTTTTCAAAGGACGTGCCGGAGACCCAAGACGTCCGGAGACAGCGATTGAACGTTGCGACGTGAGCATTCACGATGGGGAAGAGAGCGCAGAGTGTCGACTCATTGTCAAGATGCTCTCCAAGCACGGTACATTGAAAAGCAGTTCTGATTACATGAGTCTGCGAGGACTAACTTGATATAGGAATGACGAAGACATACAGGTTGACATACGAAGCAGTAGAAGTCATGCACGCGCTTTTCGACAAAGCCGCAGCAACCCAAAGCTTTCGAATCTCCTCCCGCATACTGCGAGAATATTCAGAGCATTTTGGCCCAAAGACAGAGCAACTCGATATTGTAGCGCAGGAGGGCAAAGCGACCTTCACGAGCTTCACGGAGAGATCAGTTGATCAAAAAGGTATGATTCATTCCACGAAGCACTTCTTCGCTGACACTTCCGGCAGGGATGCTCCAGCAACCACTCGAAACTGCCATTGCGATCCATACCGAGGACTTCGAAGACTTCCACATGCAGCAAGATTTGCACATTGTGATCAACGTGAATGATTTTCGGGCCATTGCAATACATGCCGAGACACTGAGAGGTCCTGTGACGGCACGCTTTTCACAACCGAACCGACCTTTGCAATTCGAATACCAGAACTTTGGCGTGCACAGCGAATTCACCTTGATGACTACAGGAGATCGACGAGGTAGTGCTTCTGCTCCTGGCTCGAACGTCAAATACGTTTCAACCCGGGCCAACGGCACTTCGTCGAGCAGACAGCCTTCAATAGCTTCACTGCAAGGCGGAGGGCCAACTCTGAATGAGCCACGACCCACGACTCGTCCGAATGCTGCAAAGCCAGTGTCGATCGAAAGCCAACGTCCCACCTTGCGAGACCAAGTCTCTACGATGGGCGCTTCAATGGCAGAGGACGAGGATCCTGATCCAGACAGTCTCTTCGTGCCTGATGGCGGTGCTGAGGACGACCAAGCTTGGGACGCACCGAACTATGAAAATGACGAAGATGAGATGCTCGGCTGGGATGCAAGCAACGACAATTTCACCGCCAGCATGCGTCCGACTATCCGCGATCTCAGCGGCAGAAGCACCGCGCAACAACCTGGCCGAGGGACGTACAATCCTGATGCTTTGAAACCTCGACGCCAAGCAGACCTAGAACGCGGCATAGAACCTACCCAACGACTGTCTCAGGTGAGTATTTTGAGCTTCATGGCGGATCAGAAGCCCTTCTTGGAGAATTGCGGCGCTGACAGGAACCCAGCTACACGGTATGTTCGATTGAAACGCTGGTTGTCAAGCCTCAGCTCGGCAATCCGTGCCGACGCTGTTTTGTCACAACAAAGCTCGTTGCGCAACCTGCGAATATAGCACTTGCGGTGCCGGACAGCGCTATCTCGTTCCAGCGGCCTTTGACGTCGCCATTCTGGTCGGTCAGTGGGCCGCAATTACCATGCTCGCCCCAACCCCATGCCAGGACTTTACCGTCCTGTGTCAGACCAAGGCAATGTTCACTGCCAGCAGCGATGGCCTCGAGAGGTGGAAGATCGGTTGGAGGGAGCTGTCCATGATCGTTCCTTCCCCAGGCTAAGAGCTTCCCTGAATCCATGAGCACGTAGATCGAGCCCCAAGACGCTGCCACCTGCTTCCACCCAGGAACGCTATCAGGAGCATCTTTCTTCACTCCGAAACGATCACTTCTAGCGAGACCAAGTATCATGAAGTCCCCCATGGACCTGTCTCCGAACAGGCAAGTGAAGTCTTTACCGCAGACTGCATCAATGACCTTGAAAGGAACATTGTTGATCTTGCGAGGCCGCGATACGATCTCTGCTGGTGCACCGAGCTGACCTTGCCTTCCTCTGCCCCAGCCCCAGACATCGCCACTTGCCAGCACCACTACAACATGTCCCATGCTACTGGCGACCTTGACGATTTGATCAGAGGGCGAGATCAGCCCCTCAATCTTCGCTATGGCCTCTGCGACCAATACCTCAGATCCAAGTCCAAGCTCGCCAGAGGTCCCAGATCCAGATACATAGCACGCATCTTCCCCCGCAGCAAAACTAGCAGACCAAGTTGCTGCGACATGGTTTACGAGACCAAATTTGCGAACAGCGGATCGCTCCTGGGTCCAGACAGTACGTAGCTCTTTTAGAGAGCTCGCCATGCATCTCCCGTCAGTGTTGTCACCTGCTGCAGCGGTTGAGCCATCGTCGAGAAGTGCAACAGTGTGGTTGCCACCAGATGCTACTTGTTTAATGCCCGCCGAAGAGCCAGTGATCATCCCTTGACATTCGTGTGGTGACGAAACGTCTTCTACATGGCCTATTCCAAGTTGACCAGATCCATTCGAGCCGAAGGCAACTAGCTTGTATTCGTGAGAGGAGTCGTTCATGTCTGCAACGAGAATGGGCTCCAAATTGTGATCGGAATTCAAGGAGCGGGCGTCACAAGTCTCGAGAATACTTCAGCCATAATCACCAGTTCCGCAGCGAGCCCAAATGTGATTCACAACACGTGCAGTCCTCATACTGTGAAAGTAATGCACGTAAAGCAGAGTTCACATCGGAAGCAAAAAGCGCCGACATCTCGCGCCAAGCCCACAGTCCGTCACGTGCTCGATTTCGCACCTTCCACACCTCGAAACTTTCGAGACCAAGTACGGATTTGCGCCGACGACGACGACTTCTCACACCCAACGCTCCACCCTCCCTCCTCGACAACACCGACAACATGTCTGCCGTCCAGAGCGTCCAGTGCTTCGGCAAGAAGAAGACCGCTACTGCGGTCGCCCACACCAAGCAGGGCAAGGGCTTGATCAAGGTCAACGGCAAGCCTCTGTCGCTCGTTGAGCCTCAGATCCTTCGCTTCAAGGTCTACGAGCCTCTCCTCATCCTCGGTCTCGATAAGTTCGGTACGTCGAATCTGGCATTGTTGGTGTAATGGAGAAATGAGCATTGGCACTGCGCAAAATGGAAAACGTGGATGAGACGGAACATGCGCTGGAAGAGGAGGAAACGCTGCATGAATACAATGGCATGAATGAAGACCGCATGCTAACACTTCTTTTCACAGCCGACGTTGACATCCGCGTCCGCGTCCGTGGTGGTGGTCACACCTCGCAAGTCTACGCCATCCGTCAGGCTATTGCCAAGAGCATCGTATGTCCCACCGAGCCTCCGCAAGTAGGCACTCGGCCGCCGCATCCTATCGGATGACGAGCGAGAGATAAAAAACTTTTCCCCATCTCGCAGACCATGGCGAGCTGACAACGATGTGTAGATCGCCTACTACCAGAAGTACGTCGACGAGCACAGCAAGAACCAGCTCAAGCAGGCTCTTGTCGCCTACGATCGTACTCTCCTCGTTGCCGACAACAGACGCTGCGAGCCAAAGAAGTTCGGTGGTCCAGGTGCCCGTGCCCGCTACCAGAAGTCTTACCGTTAAGCGGTACGATTTTCATGGGTTCACGAATCAACAAAAGCGCTGGTGTTTGGTTTTGCTGCTGCATGGCTTGGGTTACTTATGGCCCGTGATGCCCTGACGGATACCCATATACGGCTTCTGGGGAGGCTATAGAGTAGTAGTGTCGAAGCTCCACACCATTGAGCTCGAGCAAAAGAATCAAGACAATTCATCCCAGCGATCCCTACTTCTTGTGCAAAATCCCTCGTGTGCCAGCGCCAGACTCCTCGCTAAACCCAAAGCAACTGAAAGCCCTCGTTGCTTGTAATCACAACCTCCTCTCATGCCATCTCAGTGTCCATTCCGCCATCACTGCTTTCCTCATCGTCAACATCAACAACCTGAGTCCCATTACTCCTTCTCCCATTGGCAGACCCCACGCCATTCGTCGATCTCCTTCCACCTCCAGAGCCACCACCACCTTGCTCCTTCGCAGCCTCAATCCCCACCTTCGGCGCATCTCTCCACTCCGTCTTACAAGCCGGACAAGTCTCACTATCCCTCTGCGCCCTAAACATCTTCCCCACACAAGCCTCATGCAATCGAATATTACACGGCAAATTCGGACACCTCTGTCCCACCGTCACAATCCCCGCGCAAGCCTTACAGAACTTGATCTTCTGATGTGGTTCCTCTTCTTCATCTTCTCCTTCCATATCCCCATTATAAGCATCCACAAGCCACTGCTGTAATTCCATAAGCGCGCGTTGTGAAGCCGTATACCAAACCGTTTCACGACCACTTCGCGATTCGATTACAGTCTTCTCAAACCAGCCTTCTTGAACCATAGACTCGATGACCTTTTCCGCTTGCGATTGTGTCAGACTCGCGTTTTTCGATTGTGTCTGTTGCGTCTCTTCATGTCGTCCTGAATCTCTTCTATCCACATCTCCTCCGGGAGCTTTCGCCAATTTGCCAGCCTGAAACGACGTGATCGCCATAATCTCTTGTCGTGACGTGTTATATGTATCGAACATGGCGTCGAGGATGCGCTTGACATATGCTATATCATCAGGCGAATGCGTTGTGGCCGATTGTGTGAGAGAATCGCTGGTTGTGTTGACCAAAGCGTAGATTCTTTCGCGGGAAATTTGGTGTAGCGAGTTGCGGATCTCGAAGTCGAATGGATTGAGCGCATCGTTGATGCGTTGGATGTACTCTTCGAATTCCTCTTCTGTGACGTCTTCGGGGAGGTGAGGTCTGTCGGGATTGATCGCAGTTCGAATGGAGGATATTAGTGGTTTGGCTTCCTCGAATGAGATGGTTTGGCGGGCGAAGAGGGCTTGTAGGAAGGCGCGGTGGGTGTGGCCGTAGACTGCGCCATCTTGCTCGTCGTCAGACATTGTGTATAGGATGTGAGAGATGCAATAGATGTTCGTGGCATGGACGCGTTTGAATTTCGTGGGCGACGCGTCTTGACCCCGCAAAGCGACCAACGCACTCACTTCGCTTGCATCCACCACGAGTCACTACGTGCCTCAGGAGGAGTGCGATGCAGCACGATAACACGAATCCTTCGTCTCGGTAGCGAACGCGACTGCCTCACCGTTCCTACAGGTACCTGTGCTAAGAGCGTTTTCATCTTGAGCATTCACATACTATCGACATCTCATATTTACCCAAGCAGACACAGCAGCCATGACCTCCTACCTACCCGGCCTCCCAGACCTTCGCAGAGACAACATTGCATTGTACACCATTCCAGCCTTCTGGGTATTTCAATCCAACCCTCACTAAAGTACCCTCTAACGTCCACAGCTCATCGCCGTCACACCCCGCTTCGTCAGTATGAGACTCTACGAGAAGCAAACAGGCTCCAAATTTGATCCTCGCGCCCCACGCAACTTCACCGAAAGCGTAACGCATGCCTCGAATTTGGACCAAGAGACCAAAGGCTTCATAGTCCGCGGCGAAGCCGCTATGCTGAACAGCTTCGAAAACTTTGGCCCATTCACTGCCGCTGTCGTAGCTGGAAGTGCTGCCAAGCTGAATCCTGCGACACTGAACCGCCTGACGATCGCCTACCTGGGCTCGAGGGTGGTGTACAATTGGGTGTATATGAATAGCACCACAATCGGAATGGGATATGCCAGAAGCATATCATATCTGACCGGGCTGGGATGTTTGTTTGCGATGTTCATTCAGGCCGGAACGAAGTTCAATAATGCTGTGCTGTAAGCTGAGGATTTTGCAGAGCTCGACAGGTTTCGGTAGACAGTACGAGTACAGAGACTCGATCTTACCACATGAAGGTTGATACCCCAGGACAGTGCGCGGGAGCTCTGCCTTCGTGCAAGGTCCACATCATCTCAGCCTTACTTGTGCACAGTATGTGCACGCCCTTGTAGAAGCATAGCCTTTGAATGCAAAATGAACAGCCTCCGCAGCTGGACCCTAAGCTTTTCCAAATCTTGGTTCGAGTGAATCTAAAGCTCATCTGTACCACCAGTATAAGCTTCAACTGACGACACTTCATAGCGTTCTGGAACTTCCATTGACGCAATGTTGATGATATATGAGATTATCCAGACGTCGGTGTCTCGAATTCATGAATGGAAGCATTCACAATGTATTCTCCTTTGCCAATGGATCGAAGTGAGCATGTTACCACTCTTATTATGCTGCAGTCGTGCGACCGTGGGTGAGGAGATGTGCGATGACGACGAATTTATCGCTGGGTCGCGATGTGGAGGGCGTTGCTGACACTGGAAAAGTCGCCGAAGGTGTGAGCTCGCTCTCCGTCTGGTCCCGTTCGTTCGACGTTGCAATGAAGCTGTGAGCGCCATCGAGACACTCATGAGCGACGGTGGTCTCGAGCAATAATGTGTCGGCACAGAATTCGAGCTTCCATCCGGAGACATTCCTATGAAGCCTTTGCAAGTCCTGCCGACGGCGACGCGATGGAAAGACGGACTAGGAGGCCGGGCTCGCGACCCTGGTGATGTTGGCCGATGGTAGTCTGCGCTTGTTAGCTTGAACTGGCGCTCGCGGTGAATGAAATCGTGCTTCAGGGATAGTGTGGGCCGATGATGGAGCGAGTCGATCTCGAGACCTCAGCTGATGTGTTCTGAGAGAGTGTTGGTATACTCTTTCCGCTTTTGAGCAGATCAAGGCACCGCTGATGAGGTGCTGGCGGTCTCTGGCGTTTGAGAAGTCGCTCGCAGCAGTACTGGTGACC
The DNA here is from genome assembly GCA_005356885.1 of Cercospora cf. flagellaris. Classification (NCBI taxonomy): domain Eukaryota; kingdom Fungi; phylum Ascomycota; class Dothideomycetes; order Mycosphaerellales; family Mycosphaerellaceae; genus Cercospora; species Cercospora cf. flagellaris. The sequence goes on along the minus strand of RJLU01000009.1, from coordinate 1,246,117 downwards.
TTCATGCATCTGAGGTCAGCCAGATGACCAGCATATGAGCAGTCAGGGAGGGAAGATGTGTCATCATGGGCCGTCATGATAACAACATCCGCAGGCATGCGAGCTGCAAGCTTGTCGGCATCATCGAATCTTGAGCATGCCACGCTGGATCTTCACTTCAAGCCTTGTTCGGGCGCTCCGGACGCCACCACGGGACTTCCTATACCCACGGCTGTTCGGACTTGCTTGCACAACGACGTGGCAGAGTCGCCCCCAACGTGGCTCAACAGCCACACGCCGGAGATGTCGACATCGAGACCAAGACTAGGGATATGCTTGCAAGACTTCGGTATTCAGATTCGCTTCGACGCTCGACAATGCCGGCTCCAGTTTTCGGCATTCCGTGCAGATATGCGTGCAAGATCCGATGTTCTTGAAGAAGCCGGTCCGGATGTATCAAACCCAGTCCGCGAAGAGACAGCGCGCACCGTTCGGCAACATCGTACCGCTAAGCGCGAGCCTTTCGGGCAGCGCATGGGGGTGACCTGGCGAAGGCAAAGAGCGAAAGTATTATGCTTTCCCTCAAGCGCCGTAGGGCGAGAGTTTAGTCTTTGTGGCACGGCCGCCACGAGGAGCAGCCTTGTACGACACGCCAGCGGTTTGGGCGTTGACTCGCATTAGTCTCGAAACACCGAAAATAACGAAGAGATCGCGTGCGCGAACTGGGATCTACTGCCTTGCCGCCCGCAGTAGCTTATATATAAGCATCACGCAACCTGACGACCGTTTCGTTTCGTGCCGAGTCGGGGTCGTTCGTAGTGAGGTACCACCAGTGGTCCCGCGTGGTCGATGGTGAAGAAACGGACGGGGTCGTATGAGGTTTTAGCGGCGAGGCAGACGAGGCAAGGCGAGGCAAATTTGTTCTAGCATACATTGCTAGCAGTCGCTGCGGAGCCGCATGACGGACAACGTCACCTCCTTCCTCCACGCTCGCAACCAACTTCCGAGGCATCCGTCTTCACAGCATTGGCACATACTTCCCCATAGCCTAGTCTAGTCTATTGGCAAGATAGTCTAGGCCACAAACAACAACACTCGAACAGGTTCCCTAGTCCCAGAAACCAGGGCACAGTAGATCAGGGCAACGGCAGCTAAACAGTAAGCGTGGCTCGTCAAGCCTCCTAGTGGGAACGTCGACGCAAGTAGTAGTGTCGTGCAACGACGCCATCAGATCCATCGTAAGCGCCATACTCTATCTCATTCCCGGCACTTGCTCTTACGAACCCACGCTAGTCGCTTCGTTTACTTGCAGCTTCGGCTTCGGCATCCATCTTCCATGGCGCCTCCACCGCGTTGCACTCGGCATACATGGCGTGCAACGGTGCTTGTATCGTGCCCGTTCTTGGACGCCCACCCGGCAGTCGGTACGCCGTCACAAGTACCCGCAAAATAGATACAAGCAACGAACCTCTAAGTACCGGCGTCACTAGGCTGCACAGCATGTGTGCCACTTGCGTCTATAGCGAGCTCCAGATATGAGCTTGTGAAACCAAAGTAATTTATAAGGTCTGAAGTTTGTCGTGCGTATTTGCTACTGTCACTCCACGCCTCGCAGTACGCACAAGTCGATACTTGTGCTCTCATGCCATTCCTTCTTCTTCGTTCTCTTCTAACGCTCCTCAGTCGCACAATGCACAAAAAAACATATGCTGAAAGCAAAAACATTCATCTAAACCGTTGAAAACCCTTTCGCCGCTGGAGCGACGCCTGGTAACCCGCAAAAGAGACCAGACTTGGTCAAAGAACTTTCTGCCTCCGCAAGCCCAGGAGGGTCGTGTATGGTATCATCAGCCATCGTGAAAGACGGCAATGCAAAAATTTCATCCCCTCGTGCATTGTTGCAATGCAAATGTACAATTCCGGCAACGCCAGTCACCAAGGACAAGTCGTCCACTGCTGCGGCAATGGACAATGCTTACTATGCAGGGCCCCGATCTTCGTATTATGATCCTCCTCGAAGTGTCATCAAGTTAAGAGGTGTTGTTTATCGTGCCACTCGTGAGCTGACTACTGCCGCCGATACTGTCGGCGGAGCCTGGGAGATTCGTCGCACAGCAGTCGGTCGTCCGCATACTATGCGCGTTGCTGATAAGCCAGTCCGCCCTGTCCATACGGGCTTTGGGGATAGCCCTGTGTGCCGTACATCTGGCCATTGCTGGCATACTGTGGTGCGCCATCGACTTGTTGCGGTTGCGCATATTGGCTCGGTGTTTGGCCAGCGGCGGGTTGGTAGCCGATTGGGGGCAGTTGAGGTCCACCCATTTGAGGCTGCATCATATGAGCCTGGCCATAACCTGGTTGGCCTTGAGGTTGCGTGGTATCTTGACCATTGCGGGCGGCTTCCTGGCGTTGGCGCTCTTCTTCGGCCTTGCGGGAGTTCTCTTCCTCTTTCTTCTTAGCCTTCCACTCTTTGCGAATTTCCTTGAACTCTGTGGAGAAACGAGTCAGCGTATGCGGGGAAGACCCGAAGAGTGTGGTATGACTAGCTCGCGCTAAGAAGCGAAACATGGACAAGCTGGACACCTAGCGCCCGCGCGCGACGAATGTCAAACCGCGCGCTCGGGTTCACGAGAAATCACGACGCGACATCGAAGCTTGAACGCGCTTTGCACAAAAACAACGCAGAGTGAGTGTAACGTACCTTCTGGAGTCCTCTTTGTACCGTGCGACTGCATGGTCACATGCGCGTTGAGATGATTGAGAGTGCCATAGGCTTTCTCGCATCCATTCCACCCGCATTTGTACATGCGCTCGATTTCCTCGTAACGCCGTCTCGGTCGCTTGTGCTGTTGCGCACCCGGAATAGGGACGAAGGAATACACAGTCGAAAGCGGATGTCCGCCCTGTGTCACGTTAGGATACACTACGGGATGCGCACCAGCATAGGTACCCACCGCTGGTGGTCGAGGGATTGAGTGCGCTACCATATTGGGCGCAGCGCCTGCAGTGGTCGCTGGCGAATGACCATACATGGCCGCCTGTTGCTGGTAATGACCAGCCCATTCCGGGCGCGCGTAAGATGTCATGGGTTGGTTGCCGTATTGCGGCATATGTTGTTGGTCTTGTGGTGGGTAGGGGGAATAGCTCTGCGGAGGAGGATAGCTCGGGCTCGACTGAGCGATGGAGGGATCTATGGGAACTTCTGCGTCAGATTTGCTGCCATGCGCGTGATCGTTGATTTGGTGCCCTTCGGGCGTAGAAGAAGACGGACTTGAGGTTTGCGCCATGTTGCTGGGCGTGCCTGCTGCGTAGCGGCTTTGCTGCTGGCCTTCGGCGTAGGAGCGCTGAATGTACTCGGGAAAGCTGCCTGAGCGCGCCGACTGTGGTAGGCCGTAGCTCGAGTCGGGCGTAGCGGAGGCGGAGTAGTTGGACGGCTTGTAGTCTTGTTGGCCGGACTGGTATTGCACAGCAGACGCTTGATCTGCAGAAGAGCCTTCAGACTGGTGTCCGTTGTACGAGGCGTATGGTGAGGTCAAACCTGACTGCGGGTACTCGGGCTGTCTACCATCCATTGACTGGGGAGGGTTTTGACGCTGGCCGTGCAGGTGCGATGCTAAGATCGCGCTGAGGGATGTGTCGTTGGTCTGAGTGGGTGGCGTGTCGTAGGCTCTGGACATAGAGCAGTAAGGCTTGGTGCGAGTCCGATGCAATGGCCTCCAAACAAAGCGCGATGACAGCGCGCCGTCGAGTACAAGTGCCCGCAGATGTAGGCCGGAGGAAGGCTGCTTGTTTTGCAGGATGGTAGCGCGCTCCCTCGGTACCTTGTGCGCGGATGTTGTGCAGATGGTGTCCGTCCACCAAGGCCCACCGACGCTTCTAGCGTGTGCCGTTCCAAGACACAAACACAGGCGCGGCCGGGGCAGGAGCCAGGTCGTGTCTCGAAGCTTTCAAGCTTTGCCCGAACCGAATTTCCGGCGCGCAGGCCGCGAGGAGATGCAGTCTAGTCGATAGAGGAAAGGCGGGCGCGATTTGTGATGACAGAAGCTCGTGCTAGATGAAAGGGCTATAGCGCGCTTTGTAGCAGCGTATCGTGGCGTGCACCCTGGAAATAGCGCCGTACACCGGCGCCCGATATGGCTGGGTCAAGCAACACGGTGAGGTAATGGTGCCGTCCGTGACGATCACCTCTGCTAGCTGCCGGAGCCGGAGTTGCAGGAGAGGCAAAGTGCGAGGTGGATTTGACCGCGAACCTGCAGGGGGAGCGTGGGAGCGAAAAGTGGGTAGGCAGAGACACTCTCGCAGGCGAAGATCACACGGCGACCAGGATGTCGCAGCGGAAATAGTGCAAATTGTGCGCGTGCCGAGGGCGGTTCGCGCTGCCTGATTTGTGCAGCCTCGAGCAGCTGGTGTCTCGGAGACACGTCGCGGTGCTGTGCTGTGATGATGGACAGAGGTGCGCGCGCTCGCCTCCGGGATAGAGTTTGCGAGGAGTTTTCCAAGAGAAGTTGCGTGGAACGCTGCACGCAGCGCACAGGCGTTTTGGGGGGCTTGGCGCCAGTAATCTGCCGTCCAGTCCGCCGCAGCTGAGGCCGTGAGATGATGACGGGTGTATAGCGGTGCTGAGGACAGTCGGCTGAACTCCGTGATGGAGAGGGCAGCGCACGCAGAGCAAAGTGGTGTGCGCGGGCCGTCGGTCGTGCAGTGCCAGCGTGGTGCGCACCTGGAGCTCTGCGGGCGTTGTGGGCTCTCAGAGGGCGTGTGCTCGCCGCAGCAGCAGCAGCCAGCAGAGCAGAGCCAGCAGCGATCGCTCCCACTGCTCGCGCACGAACGGGCCTGTCTGCGATGCTCCTCTCGTGGGCGTGCGCGGTGAAAATGGTGCGTCGGGAGCGGGCGCTAGTCGAGCGAGCTAGAGCCCAAGACGGCAGTTCGACACAGCGCAGCAATCTTATTAGGAGAGCAGTCGTGGGCTATGGCGATGATTTCCCGCAGCGCCTGCAGCCTGGCGGTGATGAAGAGCGAGCGCGGTTTTCGTCGTGCACGCGTATCGCGACGGAGACAGCTCGGGCTCCGGCAACTTCGTGGACGCTGGCGGCAGCGAGCAGCGCAGGCAGAGCAGAGCAGAGACAGCACAGAGCAGGGTGTGCAGTTCGCTGTGGCTGTGTCACGACCAGTGGGCGCGCCGTCTGGCAAATGGCACGCGTTGAGGCTGAAGAGATCTGGCGCTAGGCAAAGGAAGAGCAACGCGTCGGCGAGGGAGAGATGGGAGCTTGACTGGAGCGAGGCAAGTGTGGCACATCAGAGGTAAGCAGCACCAGCAGCAGCAGCAGAGAGAGCGTCGGAAGTTTGGTCCGACCACGTCCACCGCCGACCTCCCCCCAGCCGCGCGCGTCGCTGGCTGACTCAAGGAACTTCCCTCGTCACCACCACGCAGCGCGGCATGCATGATGGTGTCTCTGCACCCCCTGCGCGAGAGATCTGTCACGCTGTCGGCTCGGGTCAGCGGCTGCCACAATCATCGTGATTCTCAGCAGCAGCAGCGATACAGCCTCGTCGAAGACTCCGGAGGCGGTCAGCGAGCTGGTTACCGCAGCGCACAGGGGTGCACACAGTCGACGCGTCCGTGAGCGGGTGTCCACATTATCGCCATCTCACCGCGAACAAGGCGAGTTGGGCGAGGGCCAATCGCGCGCGCGCTGCACTGCTGCTTCGTCTGCTGCAAATTACCAGACTGGCAGCTGATCCGGCCGGATAGCACAACAAAACTGCCGAAATGCTGCGACAGGCCCACGCTACGTAATTGCGCCTTTGCAACCATGTCCTTCCATCGAGGCTATTGGTCCCTGCTCGCCTCCACCATTGCGCATCGCAGCTCGTCGTGTGAGCGTCGGAGCATTACCTGGCTGACCTCATGACCCCGAGAAAAAGCGCACGCGTTGCTCCTGCACGCAAAGAATCGAGATTATCCCGGTCGCAAATGGACGGCGGAGCGGAGCGCAGGGTGAGACACGAGGCTGAATCGCCGCCTCTGCCTCGTCGATGCCGCTGCTCGTCGCTTGCGACATGTCTGCGCGTCTCCCAGCTCGTTTACTGTATGCACGCACGAGAACCGCAGTCTTGCAAACACGATGAAAGGCCGGCAGACGCCGCTCCCTGCACCGCGCTTGGGCCAGTCGTGGCCGTGGGTGACAGGTGGGTATGACACATGGGCCTCCGCTCTGCTCCGTCTACAGCGAGAGGTTGCCAGTGGTTGCAGATGGCTGTAACCTCAAACCGAGAAACACGGCACAGATGGAACATCCAGCAGGGTGCTGTTGCGCACTCCGCCGCCACGCTGACGCCTTGTGCGTCCATGTAGGGTACGGCATTCGTGGTTGCACAAACGTGGTACCGTTCACCCACCACCTCGAGCTGTCCCTCTCGTCCTGTCTTCTGACGGCCATGCAGCACCGCCGAACGGAGTAGCGTCGCATAGCGGCAGATCGCGCGCTTTCTTATGTCGACGTCGCTGCTATGGTGGGGTCCTTCGAGGAAGGAAGGCATTGTCCTGAAGCGGTGCAGCGTGAACAACCGTGCTCGCCGCCCTCCTCCATGGCCTCGAATCTGGCTGGCTATTCGGACATTGCGCTGCCGCGGCATGGCCGCAGAATTCGTCGCGTACATGCTCATCACAAATCGTCTCCTGCATCGGTTCCATGTCTCCTACTGCACGATCATGGGCGCCCTCGTATAGGCGACATCATCACACCTCAATGCATGGTCAGTGCTTGCTGCGTGGACGACAGGGTTGGCAGTGCAGGTTGGCCGCATGCATTTGCGCCTGATCTCACTGCATCCTGCTGCTGCTCTCCTATTTTTCCTCCCCACATGACCACGAACCGACATTAATCGCTTGCGGCTGCATGTTAGCGAGCGAGAGGCCTGAGTGGTGGGATAATTGCCCGCGTGATTGGCTCTCGTGCTTCCGCACGGGAGGAACAGCTCGACTAACGTGGTTGTTTCTGTCAACCTTCCCAACACGCACGCTCGCCTTCTGCCATGCACCTCAACTGCCGTGGCGCCAAACTGTCGGCCTTTGCTCCCTCCTTCGCTCCATCGCTCCGTCTGCTCTGGTGTCTTGTTGGAGGAGACTCAGATTGCATTTGCACTGGGTGTGGCGCGAAGCATTCTGCGCTGGGGCGGCAGGTCTATTCTAAGCTACGACACAACCGCATTTACCGTATGTGTAGGTTCGCATAAGTGACAAACCTCTCCTGCACAGAGTAACCTCTTCAGTCCGAACTCTGTGAGCGGACCATCAGGCACAAGCCACTCCAATGCAGTTTCCGCGCTTTGGCTGCAGAGTGTATTGAGAGGCTTGCGGTCAGACGCTGCAGGCCGTTCCCGGCGTGCCAAATAGACGGGTCAGGTTGGTATCTGCTCACATTCATGATGAGATGCAGTTGGAGGCTGAAGGCTCTTCAGCAATGCGCAGGACGTCACGGTCTCCTTCCAGGTGCAGGTGTAGCGACATCATTGCCAAGGATGGAGCTTGCCGTCTTGGAAGCGCCTCTCTGCCTGCCTCTGACTGTCGCCCATGGTTGCCTACGAACAACTGATCTTCGACTGCAGAGCCACATTGCCGCGGAGTTGTGAGTGCACGCCACGATTTGCTACACGTTCTGCGGTGCTGTCCACGTTCTCCGTGACACAGTCGTTACACCTGGACCTGCTAAGACAATGGTGTCTGCAAGAATAGCACAACCAAAGAAGACAAGCACTGCGCTCGAATGAGCTCGTTCGGTACCAATTGCGACTATGGCCAAGATGCCGATCTGCAGAGGATCTTTCATCGGCTGGACATGCTCCATGATGAACAGCGATTCTACCTTAGCTGAAGTAAGCGAGTCAAGATGTTTTCCAAGTCCCATCATTGTCGACTCGTTCGAGTACGAAGGCCAGTCTAGGCGAATTACGGTCGGCGATGTCGATCGTACCAACATCCAAGACGCCTTCCAGTGGGCATGAGCCAATTCTCGCGACACTTCCTAGGTCCGGCACTTGGCTCGGAACCGTCCTTTCGCATCGGAAGCACCATCCCACCGGAGGTGCACCACGAGCTTTTTGGTCAACTACTTTCACTACGTGTGGTGTACCATATGGCAGACGCCTCGTGGCGTATGCACCGTGTTTACGAGCGACACGTTTCGGCAGGCGATGAGACATCGGGACGAGCCAGCACAGCTCGTCTGGCATATACATGTACATACGCCTCCTGCCAACGGAGAATCGTCCGACTTGGCGTACAATCTCATGTGCATGTCCCGCGCCACCAGCATCACAGTCTACGAGCGTGCGGACCCCGATGCGTGCATCCTTAATGAAATCGCCAGGCTTGACGACATGATAATAATGTCATAGCTTGATCTCAAGACCTGCCGATCAGCTTGCAGTGGTTCCTTGAGACACACCATGAACTACGAGCAGGTCCTCGGTCCACAGGAAATGCTATGCAAACGAACTGTTGGTGTGTCGTATTGCGTGCGATTGACCTTCGCACGGTACCTTCTGGGCTTCCACCGTCTCGCCGGCCCATCAGAATGGTAACACCGAGCATACAAAATCGTGGTGCTTCATAACCTCGAGCTGGCTCGAATTCGAACCTCAAAGCCTCTGCCCGCACTCCCAGGAGATGACGGAGTTGCTAGTGCACACTCTCTTTTCCGAGCCGAGACTGGCGTTCTGTGCCGACAACGTTTCGGCGGTACCTCTGGGTGGGCACGGTGCCTGTCCTCTCTCTTGGCTCTTCGTCGTGTGCTCTGCACGCGACCTCCCGCCGCTACCAAGTTACCACTGCACGATCTCCGTTGTGCTTGTCTTGAGACGGCGCGCCGCCGGGTCATCAGTCCACCCACAAGGTCGGGCTCTTGTCGTCTGCACGATATAGCACTCTACATGATCGGATCATCAGGTCAGTGTTCCCAAGAAAAACAACCAAACTTGCGATGAACCTTTAATGAAAGATCGGGTTGCTTTCATTGCCATGGCTCTGCCCGCTTAATGCGGCAACTCGCAACACGAATGCCATGCCCTAACAGAACCACTTTTCGTCTCCAGATCCGGTGCTGCGGACAGACAGGAGCGCATCTTCAGCACGGACGATGAACATTTTGGTTCACCCTCAGGACATGTGACTGCGAGTCGCGTGTGCATTGCAGACATTGAATGGGTACCATCTCCACTGTCACATCATCGTCACACAGGAGGTACGAGGCCATCAACGAGAAGTCGTTCTCGCGCCTCCGGAGAAGCATTGAAATTTGCATGAATTGTCATCGCGATGTGTCTTACCTCCTTCCATATTCGGCACATCCACTGGGCCTAGATTCCAGATGGGCGTCACACTATTGTGTTGGAACTTGCCTCAATGGTCGTAGTTCGTCAAACCCACTTTCAACCGCATCTGATGAGAGACCTCCCGCATGATGAAGTCGAATGCATTGAGGCATAAGGCCGTACGGTATGAGAGGCAGCGATGTTCTCATCCAAGAGCCGCAAAAGCAACTCTGGCAACAAGGATGAGGTCAACGTGACCACAGCAGAGCTGCGAAAATAATGCGCATCTCTGGTTCGTGAGACCGGTCTGCATGATATTGAAACCTCAGGCACATAGGTTGGACCTCACCGCACCTGATCCCTCTATGCAAGGACGCGATCGTGCAGCTCGGAAATCTTGGAGCGGGCGGAAGCAGACGTGCAGCGAGAGCCCACAAACGCAAGTCATATCCATCCACTATATCTCTCACAAGATCTCGCATGGGGACCCAGCTACGCGTGCAGCTCCATACCATGGCTCTCATCACGCCAACAATTCCGCCGGGCATGGCATCAACTCCCCGTCTGCAAACATGGCATCCTGCCAATTATTCTGCCTGGGCAGAGCATGTGTCTTGGCCTGTTGTGTAACCGATCCATGAACGTCGATCTTCGTCGTCGCGGAATCAACTGCGAAAATCCATCCTTGAATTATTGCTGCGTGATCGAGCACTTCAGATTTCCAGGTATTTCGAGGGCTCGTAGGAACCAGAGAAGGACATCTATTCCCTCGAACCGCTGCCCGAGACCGCATAGCCCACATGATGTAAATCTCCAGTTTATCGCAAATGCATCTCTGTAACAGGAGGCATGCAATAAGGTAAGGCCGCAGAAAGACATCGCTGAGTGATGGCGGTGAGAGCTAGCTTCCAGTTGTCTGCACCCGGTGTCAATATAACAGCACGCCTGGCCTTGATGCCTGCTGCATGTGAAGGATGCGTGAATGCAGGAGCCCTCGACTTGTCGGAAACGCATCACCGTCGACTTGATCTCGTAGTAATATTCGCTCCTTCCTTGTCATTCCTGCTCTATAGCTCTCTCACATTCGACAAGTTGCAGTCTGGACCTCATCAGCTCGGCCTGGATTGTCAGCTGCTCGGACTCATGCTGCAAAGACAACAGTGTTCGGAATCAAAGCCTCTCCTCCTACACTGGGAGCATTCGAGAATATCCCTGACACGCATCACCGTAAAGCAGGGAGCACGTAGAATACACGATTCTCCAAGCACGTTCACTTCGGAAAGTCTTAAAGTCTATCACTGCGCAATCCCCAATTCTGGTACTCTCACAGTAGCAAGACCAGCTTCAAAAATCGATCGACATCTTCTTCTGTTCTTGCAATCAGCCTCAAACTCGCACCCAAACACTGTCCTCGATCTTATCAAGTACATAGGGTGAAAGCGTCCAACGACTTGCCATCCATTTTTATGTGTGCAGAAGTCATTTGCTCGATTCTCCCGTTCAATTCATGAAGACACTTAGATACAATTATTCGAAATATTTAACCCAACCCACACCGCGCCGAATCGCAACGACACGAACAATAAAATATCACATCCGAGGATCCTGCACGCCATTCAGATAAGAGTACACACTTCCAGACTGTTGCAGAAGTCGACCTCAGAATTTCCAATCTCCAACCCTAAGCTTTCACGTAACCCTAAGCACATCTCTTTCTCTCCTTCGCAGAAAGTATCTATACATCCAAACAATTCAATGCACGCATGCGCGTAGGCACTCGAAGAGAACTCAAAGAAAGACGAATGACCATGTGTGCAAACCATTTGTACATTTCGACCTCATCGACGGCAGCTCAGTGCTTTATTTTCGGGTTTCTTAACTGTACAGAGGCCAACATCCTGCCAAATGCCTATTCTCTTACCTCCCAGACACACGAGAAATAATATTACAGGACAGACAGCCGAATAGAGTGCAAGAGTCTTCTCAATGGTATGTTTGCACCTCTCTGCACACGCAGCCGGACATCGATATCGTTGGGCCAGGCTGTCGAGGTCAGGCACGAAGAGAGTGAAAAGACGGGCACAAGCAGCTTCAACCGTTCATTTCTCTCAAAGTACACAGTCAACCAATCTATCTCGTAGGCCACTTTGCTGCACGCAGAGCCTTCGTAGCTCGATCCCAGAGCCGATGCATGGTACAATAAACACCCATTCTTTTGATCCAGAACGCCTTGTCAACGCACTTTCAGCAGCAGTATCATCCATGCCATTCAAAACAAAAGCCATTTCCCTTGTTGTCCTTTCTACTCGTAACGCCATGCCGGAATGCAGTCAATAAAAGCAAGAGCGGGTCTGCTCGAGTTTGGTGCATCTACCAGCGGCGGTTGCCACCGAGAGGAGCGTTATTCCCACCGGTCCAGCCGCCACGGCCACCACCGCGACCGCCCCGGCCACCACGCCAGCCACCACCACCGCCACCGCCTCCGTAGCGGACCATCTCCTCGAGACGTGGGTCGATCTGCTGCTTGGCCTCACGAAGGATGTTCACGAGGTCACGAGCCTGCTTTGAGTCTGGGAAATGGTGTTAGCATTGCGCGTGGAGACGAAGTCCAGGACAACTTACTGTCTGTGGTGAACAGGGTGATGGCGGTACCCATACGACCGGCACGACCAGTACGACCGATACGGTGCACGTAGTCCTCGGAGTTGTTTGGGTAGTCGTAGTTGAACACGTGAGTGATGTCCTTGACGTCTTTGACGCGCACAAATGTTAGTTCAATGCTGTGGTTGGGAGTGGTGAGTGAAGCGAGCAATAGCAATCCTTTGCCGGATGCGAGATCTGTCTGGTGCGCGATCTGCGTCACTCATGGCTACCTTGTCTGGCATAGAACAAGGAGCATCACGCTCTTGCGCGCACATTTACATCCACAATGTCTTCACAGGGCCGTGCAACATTCTCCTGGTGGGATCCTTGGACGCGCGCAGCTGTGAAACCAACGCAACATTGAAAGACTCATGATCCATTTCTCTACTGGCGACGACAGGGAGCAGAGAAACGGAAGGACACGGCAAAGCAAAACTTTGCCGAGGAAAGTCTCCAAGGATCCGGCGAAGAACAACGAAACACTGACAGCCCTAGACGAGAATGGTTATGTGTGCACGCCGAGCGTACAGAGCGTAGCTTCGACATGACAGACCCCACACGTGTGAGTGGGAGGGGGAAGGGGAAGGGAGAAGGGATGGATGGGGATGTTCGCAAGCATACCAATACCGCGGGAAGCCACGTCGGTGGCAACCATGATTGGGCTCTTGCCCGTCTTGAACTCGTTGAGCACCCAATCACGCTCATTTTGCTGCTTGTCACCGTGAATGGAGAGGGCGGGCCAGCCATCCTGGCGGAGGAAACGGGTGATGTCGTCTGCAACACGCTTCGTGCTGGTGAAGATCAAGATCTTGTGAGCCTTGTCTTCCATAATCTTCTCGAGGTGTCGCAACATCTTGTCACGCTTTTCGAAGTCTGAGACGACCTCAACGACTTGAGTGATGCGGGCGTTGGCGTGCAAGTCGTGCGAGCCAACGTTGACCTGGATGAAGTTCTGTTGGAAGTCGTTCGCCATCTGGCGAATCTCCTTTGGCCAAGTAGCAGACCACATGCACGTCTGACGGTCTGGGCGAATCTGACCAATGATCTTGCGAATTTGTGGTTCGAAACCCATGTCCAACATACGATCGGCCTCATCAAGGACAAGGTAGGTAACACGGCGGAGATTGGTCTTGCCGGCCTCGAGCATGTCGATGAGACGACCTGGAGTGGCAATGCAGACCTCGACACCGCGTGCAAGGTCACGAATTTGGCCGCCCTTTGGCACACCACCGTAAACGCATGTGTTGCGAATGCGCGATGATTTTCCAAACTTGCTCACCTCCTCTTGAATCTGAACAGCCAACTCACGAGTTGGAGCCAGGATGAGGACGATGGGCCCGTCACCTTGAGCGAGGAGCGGCTGTGCGTTGATGTGGACAATGGCGGGTAACGTGTAGGTGAGGGTCTTTCCGGAACCTGTTTCGGCGATACCAACAACGTCACGACCAGAAAGAGCCATAGGCCAGCCTTGAGACTGAATGGCGGTTGGGTTGGCAAAGCCTTGGGCCTTGACCTCGTTGATCACGTAGTTGGGGAATCCAGCCTCGTCGAATGTGTGGACTGGTTTTGGTACGTCGCGACCTTGCACGGTGATTTGGTGCTTGCGGCGGAAGTCGTCCACCTCGGCTTGCGAGCGGGCTGCAACATCTGGGTGCTCCTTGTAGAAGGACTTCTCGAACTTGGGCAGAGTGCTCAGATCCCATTGCTGTGTGCGCAGACCGGCGCCTAGGTTATTCATGCGGTCACCGCCGCCACCACCACCGCCGTAGCCTCCTCCACCATAGCCGTTCGAGCCACCGTTGGAGTAGCCACCACCGCCGCCGCCATAGCCGCCGCCATTTGAGTATCCGCCGCCGCCTCTGCAGTGAAAAGTTAGCGCATGTTTCGATAACACGACATATGATAATAATGAGAAAATGGAGTATACGTAGGCCCTCAGTCTGCCTGATTATCGAGCTTACCCATAGGAGGATGTGCGATCATCGTAGCGGCTCTGAGAGCCATAGTTGTATCCGCTGTCGTACCCATTGGAGTAGCCGTTGCTACCGCCGTAGCCTCCGCCGCCGCCGCCGCGGGAGCCACCGTAACCGCCGCCGCCGTAGGACATGTTGGGGCGCTGGAAGGTAGTGACCGTCGAGTGTTTGTGAGAGGAAGAGTCGGGAGTCAACGTGTAGTTCTCAAATGAGTGCGTTGCTTGCGAGAAGCTGAGTTGTTGCACTCGAGATGAGGGGTGTCGAGAGAGGATGTGAGAAAGGGTGGAAGGAAGAAAGGTTGATGCAGAGGCGAGGCAGAAAGGAAATCTGCGACAGATTTTCTTGAGAAAGCGCGCGACGGGCGACGCCGTTCCCTGGGCCAATCAGGGTCCATGAAGTGACGCATCGCTCTTGCCTCCGTCACTTCACTTCACGAAGTGCGGCCGACGGGGGTTCGAGCAAGTGCACGACAATTCAAGCTGTCAATAAGTGAAGCACTTGAGCAGCTCTGTTCAGATGCGAGCGCGCGCGCGTAGTCAATTTGTTGCTGCTCGTCAGTTTCAGTGGCGGACAGGCCTCAAGCGGGCAATCGCACGCGGACTTGACATTGGCCAAAAATGCAGCACGGATACTGCAGGCTGTATGGTCCTTGCCTGCACAAGGCACGCAAAGCGAGCCGGTATTCGAACTGCTGTTTGAGGCCTTAAGCACTCGATACCATTCGAGGATGTTTCATTGAAGTGCGAAAGAACCACACTACTGTGAGCGCGAGAAACTGACAGGTCCTGAACTACATCCTCAACAGCGCGCGGCCGTTGCCTGCATCTGCTGCGTGTTCGCGGCAGCAGATCGAGGAAGGAGCGAAGCATGGCCGCAGTGCCCGTGCACGGCGTCGCCCGAAGCCCACTTCAAGCTGATGCTCTCGACCTCTCAACATCCTCAACGGAACTCATACCCATCACATCACTGGCATCTGATGTACCGCGACCATGAGCATCTCCACTGAGCTCATTGAGATCTCGCCCGACGGCGATGTGATCCTCGTCTGTGGTGAACAGTTTCGAGATGGCCAAGTCAAGAAGCTGAAGGTCAACGCTGCAACTCTTGCCTTGGGTTCACCTGTGATGAAGGCGATGTTCAAGCCGCACTTCAAGGAAGGGACTGATCTGCGCCTCAACGCTGGTAGCTCGCCATTGGAGATCTCACTTCCCGAAGACGATCCTCTTGCTATGGAGATCATCTGCCACGTCCTGCATCTGCGCAACGATGCCGTGGACACGAGTGGGGAAATCTCCTCAGAAGACATTTTGAGAGTGGCGATGGCCACTGACAAGTACACTTGTCAAGTCGCTATGATGTTTCCTGCCGAGAAGTGGCTGGGCCGTCCCCACAAAGACGAGCAAGAGCTCCATGTGTTGTTCACAACGGCATATCTGTTTCGCAACAGCCACGCTTTCTACAAACTCGGGCGAAGGCTCATCGACGTGTCGTTGTATTCTGCCGTCTCCTCAGCAACAGAATACGAGAAGGATCATCTGCTCTCCGTTCTTTGTAAGAATAGAGCCCAAATTACCGTCAGGCGCAGCTTCAAGACTAACGTGGACTATAGGCGCTCTAGACTGGAAGCGCCAGGAGATACAGATGCGCGCTCACGCTGCAATCGAAGAAGTCATCGATGCAAGGTCAGACCTTCGTAACGACCCAGAGGTATCCCACACTTGCATCCCTGGCTGCAGCATAGCAGAGATGTGCTTCAATGGATTCATCCTGGGCTTGAAGCGACGGAACTTATATCCCTTGCAAGCCATCAGAGAATGCACACTTAATCAAGTGTTTGGCCAAATGCAGTCAGTGTACCACAAGCCGCCCAAAGGGGCATTCGCATGCGCTAGTCCCGACTGTATCGGACGTACGACAAGCCTAGGCCAAGGATGGGTGGGTTGTCTCTCATATCCAGCGACGCATTTGCGGAGCTCGTACGGGGGACCCTGTCTAACATGTTTCCTCGAGCATGGTTGTGTCTGTCTACAAGGCTGTGATCATTGGACAGAACCAGAACCACCGAGTTGGAAAAGCCCTTGGACGTTCTTAGAACTTCCTACTGCAGATGTGCCCTCTCCTCCCACCAAGCCACCGACATCTGTATCTGCCATTGCGCAAACTACCACAGGTCATCGAAGAAACTTGTCGCTTCCATGAGAACACTATTGCAGTCAGAAGTCTCATTGCACACTATACCGAGCGAAGCATGGAGGAGTCGCTGCGTCAGCTGTGAGACGGGAGAATTGATGGAGACGGATGTACTGGCAGGTTTTGAGGTACTGCGGCTCGGATGTCGTCGCCGCCATCAAAATGCTTGTTGTCACACTGAAGGCACATACAACGCGCTGCTAGGTGGCTGGGACAAATCCAGTAGAGTTTGCCCTGTAATCTATACACGATACAACTATCAACCCACCAAATCCCCAGGTGTATCCGCAAACCCATCTGTCTTACCAAGGCCCTTCTCCACTCTCCTCTTGAGCGGCCATTTTCGCACCTGCCCGCCGAACCTCAGAACTCTCTGGCTCCGCCCGTGTGATGGGACCGACCTCTGAAAGTTGTGCCTCCCCTCCCTCGGAGGCAACAGCACCTGGCCATCTCCCCTTTCTGCTTTCATTCTCCCCGCACGAGCATCTGTTGTACCAAGCCGATTCTCCGAAGCATGCTTCCGACCAACTCTGAAGTTACTCCCGAACTGCAATTCACCCCTCGAATAATCCACCTTCTTTCTCACTTCCTGCCAATGCTCCTCCGCACCCTTCGGGATCAACTTTCGAACCAGCAATTGATCGATCGCGGATCGCATCGCAGAGTAGACGTCCATCGCTACTGCATTGTGTTCCGAAGCTATAGATTTCGTCTGCGGATCACTTTTGAAGATCTTCTCCTCCATCTCCAGAACACGGTTCAAGGCTTCGATGATGTTTGGGCCATTGTTGGTTTTTTGTGCGAGAGAGATGTACATTTGCAATGTCTGCATGTCGAGCGGGTGGAGGTGTTTCTCCATGTCATTGATGATATCCGTGGCGATGTCGATGATGTTGGGGTTGTTCCGGTCTCGTGCGCAAATTCTCATGGCTAGGATATAGGTCATGGGAAGGGCCTTGACGCCGACTTCGTCGTGCATGCGCTGCAGGACGTGTGCGGCGCGTACGGAGCTTCGGTTGGTTCGTAAGACGTTCAGCATGTAGTGAAAATTGGCCGGATCGGGTATGACGCGGTGAGGAGCGGATGTGAGGATGTCCCAGTAGCTATTGAGAGCCTTCGGCGTCCGCATAACGTCGCAGACTCGGATGAGCATGGCAAGAATGCCGTTTCCTGGGCGAACCCATACTAGTGCTTGCGGACGCTTGGACTTGTCGCTTCGCATAGCGGGCGTCACAGGCTTGAAAGCATGAAAAGATGGCACGGGCGTGAAGTCGTGGAGGCCCTCTGCTGGCGCAATTCGGGCTTCTTCGTGGACAGGTCTTTCTACTGGTACGTGCCCTGTACGTCGTTCCTCTGAGCCGACAGGTGCAATCTGACGTTCCAGCCCTGTGGTTTGGTGTATCAGATCCAGCACGTTATCCCTGTCTTGCATCCGATTGCTCAAGAGAAGCAAGTCTGCCATTGCCACGACCAAGCTCTCGTCAAGCATTAACGCGCCTTCGCGCCATTTGGAGATGACTTCTTGCCATATCCTTCGCCCTTCGTTCACCGCATCTTGTCTCTGTGCCTCCAGCAGGCTCACATCTGCTTCGGCTCCCAGCGCGTTATGCTTTATGGCTTGCAAGATTGTGGTGTAAACCTTGGCGTCTGGGGCGTTTGGTCCCTTCTCAGGTAGTCTGCTTACAATCCCCCATAATGCGTCCATGTCACCAGCAAGAGAGCACGCCCTCAGGGCAGCGCTGGTATGCGAAGTGTTTGGCTTCACTTTGCTTGAAGGGCTGCACATGCCGTGATATATGGATACGATTTTTCCAACTTCTTCCTTGCTCTCGGACAATGCTGTTAAGAGGCGCATGTAGGTATAGTTGTCGGGAAATTGGCCCCTCTTCTTCATTTCATTGAAGATGGCGATGGCCTTCGCGGGTCGTCCATTGTGCGCATGCCAGGCAACCACATGGTTCCACGACACTATGCAGTTCATGTTCTTGCTTGCCAATCGACAGAGATCCAATGCCTTATCAGGCTGCTCACAGCGCAGGACATAATCGACGTGATCGGCAAGTTTGAGGGGGTCCTTGAGGTATTCCAACTCTTTCCGCAACGCCTTTTCGTTCGCAATCACGATCGGCCCTCCTCTTTTCTGCGCAAACTGCTCGACCGTGGGCTTCTCGACGGGTACAAGTCCAGAGAGCGCATCCTTGGACGGCGTTTCGACTTCGACGGCCGTGGCAAGTCGTCTCCGATGCGGTCGCTGCGCCAGGTGAGGCGTCAATATCAGGGGCCGAGTCGATATCGAGGCTGCATGTCGTCCATCGCCTGCGATAGATCGTAGCACGCGTAATACGCATGCGCTACACTCCAGCATCACGATGTCAGTTCGTTGTGAGCGGATCTGCCTCACTCCCTGTCGAAGTCCGCGCGCCGCCAAAAGTTGGGTATCGATTGTTGCCCTTGACAACCGCGGTCGTGCTCGCGCTGCAAACACCGATTATTCATGCAACTGAACTTTGGCGCGGCGTTTCACTGAACGGCGCAGTCCTTGTATCGTTTGCATAAAGTGGCTGCTGTGATCCGAACTGCCTTCAACATGGAAAACATGAAGCCGACATCACTGTTCGACGTGTTCTTGCGTCTGCGACCGAGCCGACACAACAACGAGCGTTTCCTCGACGTCCAAGAGAGCATTAGTGAAGACGAGCTTCCGACGCACATTACCATCAATCCGCCGACGAACGACACGAGACGGAAAGCCGTGGAGACCTTCGAGTTCACTGGCGTCTTCGAGGAGGACGCACAACAGCGAGATGTCTTCGACAGCACCGGCATAATACCATTGATCGAGGGAGTGATCGGCGAGCCTGGCAAGTTGGGCCGAGATGGCCTGCTTGCAACACTGGGTGTCTCTGGGTCGGGAAAGGTGAGTACAATGAGGAAGAGGAGATCACACAAGACTCTGACATTGAGCAGTCGCATACAATCTTGGGCGACAGATGCCAGCGCGGCTTGACCCAGCTCACTCTGGACGTCCTCTACCGACACCTCGAGCCTTACCTCGCAGAGACGGACACCAGCGTCTTTGCATTCAACTCAATTCAGACTGCAGACCCAGCCGAGTCGCAAATTTACAGAGCAGGCGACTTTCTCGACAGTATTTACGACAACGGAAATGTCAGCCGCATGTCGAGAGCCACCACACCAGCATTTGTACGAGACTCTACTTTGCCAACAGCCATACCAGGCGCCTTCCCCACTCTCAACGAACAGCATCGGTCAGAAGACACTTCAACCGTCTACGACAGATTGTATCCTGATATCAGCGCATATCAGAAACCCACCTCTCCCCTTCCCCCTTCACCTTCAAAGTTTCATCTTACACGATTCACACGCAGTATCGCGAAGCTTACACAGTCTTTTCATCATCAGGAATCGTCTTTCATGTCCGCACCCAGTTCGAAGCGCTATGCCCCTCGTGTTTCTGAGTTACCCTCTTCCCCCTCCACCGAAGACATTGAGATTGAGATCGATGAAGATGCCGAGTACGCGATTGTGATCAGCATGTACGAAGTTCACAACGACAAGATTTTCGATTTGCTTGCTGCACCCACGCCCGGAAAGTCCCCAGCGAAGCGACGAGCTCTCCTGTTCAAGGCCACGGAAGGCTCACCCGATCGAAAGCTGGTGGCTGGACTTCGGAAGGTTGTCTGCTCGAACCTTGATGATGCTCTCTTGGTCCTCGAGACTGGTCTTCGAGAGCGTCAGACTGCTGGAACAGGAAGCAATGCCACATCATCACGCAGTCACGGCTTCTTCTGCATGGAGGTCAAGAAGCGTCACCGTGGACATGGCGTGCCCGGGCCTTGGGCGAGCAGCACAATGACCATTGCTGATCTTGCCGGTAAGTGAAACATAATCAGCTTTCAGGTACTCTCTGACACACTGCCAGGATCTGAACGTGCACGTCAAGCAAAGACAGCGGGTGCCACTCTCGCCGAAGGTGGCGCCATCAACACATCTCTCATGTATCTCGGCCAGTGCATGCAAATGCAAGTCGAGAATGCGAAGTCCAACGCTCAAGCTCTGGTGCCTTTCCGCCAGTGCAAGCTCACCGAGCTCCTCTTCAGTGACAGTCTCGCCCCAACTAGCATGAACCACAGATCAAGACAAAAGGCCGTCATGATCGTCACGGCCGACCCTCTCGGTGACTACAATGCCACAAGTCAGATCCTTCGCTATTCTGCACTCGCAAAGAAGATTGAGAATCCTCGCGTCCCAAGCACGACCCAAAGCATCGGTCTCGCACCTGGCTCACGAAGTGCGCCCGGATCCGGTCGCGTCACACCCTCTGCCCTCACAGAAGATCTTGAAGCTGCTTTAGAGCAAATCACTCGTCTACGAGAAGAATTGGAAATCGCTCAAATCCATCTTCAAGAAGAAACGAATCGCCGCATGGAAGCTGAAGCTGCGTGGGCTAACTCCGAACTCCGCATCGACGAAATCGAGGAACAGATCCGCGATGAAGTCTTCTCCGAAATGGAAGCGAAGATGGCCCTTGAGCAGAGAAGGTGGCGGGCTGCAAGAGATGAGGAACTGGATCGACAGGATGAACATGTTGACCGAAAATTGGAGATTATGGCGAGGGGGATCTCTGTTTCTGAGGATGAGGAGGGAGGTCTTGAGGATCAGGAGAATATTCCTCCGCAGAGTCCTCATGTGGATGGATTGGCACAGAGAGTGGGCTCTTTGGCTCTGAGAGGGACTGGAAGAAAGGTTTCTGGAAAGGAGAACCCAAGGGTCGGTCAGTTGGAGGAGGAGAATGCAAGATTGAGAGCCCAGCTTGCGAATGTGAAGAGGGAGAAGGGGCTAAGCAGTCCGAGTAAGAAGATGAGAGTGTTGAAGACGAGGAAGTGGGAAGGGAGTGGAATGTCCTTTGATGATGCGTTGTGAGAATGGCATGATCACGACTGTTTCGTATCTTTGCTTGTCATGATACCTTTGGCGTTTTATGAGACAGGATGAACAGCACTGAATGGACTTTGTATAGAGCTTGTGTTCATTCTACACGATGTTACTGTTTTGCCGTGAGGACCAGTAGTAGTTCGATAAGCACCGTTTGGCACTACGGACTCTGGCCCATGCAGGCCTTGATCTGGCAGTTCGATTTCAAAGAGCAAACTCTCTCCTGGTGATCGGAGCAAGAGTTCAGGTCTATGCAGCCTCATAATCCGAATGGGGATGAGGATCCTTGAGGATGGTCACACGCAGTCTTCCTCCAAGACTCGCCCTCCAGTACGCAGCCCAGACATAGGTCTGGAATATCTTTCGCAATCTTCTCTGCTTCTGCTTTGAAAAGCGAGGTCAAGGTTTCGTTAGTACTCGCAACGCCCTGACCACAGAAGCATCTGGAATAGTCTTTGTCACAATTGCTGGAAGACGGCATCACTAGGTTCCACTCAATAGCCGCCATTTTGGCCAGCATGGCCCCAACAGAGAGGGCTTGATTGTTGTAAAGAGGCCATAGTTTGGCCTCATTCAGCTTGCGAATCACACCAGTGCCATATTGGAGAGCGCGAAGGCAGTTCTTCGGAGACTTTCTGTTCGCGTCACAGTAGCTGATGACTTTCCCGTCGAAGAACATTGTAAGTTCGCCGCGAACACGGGCTTCTTTACTATCCGCAGCGTCTGCATCAACAATTAGTTCTGGCAGAGGAAACGGGACCGATTGAATATTGGGTACCGAAGACACGCTGAAGAACATTGTGCTCAGGTCGGTCACCATCAAGTGGCCAAACCCCGTCCTTACAGCGGAGTATGTGATCTCGGCCGAGCTCCTTGAACATCAAAGGCAAGCGGAGGCGAAAAGCAGAGCAGATCAAGCTTGCTCTTGTCCTGTCGTCACAATCCTTGCTGAGTTCCTTGACCCAGTGCTCGGCGATCGGTCCCATCGCCAGTGTGCAGCTGTACTTGTCGGCGAGAATAGATATGTCCTCGAGCTTTTTGACCTCGAGGCGTCTGGACAAGTTGCTGTGGCGAAGGTGGAGAATGTCGCAGATGATCGCCATGTCTTCACCGTTATCATCGGGGAGTGGCAGATCGAGTGTTCCCTGCTCCGACAGCTGCTTGCCTTCTTTGAAGCTGGGACCAAGCATGGTCTTGAAGACCGGCGAGCCGAGTGAGAGTGCGCCAGCGGATACACGGAGTCGCTTTCTTCATTTCGAGTCAGTGGGGAGCCTGAGACTTGTTGACGCACCATTACTTACACCATGTCGCTTTGACCGCAGACAAGGACGACATCCCCACCTGGATCAATGTCCACCGTGCTGTCCGCCATGGCAGCGTTGTGCAGTGATAGAGGTTGATGAAGCGAAGTGCAAGTCATCGGCAAGGTGCAGGGCGAAAACGAGCAAGTGAGGTAGCTGCCGAACGCGATTGCACAACAAACAGGGATCTTGGTCTTGCATGTGCAGGAGCAAACATCTGCACATCAATGTCTCAACGACTTCTTCCTAATGCGGAGTGGAGATCGTTCGTACATTCCGTCGCGTCTAGCTCTATTCCACCTGAAATTTATCTTTGCTCACTGCAAACTGCCGCTCATTGAGCGTCTTCACTTGCCGGAGGCAGTTTCGAGATTGGGTCAGAGACACCATAGGTATTGGACCTCCGAGCGATGATCAGCTTTACCTGGCGCCAATTCCTGTCAGACGATCACGGATCGAGCGCTTCTGCGGTCTCAATTGAGCCGCATGTCATCTCTTCTGTCTTTTGCGTCGCAAGTGAAGCTTCAAACACTTCTCCATGCCGGAAAGCATTGCTGCTAATCCATCCAACTGTCGACAGAGTGGTTCAGTGTACGCCACAAACGGTACGGTGCGCAAGTCCTTGCAATTCCGTCCGTGCCAGTCATGCGGTAGCTTCAAACCTCCTCATCATGCTTGCAGTCCTTCACCTTGAACATGTTTCCTTCCATCACACAGCCAAGACAAATCTTGGGCAAACCAAATCTGAATGCTCTGCCCTTCACCCTGAACACTCGTTCCCATTCAGGCCCGCTCTTCGCATTCTTCATGTAGTAGCACGAGTGCTTTGCGGTGTACCAACGATAGCTGTCGTCCTTCTTTGGAAGATTGAATACCGCGGTCTCCAAGGAATCAATCCTGTCTCCAAGGCCGCAGTCAATATGGAAGCACCGATGCGGACTCAGACAGTTTTCTTGAAGAGCATCCCTGAAGTTCATCTGGTACAAGGCCTTCGACGTGCAGTCCTTTGAGCACGCTGTATACCGTTCGGCTGCATCTTCGAGTTCGCAAAGATTGTTCTCAATGAAATCCCATATGTCGTTCACAATACTATCGCGTCGGCATTCCATTGCACCTTGCACGAATTAGCAATAGCCAAGCTGTTGGCTCCGTGAATGTGTACTCACCGACCAGAGAGTCCCAGAGCCGGGACAGTATGGTGTTCTCCGTGCTCTCTCGGCGATAATCGTAACAGTCAACGAAGAAGGACGAGGCCATCTTCGAAAACCGCTCTTGTCGTCGGAAGAGGTAGGCGGCAAGGAGCGTGCCACGATCTGCTTCGCAGTCCTTCAACCAGAAATCCGCGAGGGGCGCAAGTGCTTCAGTACAGTCGTACTTGTCGGAGACCTCGGCCACGTTCAGCAATTCTTCCGAGCTCAGCTTTATCATTACAGCTTTGTGTTGCAGGTGCAGCGCTTTGCACATCACTGTCATGCTCTTCAAGTCGTCCTCGAGCGGAATTTCGACACAACCAGTGGCCTTGAATTGTTGTCCTTCTTTAAAATCTGATTGGAGCATCCTTTTGAAGACAGGAGACCCGAAGGAAAGTGCGGTCGAGGAGACGCGCACACGAGTGCTGCGACGTTGGTTAGCCTGCGGCAATGATTTCAAGTGTTGTGCATTTCGTTGCTTGACATACGAAGATCCCTCGTCTTTGCCCTTGAAGACAAGCACCACGTCACCGTGCGGATCGATCTCCTCAAGTTGGTGGCCGGACATGCTGGGTGAACTGGACTGACAGTAGTTGTTGTAATCGTGAATTTGCGAAGTCAAGATGTTGGGCTGCAAACATCGAACGACCAGGCACTTTATGTGGAAGGTGCAGTTGCGGCACTCATTCACGCGCTTGTCGCAGCTGCAAGTGCATTCTTGATGTCTCTGCTGCTCGAAAATCTGCCTGGAACATGCCGGATTGATGCGGTCGATTCTGGTTCACAGTAAGTGAGACGCAAAGCTCAGTATAATCGTGCAAGCAAGACATGCGGAATATCACCAAGGTCATAGTTCGTGCCTGCCTCGATCAAACGCAACCCCTCCTACGCCAACGGGAAGGAGGCACAGTCACGGTCCTGCCCTGCTCCGGAAGTTGACTGCCATTTAGCATAGCTATGGGACATGGTCTTCTGTGTGCTCAGAGAGCATTCCTGTACTATGCCGACCGAATTGCAGCATTATAGAATGGCAGTTTCTCAGGCTTCGCGGTGTGCCAGCTTATTCTGAAGCTCCTAGTACCTCCAGGGAAGCGCGTACCTGATCGCTTTTCTGTTTAGTAGTAAAAAGGCAGAACAATGCTCTACGATGGCTCCATCAGATGCCTTGTTTGCTGCTACTCACAATCCTTCGCTCGTGCTGGCGCAATGCGTCATTCGTTGCAAAACGACAACTTTTTGCAGTCGCCTACCATGGCTCTCCATGCACAGATGAAAGCTTAGCATGCTGTGCAGACGCCCGTATAGCATCGCGAACGTTTGTTTGGAGGCGTGGCCCTCAGCTTGAGCTCATCTGCGACGGAACGTTGATGACTGTGCGTTGGGCAGGATGGATGTGCGTGCCAGGGTGCCAATTGGTGGAGTCTGTCAGCTATCAATCTGCGTTGACGGGCAGAAGCACTTCTGAACGATGCCCAATCGAGGTCAAAGCAGCAGAGTGCACGACGGCCATCACCAGCATAGTTACGACTGTGTGCGCGTGTTCAGGAGAGGCAAAAGCGTGTGATACAGGTGCTACTCCAGGTGATTGCAGGAGAGGGGAGGCTTTGATTGAGCGAGAAGCCAACTGGGGCCGAGTTGAAACCTTGCTGGGCCTCAGCCTGACGACGCCAGTGGATCGTATTCCTCTGCTTGCTCCGCCGTCATTTGTGGTTCCACCGCCGCCTCCGCCCCCGATTTCTTATAGACCTGTGCCTGCCATATCCCGTTGCGTCACCTGTTCCGGATCGGCTACCCGAGTCGTGTCGCAATCAGAAAGGCCGGGCGGTTCGTTGATTGACGGCAAGCGTGAGCTTTGTCCTGATCCTAGCCGACAATCCACCGCGCGACCAACCTGTGACGGGACCATCTGTGCGCTGGCCTGCATAGCGGGGACGCCCATCACCCACCGACGACGACGACGACGAGCAGGCCGACATCAGACTGGGCGGCAGCGGAAGGCGGCGCTGAGCTGAGGCAGATTCGTGCCCAAAAGCTGCCCGTTCGCGGTCACAGCACTGTCTGTACCTGGTCGGCGTAGGCGCTAAGCACGTTGCAACTCACGCGCAGTCAACCGCCGCGCTGCATTGCGATCGTTCGCTGGCCGCTTGCACAGTCAGATGGACCTCGCCTCGCCGGCGAGCACGCAACACCACTCGGCCTCTGCCTCCTCCACCACCGCCCACACCCCGACCGAGTCCACGCAGCGATATGATAGCCAGATAGCCGCGCCGCCCTCTTCAGCGAGCAGCAGCCTGCCCGTGCAGCAACCGCCGACGCAGCAGCAGCAACAGCCGCACTTCGTGCCCTCAACGCCCTCGACTAAGCAGCAAAAGTACGAAGCCTACCACCAGTCGTCGCCGTCCATCGCCTCGCGGGCGGCGTCGATGAGCATTTCCACGCCCAACTCGCAAGAAGCAGCAACCCGCCAGCGCAACGCGACCGCCATGGACTACAATGGCAGCCAAATGGACGTGGACATGGACGCGGACCCGTTCAATCAGCAAAAATACTCCCGCCCGCCCGCCACGAGCAGACTGTCCTCGCAGTATCTGCCCACCCACGCGCAGGACGACGGCAGCAACCGCGCACGGTACTCGCCAATGAACACTTCACCCACCACATATACGAGTCCGCCGCAACAGCAGAACCTCAGCGCCAACCCGACGCAGTATACGTCATACACACCGCAGCAATCGGCGCGTCAGTCTCCTAACAGGCAGAGTCAGTACGCATCTCCGACACAGCAAGGGAGGTACTACGCTTCTCCTCCCGCCTCAGCGCGCGCACACACAAATCAGCTGCCTCCGCTGCAGTCCACGTTGCAGACGCCCGCATCATACTACCCCCAGTCTGCAACGCAACAGCTGAATGCTGTTTTTGGACAAGAGGCTCCCGAGCCTGAGAAGAGGCCATCGCAATCTGCGCATGGCAAGAATGTGGTGCCTCAGTTTTCTCGAGTCTACAACGCGTCCGATTTGAGCGCGCAGGTCAACTCGCAGCCACCTTTCAGGAGAGCGAATCCAGAAGGTGGTTTCATCAGTCCACTGCAGGCACTCACCACACATCTCCCGGCCACGTATCGAATATGCAATCCCGCCTTCCAATACGAGTCTTCGCGGAACCCACGGAGAGTGCTGACAAAGCCAAGCAAAGGTGTTAAGAATGATGGGTACGATAACGAGGACAGTGACTACATTCTGTACGTCAATGATATTTTGGGGTCAGAAGAGACGAATCACAAAAACAGGTACCTGATATTGGACGTGCTGGGGCAAGGTACCTTCGGACAAGTCGTAAAATGTCAGAACTTGAAGACACAAGAGGTGGTGGCCGTTAAGGTGGTGAAGAACAAGACGGCGTACTTCAATCAAAGCATGATGGAGGTCTCTGTACTGGATCTGCTGAACGGGAGGATGGACAAGAATGACGATCACCACATTCTGCGGTTGAAGGACACCTTTATTCACAGGCAGCATTTGTGCTTGGTGTTCGAACTGCTGTCTGTGAATCTGTACGAGCTGATCAAGCAGAATCAGTTCCGGGGCTTGAGCACGACATTGGTCAGAGTGTTCGCTCAACAATTGCTGAACGGGCTGTGTCTGTTGAGCAAGGCTAAGCTGATACACTGTGATTTGAAACCGGAGAATATCCTGCTGAAGAAGTGAGTTGTTCTGCACAAAGAGTGCCCGTTCGTTCACTAACATTCCACAGCCTTGAGAGTCCCATAATCAAGATCATCGATTTTGGTTCCGCATGCGATGAGCGACAAACTGTGTACACCTACATTCAGTCCCGATTCTATCGATCTCCGGAAGTGCTTCTTGGATTGCCATATTCAGCGGCTATTGACATGTGGTCACTCGGCTGTATTGTTGTTGAGCTGTTCTTGGGACTTCCATTATTCCCGGGCTCCTCGGAGTACAACCAAGTTTCACGGATAACAGAAATGCTGGGACTGCCGCCGACGTGGATGCTGGAAGTTGGCAAGCAGTCAGGAGAGTTTTTCGAGAAAGTGCATGACGAGTTTGGGCGAAGGACTTACAGACTCAAGTCAATGGAGCAATATTCGCGAGAGCATGGAACGAAAGAGCAGCCAAGCAAGAAATACTTCCAGCAAACACGACTACCGGACATCATTCGGGCCTACCCCATGCCAAGGAAGGGCATGAAGCAGAACGAGATGGAACGAGGTACGCCCACTTGCGGTATTGAAGAAATGGAAATTGAGCTGACTTGAAGTAGAAATGGCCAATCGTGAAGCCTTCATTGACTTCGTTCACGGCCTCCTCAACATAAATCCGCTCGAACGATGGACTCCTCAACAGGCACGAACTCATCCCTTCATCACACAACAAAAGTTCACCGGACCTTTCCAGCCACGTATGGATCTGAAGCCAACATCAAGATCACCGGCACCGGGCGTGCAGCAACAACAGCAAGCTGAGGCTATGTCCAGGCAAAGGCAGCAGCAAGCACAAGCTGCTCAAGTGCAGCAAGCCGCCAACGCTGCATATGCCAATGCCATGCATGGCATGACCCCTGGCTACCCGAACAGTCCTGCCGTTGCGCAACAGCAACATCAACAGGCAATGTATCAAAACATGTATAGCCCAAGCCAGCAAGGAGCGCCGCCACCATATCCCGCCAACCCTCCCGTGCAGACAGCATATGGCCAGCAAGTGCCGATGATTCAACAGCCACCTCCTGCAGCCGGCATGCATCCCTACGCACAACAGCCACAGCAGAACTTATATGCGCAAGCCACCACACGTGCCGGGCGGCAAAGGGCGAGCACAATGGATGGCAACGGTAACGTCAACGGCATCCCATCTGCTCTGCAACGTGTCGTAAGCCACCTGGATCCAAACCAACCGATTCGATTGCAGCCCAGTCCTGCGTATTATCCTCCGCCGCAGGACGGACAACCCGCGAGCGAAATGGGTAGCATTGGATCTCGAAGGCGTACAAGTCGAGCAGGTGGCAACGGCCGCCAAGGCGGGCAAGGGCAGGAGCGCAACTTTGTCCGAATGCTGGAAGATCGAACCTTGGAGGAAGGGTGGAATGGTAACAATGCTCAACAATGGCCGGGCAGCAACGTGTGACGAGTCGATTACGTGCAGAATGGTACGACGAGATGAATCGACGTTTCGCGAGGACTTCTATTTCAAGTTTCACCTCCCGCCGAGGCATCAAAGACAGAACAGAGAGAGCAGCAGGCAGGATCCTGATGAACCGCTGCTGTCGAGACGCATCCTTCCACAGTATCCAGCTCCTCGGAAACGCGATGAAACCAAGCTATCCTTTGGCGCATCCGGGGCGCGCGGCTTCCATGCGTTGTTATCAATACCGAGCTCTCGTACGACGCTCCGCAACACATCCATTGATTTTGGTCTATCGTGTTCTTATCCAGAAAAAGGTCAAGGAGGTGGCTATGTCGAAAACGCGGCCGCGCACGGGCCCCGAGCAAGTGGATCCATTCTTCTAGCCAGGCCATTTCAGATGAGGGCGCAAAAGACCTGGCACTGGCACCAGTGCACCACATACCTCGAGCTATACCTTCTTTCGCGCAGGAGAGGTCACATGTTGGCTGCGGCTGACGTGGAAGGGTGTTGTTACGCTTTTGCTGCTGCTGCTGCCGCTGCTATGATTGGGATGTCGCGCTGAAGAAGTCTTCCTTCTTGGTAAATCTTGTTATCAATTCACGGACGAGTTCAAAGTATTGCAGCTCCACGCCTTCGGATGAACTGGGACTTTCTGAGTGCATCCGCCGGGCTTTCGTGCACGCACGAGGCCGATGAGGGCAAGAGAGAGTTCGGGCCAAAGAGCATCGTTGGAGCATAGCGTCGAAAATGTGTCCTATATTTAGTTCCCGTTCTTCTCGCGAGCCTTTGAAAGCAAAACTTGGATCTCACGAATGGGCAAGAAAGAACTCAATCAGTGGTGACAGCGAATGCTATTTGACGGTCTTGAAGGCTGATTCTTGTTCTGTTTCTCTGCTTGTATTTGTAGAGCGATGAGGGAATTCTCTCTATCTCTTCTTTACACGCTCAATTGAACTTGTATTTCTATGGTTCGCTGCCACTTGCCTGCTCCGACCACACGCAGTTTATCTCCATGCTTCGTGATCCACTGCTCGACTATGCTGCTCGGCTTCTTCCACGACGGAGTGCGACAGCTAGTGCGCCCTGGCTGTACAAAACTGCCGTGAATTGGCTGCAATGGTTCACGGATGCTTTGGAATGCCTCTCCCCGGTCGTCTTCTAGTATGTGAGCAAGTTTCTGCTACCAAGCGTCGTGAGCGAGTCTTGGGCTTACGGCTCTGATCGAATGGGAGGCTGGGTAGCGTTTTCTTTGTATGACGATGATCACACGCTATCGCTATGGTCGTTCAAGGGGCCTTCTTTACAGGTGACTGGGTCCTTGGCGTTGCGAGCGGTGTGGCCTCGACAGGAGCTGTCTTGGAAGTAGCATTGTGCACGCCGAGCACAGGTGTTGGAATTGGCTTCAAGGGCAAGGCCACGGGTACCTTGGGCAAGACAACTCGTGGCTTTGGTCGAGCAGCAGCTGGTGTATCCGCCGATGGTTTGGAGTTCGCGTCAGGTGGCTGCGCCGTCGCTTCGATCGAGAGGTTGGAGAGTTTCGTGCTCACTTGTTCCTCTACCGCGAGCTTTCCCACAGATGGAGCAGCCGCTGGTGCCGCTGCTTGCTTGTTGGCTTGCGCTGGCGGCGGCATAGCTGCCTTCTTTGCAGCCAGCTTGGCTGCTTGCGCAGCTCTGGCAGCCGCAGCATTCGTTGGCGCCGAAGTTACAGGCGTGACTGTCACTGGCAAAATCTCCGTCTTGAGCTCACGATTCTTCTTGGGCTTCGGGTCCGGCGCTGTAGTTCACTCGTGCATCAGCATATGTCGGCCTCACATCGTCAGCCACTCATCGTCACTCACCCTTCTCGTTCTCTTGCACATAGAACCTTCTCAATAACATGATCGCCTCCTCACGGAACAGGCCGCCATAGCAAGGAAAGGTCCCATCGATGCCCGGATCAGAATGCACATTCATGACTCCACCGCAGCCTCCAAAACGATCATTCAGACAGCCGAAGTAGACCGCACGAATCCCATACTGCCGCAACGCCGATCCGCACATGATACATGGCTCGACTGTCACGTACAGATCCGTCTCGTGCAGGATCGACTGTGGATGCTTTGACATGATCTCCGCAAGGGCGACGAATTCCGCATGGCGAGTTCCCTGCTCGGTCGTATTCGTCAGAACATTGATTCCCAGATGCTACTTGTGTGACTTCTGGAAGTACAACTCACGTTCAAACTCGCATTCGTACCATTGATCCCGCGTCCGATGATTTTGCCTTCATGCACAAAAACACATCCTACAGGAGTTTCGTCCGATGCGAGCGCGAATTCGGCCATGCCGATGGCTTCGCGCATGAAGCCTTCATGGTACTCGCGATTCGGAATGGGGCCGAATACCATTTTTCTTCCAGTCTAAGATCTTCCTGTAGCTTTCGGCGGCGGCTGTTGAAAAATGGACAGCTCTGTGTGCGATCCTTGGTTGTGTGAGAGAACGTGGGCGACCGGCTGTCGACAGTGAAGAGCGGCGCCTGAAATCAAAGGAGAGAGAAAAGACAGATGTCCGTGTTGATGTTGCTGGTGTTGTTCGTGGTAGAGGTAGGAAGCACTTTGGGACTCGAATCGCGAATCCGAGAAGGTGCGAAGCTTCTGCCGTTGCGTCAAGTTTTAACAGGTGCATTCACGCCGCGACTCGACAACGATGGAAGGCACCGACACAAGAAGGGCAAGTGCTGGGAGAAGACCGAGGGATGTGCATTCGGAAAGTCGCAAAGTGGAAGTGACAAGAACATTAATCACATGACAATCTGTGCACGAATGAGATAAGTCCCACTGAATACAGTACAACCATGGAATTAAATGTTTGCTCTGTCTGCCTGGAACTCTTTCGCATCTTCATCAAGACGTCGCTGTGTACGCGGTAAAGTATCAATGTCACTAAATCTTCTTCCTTTCCACCTCCACCATCTCTTTCTTCCTACATTCATAGAAATCCGCACTATTCGAGTGCCTTCGACAGGACAAAACTTCTGCCATTCCCCCAAAACCAGGCTCCGCTTTTTCGTCAGGAGTGTGAACGCGTGTAACGCAAGCAAAAGCTGCTTCGAAATCAAAAAGAAAAATGTGGTCAGATGTTCACCAGCTCCTGCGCTTGCCCTCAACAAAGAAATTTCCCAGAACCAAATTCCCATATCCATTGTGCCCATAGACCCAATTCGCTTGTGCACTTCGCGTCTGCATGTGGTGCCAGTATGAAGAACCCGTGGAACGCCGAACAACCTTGTAAGTGTTGTCAAAAAGAAATCGCTTGTGAACACGCCTGGCCTGTGCTGTGTGGCCGTCATCAGAAAAAGTAAACAAGAAACGCTAAAGTGGTGAGCTTCGAATGGAGGCCAGCAAGCGGGTGAGATCCGCCGTGATCCAGAGGAACACAGGCTATAGTGGTCCCTCACCACTCATCCATTGGCAGTGGCAAGCATTGGGCACCCCGCGTGGGAACATCATAGCCCTGTTCTTGCTCGTGATCTCACTCTTGCCGTACTCGGGGTCGTCTTCGTCGAGTTGAATTACGATGGGTTTGCCGCTGTCAGGATCCGAAACCCAGTTTGCCCGACCGTCGTCCAGTATTTGATACTGTTGACAATAAGGTGATGGCGCACCGCCAACACGGCGCTCCTCAAGCTTGACGAGGAACGGGAACACCTCCAACGTGCTCCAAAAATCTTGCCCGATGTAGTCATCGTCTCCTCTTCTCATGTGGGGATCTGCTGATGCTTGGAACAGACGTCGTTTGGCATCGTCCATGATAGAATTCGTCCAGCCGTCAAACTTCGACGCAGGCCCCGTGTAAGTAGCGGTAGTCATGGGCGCAGATATTGTCTTGGTGATTATCTGATCACCCGGTGGGTACCCAGTGAACGGCGGCCTGCCATCGTACGAACCAGTGTCGCTGGTTGTAGGGGGAGGTGTTATTGATGCTGGTGCTGACGGCGGCGAAGTCGATGATTTCGTACTGCTGGTGCTGGTCGGTATTGTTGATGTGCTTGTGGTAAGCGATTCCGTTACATAGATGAAGCCTTCAAGCAGTGTCTCGTTCCACACGCAAAACCATGGCTTCTCTCCAGGAGTGGCGAGTTGCTTGCGGCTAGCCCATGCTTCTGGTAGTTTCCAGCCTGGGCTGTACCAACCTCGCTTCATTCTTCGTTTACTGCCACTGCTAGTAGTGAGCGCGGCCTCGGGAACGACGACTACCTTGTCGTAGAATTGTTGGAAGTAGAACGCCGGTCCATTCTGCTTGTCGTCCTGATCCTGGACTGTAAGGAATTGCGCGAATGAGGTGTTCATGTAGCTAAGCTGAGCACCGTATGCGATAGCCGAATCGTACGAAGCGTACTGGAGCACAGCACCGAGACCTTGTGGGCTTGGTCGGACGACCATGGCGAGGGCTGAATTTGGTGCCAGATCGCAGTCCCATGCGACTCTTTGACCCTTGTTGGACAGACAATCGCTCTGTGTTTCCTGGGGAGCGCCGAGTGTCAGGGCATATGTACCCGTGGGTGGAGCGCCAGACGTCGGTGATGCGATGAGACTAGCATCGTATAGCGACGTGACGACGGTGATCGATTGGCTGCTACAGTGATTAGTGCATGTCACAAGGAAGGTATGAGACCGAGCTTACCTGTTGCGAGCGTGCTCGCCACCAGCAACGAAACCACCAATTACTCCTCCAAGGAGAGCGGCCACGAATACCAACACGCAGATGACCACGAGGATCCACTGGAAAGCAACGCCTTTGAAGTTTCCAAAACCACACATTCTTGTTTTTCGTTTCTCCTTCCACGACTTTTCTTTCCATGTCTTGTGCATGGAAACTTTGTCCGAGTTCTCCGACGAGCTATCTGAATGCATCAGAAGATGCGTTGATGACCTTGATGATGCACGACGCAACGCAGACTCATCAGTCATTGACTGAGGAGCAGGCGTTGGTGATGGTTGTATCATGGTGTGCATCAATGGCATGCTCGGATCTGTCCCAGCCACCGGGGCTCTGCTGAGGAGTGCCGTGGGTGCCGTGGGCATTAGTAGTGGCGCCTTTTCTGGTGCGTCCTCTGGGTATCGTGTATATGGCGGCAGTTGTTCTGTATGCCCATCTTCGCCAATCAAGTCTTGGTCCTCGCCGTCTGGACCTAATCGTCTCGTGTAGTTTTGTCCCAAACCGGGAAAGCCTACTGTGACCGGGTTCTGCTGCCTTATGCCAAAGTCATCTGTGTCCTCCTCGTCGTCCATGTCCTCAGTGACACCTTGAGGATACATGGCGTATGGGTGAGCGGGTACATTGTTTGAATACGATTGTCGCACCGAAGGAGCGACCACTGTTGATTGTGTTGCGTTGCTCAAGGTTCGCCCCACGGCCGTTTGTGGATAGATCTGGTACGGATGACTAGGCCCAGCACCGAATCGTGGAGAGTGCGTTGGTGCGAACTGTGATGAAGAGACCGAGGATATTGACCGTCGTACAGCCGCATCGTCCCGTTCAAATTCGAGGCTGAGATTTCGCTGTGCCGGCGCAGGTTCGTCCTCGGGACTGGAGAAGGGGTTCGGGTAGGTTCTCGATTTCCTCGTGGAATTCCTGTTCGAAGATGCACCCATGGTGGGCGTCACATTTCCGGGCGCGTAGTGTGCAGAGACACTGCGGATGGGCTGACCATCTACCTCCTCTTGGCGCGCGCCGGGGACCCCTTCGTCTCTGTCGACATTGGGCCTGAAGCCGTCCGCAATACCGTCCCACGCGAATTCGTCGTCCTCCACCTCGTGCTCATCACTGAACACATCCGCACGTTCCTGCGTGGGAGTCGCGGAGCCGTCCAGCAGTGACCGTCGTTGTTCTGCCATCCTGGTGACGGTCGCGGGCCAGATGGCCAGCTGCGCCTCCTCACCTCCAAAACAACCTGTTTCCCGCGTGCTGAGTCCGTCTTCGGTCGTCACGGCCCTGCGAGATATAGTCCGTTCGATCCAGTGGCAGCGAGAGTAGAATAGCGAGCGGAATTGGTGGTCGAGGTCGCTGCCGTTGGGGGTGGTGTGTGTCCGGGAGAAGGTGGTGACTTCCAGGCGATCCGACCGAACGGCGCGAAAGCAGTCGGCCAAAGGTCGTGCCAGCCACGATTTCTGCGTTTTGCAAACCCTGCTTCGTTACGGCTTCGACCGTTGTCCGGCTGAACTCTGACGCCTACACCAGCTACAAGCTACATACATACGGCATACTCCTTCCCACGGCCGGCAATGCTGAAGAATATGTTGTACTCTGTGTGCGACAGCACGTTCAGACAGCCTCGTGATCGGTTGTACAGTCCACGCTTGCTTGCAAGCGAAGAGCGCTTCTGCTTCGGCAGTCGCTCCGCCGTGCTGCATCCAATCTGCTACATCATCACGCTCCTAGCGCTCCAGTTCCGTCCACTCGCTCTTCTCAAAACACTTCACCTGCACCCACACGCATCTCGGCCAAGCCCGTGCCATCCAGGTCTTGCGATTTTTTGCACCATACAGGACTGTGCAGCAGCTAGATAGCCTGCTCGCAATGGGAAGAGGCTGTTCAATGAGACCGTGCACGAGTGACATCAGGGTCAATTTGTGTGCTGCAGAACAAGTCTGATTGTTTTGCCGATGTTACCACGATATCTACAAACGGCCTTCTTTCGGCTCTAGACGCTCTCTGAAGGAGAATCCTGTCCTCTGGCCACCCCACAGCGACATCGCTGCGTTGCGCTCTGGCAGAGCATATCGATGTCCCTAATACCTCGCTTGGCCTCCTGTCACCAATTCTCCAAGTGCCATTTATGCGGACCTGGGTCATGCCAAAATGGTATCTAGTATTTCCTCAAACGCCATCAAATGCACTGCTGATTATTATCGTTGCTGTTCTCTAGACTGGCAACTCATGCATGGTGCGTCTACTGCTTAATCTCGTATTTCCTGCGGAACATATCATCAACCTCTGTGAGGTAATAGGTGCCAGGAGCGATCGTGTCAACGCTGCCCTGTGGCTTGTAGTTGCTCTTCAGGTGGGCCTTCTCGCGGAGGTTGCAGAATTCCTCGTATGTCTCTGGGCTGACCACCCGACGTCCCTCGAGCTTCGTGTGAAGGTTGATCTTTTCCGCAATCTCTTTGATGCTGCCACGGACCTTGAGGGAGAACAGTGATGATGCGAGACCGGAACCGTACGAGAAAATACCGATGCGCTTGCCTTGAAGGTCGTCCGAGGACACATTGCTGAGCAGTGAGACAAGCGATGCGTATACGGAGGCGCAGTACATGTTACCGCATTGTGTTGGCACCTCGATTGCAGGCTGCACACGGCTCGCGAATCGCTTCTTTGCCAGTGCGACAAAGGTCTTTTCGACAGTCTTGTCGGAGATGGACTGCTCGTATGTGAGGTCCTTGATCTCAGCAGGAACATCCTTGAAGATCTCAGCCTCAGGGTTGGCCAAATAGTCATTGTATAGCAACCGCGCATAGCTCTTGGATACCAACTTGCAGGTTGGGGCGTGGAAAGCCATGTAGTCGAATCGGTCAAGAGGTGTCTCCAACTCGTGCACACCGTTCGTGTGACCATTTGCCTTGCTCTTGAGCTGCTTCTCACGAGCATTGTAGGCCTTGTAGCAAGCGTCTACTGCTTCGGTGTAGCACTTGATCGAGTAATGGCCGTCCACGAGTGGGTACTCGCTGGTCAAATCGGCCTTGTAGAAGTCGTATGCATGCTTCACGTAGCTGCCACGCTGGCCCGGCTCGAACGCGATTGGTGCATTTGGTCCAACGAGCATGGCGATGCAGCCAGCTCCTCCCGTGGGTCTCGCATTGCCCTTCTTGTAAAGTGCGATGTCTCCTGCCACGACAATGGCATCCCGTCCGTCCCAAGCAGACGACTCCACCCAAGCGACTGTGTTGAAAAGTGCATTGGTACCTCCGTAGCATGCGTTGACAGTGTCCACGCCCTCAATGTTGGTGTTGCCAGATGGCTCAAAGAGCTGCATCAGCACAGTCTTGCATGACTTTGACTTGTCGAGGAGAGTCTCTGTGCCGACTTCGAGTCTGCCAATGGAGTTTGGGTCGATGTTGTACTTCTTCAGAAGCGAGGAAACGGTGGTGAGGGCGAATGAGTAGATGTCTTCTCGGTCGTCACAGAAGCTCATCTTGGTCTGTCCAAGACCAATGGTGTATTTGCCAGCGCTAACGCCATCGAATTTTTCGAGCTCTGCTTGGTCAACGCACTGGGAACAGCTTGTCAGTGATTGCGGCTTCTTGAGAACGACAAGGGACACGCAGATGCCATTCAAAGTTGTCTGCGGATCTCTAGGCCTGTGGCCCGTCTGTAGCATGTAGCACAGACGCCCATATGCCAGAAACGCTGGAGCAACGCAGTTTGGGTGGTGGACCCCCCAATGCCTCTGCTGCGGCACTGTTTTCGCAGGGTTGATGTGCAACTCACCTGGCTGGGGAAGTAGAGCTCGACGGCCTTGATGCCGACATTCTGAGGTCGTTCGCTCATATTGAGAGTGTTGTGAGTGCTGCGCGGTCGTGTGGCGTGTCGCGTGGGACTGAAGTCGGTGTGGAGAGAGAAGAACAGTCGGATGTTCTGCTCGGCGCGGGGCACAAAGGCGTGATGGTTACGATTGTTCGCGCGCTGTTTCGACTCGGTCACTGGCACGAGGAGAGGCAAGAGAGGAGAATGAGGAGGGAGGAATTGAGAAGAGAAGATCTGCGACGGGCGACGCTCAAGAATTAAAAAAGTCGTCCCATTCGATTGAACCCTAGGCGTTCCTGCAGCATAGGGGCCCTCCCACTAAATTGCTTTGAGGAAAGAGCCGCCGATGGTTTTCTTGTTATCGAACCACCTCAACGTACGATTGTGCCAGCCGTGACCAACGTCACCGCCGCCGTCCATGCTCTCGACGCGCCGACAACAACGACGACAGCAACAGAGGCGCATTCCGCTCCGTCATCATCTCAGCCACAACACCGCTGACCATTTCGACATTATTGTTTTGGAGGCGCAGTCACCGCCATGGACACTCCATCTTGAAGACTCTTCAGCGTAGTGCCGACAATATCACGCCTGGCTATGCAGCCTCTTTGCGATTCTCTCATGCAAATTCGACTTCACGAACACATTGGCGCGGCTGCCCGCTCCGATGTCCTCCTCTCTCCGCTGCTGTCTTCGAATTCTTAGTCGATCACAATGAGTGGCTGTTAAAGTGGCTGTGCTGTGGCGTACCTCCGCTGTTGATTCGACGTTGAGATGCCCACTCCTGCCGCGCTTGGCATCTTACGATACCAGATGAAAGTGACCTTGAGACAGCGGCATTCAGCTTCGTCGCATGATTGGAGGAGAGCCTATCTGCGAAGAGTTTACACTGATGCTCATACAAAGGAGTGATTGTGGTCAGGCAATCAGAGCAGCCTCCTCTCAACATTCATCCAAGTCGTCGCACATGTTTACAAGGTATTCCAGTGTGAGGCCTGGGGCATACCTGACTCAGCAAAGTTACCATTGGTCGGACCTGAAGCAACAACCTTGGTCTCTCCTGGCCATCCCATCTGTCAGTCACGATTGCTCTGCATTGCTAGGACCAGCGGCGCATCTCCAGCACCAGACACGTCGATGTTCTAGCCGCCGACGACGCAGAGATTGCGAGCACATCAGCGTCTACAGCCGGAGAAGAAGGTTCTATCTGTGTGGCCGCTGCCTTTCAGGCCTGGCGCCGCGTGATAAAACTCCAGCGAATGTTCGCTCATCTCGAAGCTCTTGGTCTTTTCCAGGACTTGGTGAAGTTCCAGCATGCGCGGTTCTTGAGCGTGCTCAGCTCTCGATGTGACGGCTGCGGTGCAGTCGTAGCAGCATCGCA
Source organism: Cercospora cf. flagellaris (assembly GCA_005356885.1). Classification (NCBI taxonomy): domain Eukaryota; kingdom Fungi; phylum Ascomycota; class Dothideomycetes; order Mycosphaerellales; family Mycosphaerellaceae; genus Cercospora; species Cercospora cf. flagellaris. Next base: position 1,207,549 of record RJLU01000009.1, on the reverse strand, counting down.
TGGGTGTCTCGGTAGTATCACTAACCTCTCATGCTTTTAGGCCGCCGGGTCTCCTCACAGAGCAGTGTATTTTCGCAATAACATCAGACGGGATTGTAAAGGTACACGTCGTTCAATATTGTAGTTTTGCTGACGTTGCTGGACATTAGAGCTCGCCAGGTCATGACCAGCCCGGCATTGCTTCTTCTGTAGAAGTATGACAAAATGCCCCAAATCGATACCACCGGGCTCTAGTCAGCTTTCTACACGCTTGCTTCTTAACTGCCCTGCTGCGCAACGGAAATTCTGCCTCTCGCGCTTGGCATATTGCTCTTGGCACAAGTCCAGAAGAACAATTATTCAGCTGGCGAGCAGTCGGTGGCTACCAATCGGACCGATGTACACCTGATGCAGCGCGATCTACTACATGCGACATAGCGAAGTAGTTGCTAGAGTCACATAGAGGCTGACATCTCGCAGCTGTTGTGGCGATGTCAGCCTCCGCGAAGATCCGGTGCTCACAATTGACCCACGGAGTCCCCACATATTCTGCGGGTTACCGCCAGTCCGAACAACAACCCAGAAGATGTCTCGATGCATAGCGAGCATGACTCTACAGACCTGGTCGCGAGCGTATTGATCGGTCTCACGGTGATGACGAAAGGTTGGCGGACTTGTTACTGTGTCAAGCTTAAGAAGCATATGGCTTGGCATTGAATTGTTCAAGTGTCTCATTGCGCGGATCGGCATCAGCAACGATCCGTCTCACGCCCCTTCGAGAGCTCTCTGCATATCGCGCGTGATGACTGGGAGACTCGATGGGCTCATGATCAGGTCATCCACATCCTCGTGCACCGTTGACAACATGTCGACCACTCGTGGCAAGCCGACCCTGGACGCTGACAGGCCGCGAAGATCCGTCATCGCAACTCTCCCACACACTCCAACCATGGACGAGGAGGGGCTCCGCGATTGCCTATAAGATTGCAGTCTGCGTGTCTGGAGAAGGTTTGTGCTTACTTGTTCCTGACCACTGCCTCGTGGGACCCCAGACAAGATGGCGACTGAGTCGAAGTCGTCGTGGGTGCCACGCTTCAACAAGAAGTCGCTCGGCTTCTCATCTTACGTTTACTATGATCAGTTCAACCCAGGCAATGTCGCTTCCACTCATGGACGGAATTCTCTGGTTGATCTTGATTACTCACCATTGAAGCGTATTACCGGCGCCTCTTTTTTCATGGCCTTGATGGTCAGCATGGGTGGTTTCAGTATGTGATATCGATGGATCTATCAGACATTCCGTATTACTGACAATACTCAGTCTTCGGTTACGATACTGGGTGAGCATCAATAGGCGGCTCCCGCTGTACAGGTCGCTAACTCTATTCAGTCAGATCTCTGGGTTCCTCGAAATGGTAAGTAGCTGCTCTGCACTATACATATCGCAAGAAGTGACGAACTGATGTGGAAAACAGCCGGACTTCAGGGAACGTTTCGCTCAACGACGCGACAATGGCGAGCTGTACTTCAGCAACGTCCGCTCTGGTCTGATCGTTGGTTTACTTTCGATCGGTACCCTGATTGGAGCATTGACTGGTGGACCTCTGGCAGACAGACTCGGCCGCAGACTGTCAATAAGCTTCTGGTGCTTGATATTCTCCGTTGGCAACATTGTACAAATTGCCGCCACCGATAAGTGGTACCAGGTTATGATGGGTCGATTCGTCATGGGTCTTGGTGTTGGTGGCTTGTCCTTGTTGGTCCCAATGTTCATGGCCGAATCTGGACCTCGACACATCCGAGGTGCACTAATCAGTTGCTATCAGCTGTTCATCACTTTTGGCATTTTCATGGCGGCGTAGGTTTCGTACTCTTGCGATTGCATCATCGAACCAGGCTGACCATATGCTACAGATGCATCAACTACGGTACGCACGAACACCAGAGAAACAGTGCTGCCTCTTGGCGTATCACTATGGGTATCGGCTTTGTCTGGGCTGTCATTCTTGGCTTTGGCATCTTATTGTTTGACGAGACTCCGAGATACAATTACCGCCATGGCAAGATCGAGGAAGCAAAGGCTTTCTTACAGAAAGTGTATGGCGCCCCTGCGAATCACTATGTGCTGTATGTCGAGCTCGAAGAGATCGAACAGAAGCTCAGAGCTGAGTCTGCCCAACTTGGTGTCATCCAGGAGTGGGCCGCAATGGTAAGCATTCACTCTACCATGTGTCTTGTTTCCTCTCACTAATCCTTTCCAGGTCCGTGCTCCCAAGATGCTCTACCGCGTTGCCCTTGGAATGGGACTGCAGATGTTTCAACAATTGACTGGTGCAAATTACTTTTTTTACTACGGAACGACAATCTTTGTCGGTATGTCTATTGCCATGCAATGTTCTCTCAGCACATTCACTCACAATCTTTGTAGGCACGGGCATCGATAACTCCTTCGTGACACAAATGATCTTAAATGGTATCAATTTCGGGACCACCTTTTACGGCTTATACATCGTTGAACATTATGGTCGACGCAAGTCGCTCATGGTGGGTAGTGTATGGATGTTCATCATGTTCCTCATCTTCGCCAGTGTTGGTGCGTATCTATAACGAGACTAAGACTATTGCAGACAGCCGCTGACAAGTTACAAGGACACTTTTCTCTCGACCGCGACAATCCGAAAAACACCGAGTCCGCGGCGACAGCTATGATCGTCTTGGCATCATTCTTCATCTTCGGATTTGCGACCACTTGGGGACCGGTATGTGCTTCAAATATCGGAGACTGTCATTGGCAGAAGTACTGATTAAGCGATTTGCACAGATGATCTGGACCATCTGCGGTGAGCTGTATCCAGGTCGCTACCGCGCAAAGGGCATGGCGCTCAGTACAGGTATGTTGAAGGCACTGTCCTCCTCTGATTCGACAGTACTGATCGTAGACTAGCCTCGAACTGGCTGTGGAACTTCCTGTTGGCCTTTTTCACGCCCTTCATCACTGGTGCAATCGACTTTCGCTACGGTTACGTCTTCGCTGGCTGCAACATCCTCGGCGGCCTCATAATCTACTTCTTCGTCATGGAAGGACAAGGAAGGACACTCGAGGAGATCGATACCATGTACCTATCCGGAGTCATGCCTTGGAAGTCCTCCAAATGGGAAGCACCTCCGCCAGAGGAGATCTCAAGAATCAGAAAAGAAGCTGGAGTCGAACCAGATGGAGTTGCCGAGAACGGACTTGCCGCAGGTGGAAGAGGAAGTGATGAGACTGGTGAAATATCCACGGAGAAAGCTGACAACGGTAACGGCACCAATGATGTGGCCGTGCACAAGGAGACTGGCCACTGAGCGTGAGTCACTTCTAAGTGGTGCTTTGCTGCTCGCAACGTGGTCGATGCCGATATTTGGTCGCGCCGACGAACTGCTGATCACCCGAGAAACGATTTGGCATAATGTTCTGCCGCATGACTTATGAGCACTCGACTAATCACTCGCTAATTATCAGATATCAACGCTATAATAACCAGAGAATATTATGCAGGGCTACTCTCGTGGCCTCATGCTATCAAAAAGTCGGGCGATCCTGTCACGAAGGTGATCTGTGGACCCATGCAAGATAGTCACAACTTCGATCGGGCTCTAGAGTATGTTCCAAGCATCACAGTACCTTGCCTCGCCATGAAGGTGATTCCGATCAATATCTTCTTTCAATGTTGCACAGAAAAATCTGCTCCTAGGCACACCATCCACCCAAAGACCGTCAGATTTCTCGAAACCAAATTTGGCGTACAACTCTCTTCGCCCACACACAACCCACCCACTCGCTCTCAGCTCTATCAAAACATCTCTCGCTTTCCAAATCAATGCCGTCCCGATTCCTTGCCCTTGCAAATCAGGTCTCACAGCAACAGGTCCAAGTCCATACCAACCTTGACCATTCACGTTGCCACCCTCATCCTTCCCCTCATCTTCTTCTCCAATCCCAAGCGAAACAATCCTCACAGGCGAAACAGCAACATAACCCATCACAACTTCATCTTCATCAAGGTCTTCGCCCTGCTGACTGCTTCCAACCCCGGTCGTAGCAACAAGCGAAACACTGAGCTGCCCCGCACTTCTCAACTTCTCCACGACTTCGAATTCGCGATGTTGGAGATGCGATTTTTTTGCGAAAGCGGCCGAGATGACTTGACGTACAGCTTCGATATCTTTAGGTCGCTCGGGCCGGATCTTGAATGATTGATCTGATGATGTTCTCTGGTGAGTGTTTGCGGGCACAGAAGAATATTGCATGGCCGTTGCAGACGGACGTCTGTGCAGAGCAGTAGTAAGAGATGGTCGCTTTGTTGCCTTGTGAAGTACAGCACGAGCAAGCATTGGGGGCAAGTCGGAGGAGACGGGAGAGTTCTGTGATTGTGTGAGTAGAAAGAAGATCTATCTGTTATGCAAGCTTGATGATGGCTAAAGCTAATGTTGCTAGGTTCATTTTTCTGGCATGGAATTCAGCAGAATCTCCCGAACAACGGTGTTGGCATGATTTTGTAGCTCAGTACCGCAGTTTCGTATTCTTTTGTTGCCTTGAATTCGTCTTCTACTTTTCTCAAGGACCATACGCAGCTTCATCCTGGTAATAATCTCCATATCTTAGGAAGCAATTTGTTAATATACCAAGGAGTACTAGGTGAAAAGGCTAGAAATGTCAAACATGTCCGACTAATCAACCACTGTCCCCTCTTTGCGTGCTCTACGATACTCTTTGGATGGCTGCTTTCTCTGTTCTTGCCGCCTCGCTCTCTCAGAACGTGTCCTTGCCTTGTCAACCCAAGCAGTATCCGCTGGAGTTACGTCTAACATTTCGACAACCGCTATATTTCCGGGCTCTAATCCGTGATTGATTTTGCAACGCTCGTTCGGGCCAGCTTGGGCTCTCGCAAAATCGAGTAGGTCTCGGAATGTCAGACCTATCGTGGACTGCAGCTCTGCTTCCACGCTTATACCGTGGGAGCAGCGTACAGTGTAGCGAAGAAGCTTGCACGGTGGCTGGCACAGAAGTGTATCATGGAGACGGTGCTTCGAGACCCATCTGGAGAATGCTCGTGGGGCGAGTGTGAGCCAGACAGACGGGTAGATCCTGTAGAACTCGGGATTGAGCGAATATACGATCGGCTTCCCTTGGTTGGGCGTGTTAGCGTCCCGTGCCAGTTGGTAATATTTGCTGTGCTGGCCATTGTGATGAACTAAATGTTCGCAATAGTAGCAGAATGGTGTTGCCTTGGAAATTGAAAGAATGTAACTCACGACATTCCGCAGGGCTGGATGAAGCGTCGATGGCACGAAGGCCTTCCAGTACCAGCAGCTGTCTGGCAGCTGCGAGACCATTTTGACTTTGCGTGTACCATATGCGAGTTGCAATATCCATTCTGATCTCTCCATGGGCTCGACAAAGCGCTTCTGACGCACCGATTTTGATGCCTGGATCACTTCGTTCCACAGCCTGCAGACACGCCTGAAACGGGCAAGGTCGGAGAGGTCGAGATAGACCAGCACTTGTTCAAGGAGCTCAACTATGTTGAACAACTTGGAGGGTGAGCCGCTTGGTTCACGCAAGCCCGGTTGCGTGCAAATCACATAAAATGCTCGCTAGGCAGCCGATCTGAGTTTGATCATGACTAGAGAAATATGAGCAATTTGCAACTGCATCGTTGCGCAGGCACTGACGATATGTGCTCCTTTCTAACCAAGCGGTTATCTTCATGGCGACTTCTTCTGAGAAAAATAAATCCAGATCATCTGCGAGCGTCGCCATGGTTGAGTTTTAGTATTTGATGATGCATGAGGTGTTTGTTGTTGTGATGTGGAAGCGTCACGCTCTTACAATCGCCCCAGAGGAAGCTGCTTCGAGGCGTAGTCGTTGCTTCACTTGTACTTGCCTCAACGACTGCAGCTTTAGTTGGCAGGAGCCACTGAGGCTTGAATGTGCGCGCAAGTCTTACTGCGAACAATCACAATGTCTTTGTATGTGAGCAGTCCAAGATTGATTGCGACTATTGACTCGACCACAGCCACTTACATGAAATTATTGCCAACAGGGTTGCTGTCTGTACTCTGATCCACTGCACTCGTCCAGAATATGCTTTTGTGTCCCTGTTCCTCTCGTCACTTGAGCCCCGGGTGACCAAAATTGGCTCAATACCAATTGCTTCCAATGACGAAAAGCTTGCAAGTTGGCATGTCCATCTTATCCCCCAGCCTGGTGCTCTTACGGTACCCCCGTGAACGCATGAATTGAATCGTGGCAGCACCCAGGCCACCATCATTCCTTTGCTGCAACCGTTCAGTCCTCTTGCGAGAACTCATCGAACAGAGCAGACAGATCACACTCTTCCGAACGATCAAAGACAGAAATCTTGTCCAGTCCCTTCCGGTTCTCCTTGACCGCGAGCTTCTCTCGCGCCACCAACTCTCTCCTTTCGTATTTTCTCCTCGCCGTATCGATCCGAGCTTTGTTCTCATCGTCAGTCATGTTGGTGACGTCTAGCAAGGAGAAGTGCACACATGGGCGTGACGATGTATGAGTCTCGGCGTCCCTGGAATTTGCGAGATCTACGAGGTCTTGAAATGTCACGCCAGTCGCAGAGTGGAACACTTCGTTCGGCGGTGAAGGGGAGAGGGTCCAGCACCGAAGGCGCTTGCATGGCGGCTGACATATCAGGGCTTTGTGCAGGTTGTTTTCAGACACCCATGCGCGAAGTGATGACAGCGGTTGAACGTGGATTTGGCAAGACAGGTCCCATCCAAGCGGACCTATATGCGGGGCAAATTGACGCTGTGTGGTCTTTGTTAGCGTTTGATCCCAATGAGTTACAATACGTCGCGCTGGTTGGTGCGGGGAATCCGCTATGGTAGTGTAGAAGCGTGCGAGGGAAAGAGAATAGGACTCACTGGTACTCGATCCACCGCTTTGTAAAACGCTGGGTGGAGTTCTGATGGCACCCAACACTCTGTGTCTTGCCCGGGCACCCATTTTGACATTCTGATACCGGATCTGAAGCGTGGGCGCCGTATTACCTGCTCCCGAGGCTCAATTCGCTCGAGGAAACGAACTTTTCGCAGCGTTCTGGAATCCTCAATCACGATGTTCCACATTTTACATACGCGTCTTGCTCGGGTAAGGTTCTCGATATCCAGGTGGACTAGCACTTGTTCGAGAAGCTCCACTATGCTGAATGTCTTAGGGATTGAAGAGGGCCGATCGGGATCCGATTCGACGAGAGCTTCATCAGAAGGTCTGGGATCTGACAGCATATTCTCGCTGGACACTCAATAACGTAAGCAATAGTTAGACATTTATCTGAGTCACGGCTTACCTTCTGTGATATTCCCAGGCTCGCCGCTTGTGCGCATGAAAGGATCCATAGGTGGAATCTGCGTCGAGTCCATCTCGTCTGGGGTCATCTAGTAGTAGCACAACATGCAAGGATCTTCAATGTCCCGTGCTGGATGTGTCAGGTATGTGCGAAGGCTTTCGAGGAAGCTTCGAGTGACTAATAGAGGCGCACAGACCAGTCATTCA